>OY019133.1:56477859-56807859 GCA_955652365.1 Eristalinus aeneus
ATAATAATAATAATAATAATAATAATAATAATAATAATAATAATAATAATAATAATAATAATAATAATAATAATAATAATAATAATAATAATAATAATAATAATAATAATAATAATAATAATAATAATAATAATAATAATAAATAATAATAATAATAATAATAATAATAATAATAATAATAATAATAATAATAATAATAATAATAATAATAATAATAATAATAATAATAATAATAATAATAATAATAATAAAATAATAATAATAATAATAATAATAATAATAATAATAATAATAATAATAATAATAATAATAATAATAATAATAATAATAATAATAATAATAATAATAATAATAATAATAATAATAATAATAATAATAATAATAATAATAATAATAATAATAATAATAATAATAATAATAATAATAATAATAATAATAATAATAATAATAATAATAATAATAATAATAATAATAATAATAATAATAATAATAATAATAATAATAATAATAATAATAATAATAATAATAATAATAATAATAATAATAATAATAATAATAATAATAATAATAATAATAATAATAATAATAATAATAATAATAATAATAATAATAATAATAATAATAATAATAATAATAATAATAATAATAATAATAATAATAATAATAATAATAATAATAATAATAATAATAATAATAATAATAATAATAATAATAATAATAATAATAATAATAATAATAATAATAATAATAATAATAATAATAATAATAATAATAATAATAATAATAATAATAATAATAATAATAATAATAATAATAATAATAATAATAATAATAATAATAATAATAATAATAATAATAATAATAATAATAATAATAATAATAATAATAATAATAATAATAATAATAATAATAATAATAATAATAATAATAATAATAATAATAATAATAATAATAATAATAATAATAATAATAATAATAATAATAATAATAATAATAATAATAATAATAATAATAATAATAATAATAATAATAATAATAATAATAATAATAATAATAATAATAATAATAATAATAATAATAATAATAATAATAATAATAATAATAATAATAATAATAATAATAATAATAATAATAATAATAATAATAATAATAATAATAATAATAATAATAATAATAATAATAATAATAATAATAATAATAATAATAATAATAATAATAATAATAATAATAATAATAATAATAATAATAATAATAATAATAATAATAATAATAATAATAATAATAATAATAATAATAATAATAATAATAATAATAATAATAATAATAATAATAATAATAATAATAATAATAATAATAATAATAATAATAATAATAATAATAATAATAATAATAATAATAATAATAATAATAATAATAATAATAATAATAATAATAATAATAATAATAATAATAATAATAATAATAATAATAATAATAATAATAATAATAATAATAATAATAATAATAATAATAATAATAATAATAATAATAATAATAATAATAATAATAATAATAATAATAATAATAATAATAATAATAATAATAATAATAATAATAATAATAATAATAATAATAATAATAATAATAATAATAATAATAATAATAATAATAATAATAATAATAATAATAATAATAATAATAATAATAATAATAATAATAATAATAATAATAATAATAATAATAATAATAATAATAATAATAATAATAATAATAATAATAATAATAATAATAATAATAATAATAATAATAATAATAATAATAATAATAATAATAATAATAATAATAATAATAATAATAATAATAATAATAATAATAATAATAATAATAATAATAATAATAATAATAATAATAATAATAATAATAATAATAATAATAATAATAATAATAATAATAATAATAATAATAATAATAATAATAATAATAATAATAATAATAATAATAATAATAATAATAATAATAATAATAATAATAATAATAATAATAATAATAATAATAATAATAATAATAATAATAATAATAATAATAATAATAATAATAATAATAATAATAATAATAATAATAATAATAATAATAATAATAATAATAATAATAATAATAATAATAATAATAATAATAATAATAATAATAATAATAATAATAATAATAATAATAATAATAATAATAATAATAATAATAATAATAATAATAATAATAATAATAATAATAATAATAATAATAATAATAATAATAATAATAATAATAATAATAATAATAATAATAATAATAATAATAATAATAATAATAATAATAATAATAATAATAATAATAATAATAATAATAATAATAATAATAATAATAATAATAATAATAATAATAATAATAATAATAATAATAATAATAATAATAATAATAATAATAATAATAATAATAATAATAATAATAATAATAATAATAATAATAATAATAATAATAATAATAATAATAATAATAATAATAATAATAATAATAATAATAATAATAATAATAATAATAATAATAATAATAATAATAATAATAATAATAATAATAATAATAATAATAATAATAATAATAATAATAATAATAATAATAATAATAATAATAATAATAATAATAATAATAATAATAATAATAATAATAATAATAATAATAATAATAATAATAATAATAATAATAATAATAATAATAATAATAATAATAATAATAATAATAATAATAATAATAATAATAATAATAATAATAATAATAATAATAATAATAATAATAATAATAATAATAATAATAATAATAATAATAATAATAATAATAATAATAATAATAATAATAATAATAATAATAATAATAATAATAATAATAATAATAATAATAATAATAATAATAATAATAATAATAATAATAATAATAATAATAATAATAATAATAATAATAATAATAATAATAATAATAATAATAATAATAATAATAATAATAATAATAATAATAATAATAATAATAATAATAATAATAATAATAATAATAATAATAATAATAATAATAATAATAATAATAATAATAATAATAATAATAATAATAATAATAATAATAATAATAATAATAATAATAATAATAATAATAATAATAATAATAATAATAATAATAATAATAATAATAATAATAATAATAATAATAATAATAATAATAATAATAATAATAATAATAATAATAATAATAATAATAATAATAATAATAATAATAATAATAATAATAATAATAATAATAATAATAATAATAATAATAATAATAATAATAATAATAATAATAATAATAATAATAATAATAATAATAATAATAATAATAATAATAATAATAATAATAATAATAATAATAATAATAATAATAATAATAATAATAATAATAATAATAATAATAATAATAATAATAATAATAATAATAATAATAATAATAATAATAATAATAATAATAATAATAATAATAATAATAATAATAATAATAATAATAATAATAATAATAATAATAATAATAATAATAATAATAATAATAATAATAATAATAATAATAATAATAATAATAATAATAATAATAATAATAATAATAATAATAATAATAATAATAATAATAATAATAATAATAATAATAATAATAATAATAATAATAATAATAATAATAATAATAATAATAATAATAATAATAATAATAATAATAATAATAATAATAATAATAATAATAATAATAATAATAATAATAATAATAATAATAATAATAATAATAATAATAATAATAATAATAATAATAATAATAATAATAATAATAATAATAATAATAATAATAATAATAATAATAATAATAATAATAATAATAATAATAATAATAATAATAATAATAATAATAATAATAATAATAATAATAATAATAATAATAATAATAATAATAATAATAATAATAATAATAATAATAATAATAATAATAATAATAATAATAATAATAATAATAATAATAATAATAATAATAATAATAATAATAATAATAATAATAATAATAATAATAATAATAATAATAATAATAATAATAATAATAATAATAATAATAATAATAATAATAATAATAATAATAATAATAATAATAATAATAATAATAATAATAATAATAATAATAATAATAATAATAATAATAATAATAATAATAATAATAATAATAATAATAATAATAATAATAATAATAATAATAATAATAATAATAATAATAATAATAATAATAATAATAATAATAATAATAATAATAATAATAATAATAATAATAATAATAATAATAATAATAATAATAATAATAATAATAATAATAATAATAATAATAATAATAATAATAATAATAATAATAATAATAATAATAATAATAATAATAATAATAATAATAATAATAATAATAATAATAATAATAATAATAATAATAATAATAATAATAATAATAATAATAATAATAATAATAATAATAATAATAATAATAATAATAATAATAATAATAATAATAATAATAATAATAATAATAATAATAATAATAATAATAATATAATAATAATAATAATAATAATAATAATAATAATAATAATAATAATAATAATAATAATAATAATAATAATAATAATAATAATAATAATAATAATAATAATAATAATAATAATAATAATAATAATAATAATAATAATAATAATAATAATAATAATAATAATAATAATAATAATAATAATAATAATAATAATAATAATAATAATAATAATAATAATAATAATAATAATAATAATAATAATAATAATAATAATAATAATAATAATAATAATAATAATAATAATAATAATAATAATAATAATAATAATAATAATAATAATAATAATAATAATAATAATAATAATAATAATTATAATAATAATAATAATAATAATAATAATAATAATAATAATAATAATAATAATAATAATAATAATAATAATAATAATAATAATAATAATAATAATAATAATAATAATAATAATAATAATAATAATAATAATAATAATAATAATAATAATAATAATAATAATAATAATAATAATAATAATAATAATAATAATAATAATAATAATAATAATAATAATAATAATAATAATAATAATAATAATAATAATAATAATAATAATAATAATAATAATAATAATAATAATAATAATAATAATAATAATAATAATAATAATAATAATAATAATAATAATAATAATAATAATAATAATAATAATAATAATAATAATAATAATAATAATAATAATAATAATAATAATAATAATAATAATAATAATAATAATAATAATAATAATAATAATAATAATAATAATAATAATAATAATAATAATAATAATAATAATAATAATAATAATAATAATAATAATAATAATAATAATAATAATAATAATAATAATAATAATAATAATAATAATAATAATAATAATAATAATAATAATAATAATAATAATAATAATAATAATAATAATAATAATAATAATAATAATAATAATAATAATAATAATAATAATAATAATAATAATAATAATAATAATAATAATAATAATAATAATAATAATAATAATAATAATAATAAT
Organism: Eristalinus aeneus; assembly: GCA_955652365.1. Taxonomy (NCBI): domain Eukaryota; kingdom Metazoa; phylum Arthropoda; class Insecta; order Diptera; family Syrphidae; genus Eristalinus; species Eristalinus aeneus. The sequence goes on from OY019133.1 coordinate 56,483,519, forward strand.
AATAATAATAATAATAATAATAATAATAATAATAATAATAATAATAATAATAATAATAATAATAATAATAATAATAATAATAATAATAATAATAATAATAATAATAATAATAATAATAATAATAATAATAATAATAATAATAATAATAATAATAATAATAATAATAATAATAATAATAATAATAATAATAATAATAATAATAATAATAATAATAATAATAATAATAATAATAATAATAATAATAATAATAATAATAATAATAATAATAATAATAATAATAATAATAATAATAATAATAATAATAATAATAATAATAATAATAATAATAATAATAATAATAATAATAATAATAATAATAATAATAATAATAATAATAATAATAATAATAATAATAATAATAATAATAATAATAATAATAATAATAATAATAATAATAATAATAATAATAATAATAATAATAATAATAATAATAATAATAATAATAATAATAATAATAATAATAATAATAATAATAATAATAATAATAATAATAATAATAATAATAATAATAATAATAATAATAATAATAATAATAATAATAATAATAATAATAATAATAATAATAATAATAATAATAATAATAATAATAATAATAATAATAATAATAATAATAATAATAATAATAATAATAATAATAATAATAATAATAATAATAATAATAATAATAATAATAATAATAATAATAATAATAATAATAATAATAATAATAATAATAATAATAATAATAATAATAATAATAATAATAATAATAATAATAATAATAATAATAATAATAATAATAATAATAATAATAATAATAATAATAATAATAATAATAATAATAATAATAATAATAATAATAATAATAATAATAATAATAATAATAATAATAATAATAATAATAATAATAATAATAATAATAATAATAATAATAATAATAATAATAATAATAATAATAATAATAATAATAATAATAATAATAATAATAATAATAATAATAATAATAATAATAATAATAATAATAATAATAATAATAATAATAATAATAATAATAATAATAATAATAATAATAATAATAATAATAATAATAATAATAATAATAATAATAATAATAATAATAATAATAATAATAATAATAATAATAATAATAATAATAATAATAATAATAATAATAATAATAATAATAATAATAATAATAATAATAATAATAATAATAATAATAATAATAATAATAATAATAATAATAATAATAATAATAATAATAATAATAATAATAATAATAATAATAATAATAATAATAATAATAATAATAATAATAATAATAATAATAATAATAATAATAATAATAATAATAATAATAATAATAATAATAATAATAATAATAATAATAATAATAATAATAATAATAATAATAATAATAATAATAATAATAATAATAATAATAATAATAATAATAATAATAATAATAATAATAATAATAATAATAATAATAATAATAATAATAATAATAATAATAATAATAATAATAATAATAATAATAATAATAATAATAATAATAATAATAATAATAATAATAATAATAATAATAATAATAATAATAATAATAATAATAATAATAATAATAATAATAATAATAATAATAATAATAATAATAATAATAATAATAATAATAATAATAATAATAATAATAATAATAATAATAATAATAATAATAATAATAATAATAATAATAATAATAATAATAATAATAATAATAATAATAATAATAATAATAATAATAATAATAATAATAATAATAATAATAATAATAATAATAATAATAATAATAATAATAATAATAATAATAATAATAATAATAATAATAATAATAATAATAATAATAATAATAATAATAATAATAATAATAATAATAATAATAATAATAATAATAATAATAATAATAATAATAATAATAATAATAATAATAATAATAATAATAATAATGATAATAATAATAATAATAATAATAATAATAATAACAATAATAATAATATTAAGCCACGCGGCCACAAACATAATTAATACAATTTGGTTATTCAGTATTTTTTTTGTTTGTTACCAGTCAACTTTCGGCACCACCTAAGCAAGCTTCTCAAATTTCTCCGTTCGGAGTCGGCAAAAAACCGTAGGTCCCTTCTACTCGTTAGAGAACAGTAGCGTGCACAACGCGAGTAGTGGATGAGCAAGCTAGACCCTGATCCCCCTGTGGACTGTCGCGCCAACAATTATTATTATTTTTATTATTGACAACCTTTGAAAACCTTGCCTTTTTCATGCAAGGTAGGAGACTCTTTGACCGAAGGTTTCACAAAATGTGAGAAAGTTTTGGCCGTTTTGGGGATTGAATGCACTTCCGCCGTCTTGCACTTCTCTGGATGCATTACCCACAGCATGCTTGAACAGGGTTGATTATGTCTCTATCGCGTTTTGGGAGAGATGGCGCAACACAATATTCAGAATTGCATCTATTCCGGTGTTTTTTGTTCTTCAGACTTTTAAAAAGGCCTTTGAGATCCACCTTCTCTCTTGGGCATCCTCTACAATGAAGAACTCATTGTCCAGTACGGCGGGATCGTGCTGAACTGAAGTCAGTATGCTTACGTTGTCGGTTGTTGTTTATGTTCTGGCAATTCTGTAATCTGATCTAAAAAATGTAATTTTTTATTTGCAATTTGAGTGACCTCAGTTCTTGATCGTCTGCAAAGCGTGTTGATTCTCAGTAGTCAGTAGTCTGCTTTTTTGCTAGTGCAGCGCTTCGATAATATCGCTCCGATGGATGTCTCAATCTGTGCTAGTTAATACTTTACGAATCGTTTTGTCCATAGTACGTCTTGTAGTAGCGTCTATTTGTATGCGATATGTGTCAAACTCCACGTTCGTTAAATTTCTGTTCGAGAGTTCGAGGTGAAATCTTTCAAACGCATTTCTCCGGATTGGACTCTGGGGAAACGTAGCCATCGAGCCTAGCAATAGTTGTAAAGGTAAAGGATTTGATACAGTATTACCCTATCCCTCATACAATAACCGCAATGCACGACCTTATAGTGTATGCTTTCTTTTTAATGAAGAGAGCGATGAAGGAGTTGCCCTTGTGTGAAGGGTGGTGGGGAGGGGGTGGCTAATTCGTATAACTGTGTACTCTTTTTACCTGATTGTGTGTTTCCGATTAAGCTTATTTTCGCTAACCGTTAAGGCATCAGGTTCTTGGAACTTTAATAGGCTGCGTAAGATCGAATGAATTCGCATTTACCGCCAAGATCGAAAGATCTCCAATTGCTGGTGTACGCAAATAGCGGATGCACCTGAACCGGTGAGTCTTGACAAAAGGACCCGGTCCATCCGCAGAACATCTGTCTGCAACCGCTCCTTTTGGACCTTCATTGAGGCCATCATGGAGAACAGATCCGCAAAGCCCATATTCGTAGCCTCCATTGGTACTGATACCATTTTGGCACTGTTTGTTGTGCCGTTTGTCTACCAGACGCCATCTAAGCGCAAAAAATAACCGGCGTAACAGGTGTGACTGGAATTCTTCTCCTGGATAGCTTTGGGCAGTTCTCCCAACAGAGCACGCATTTCAAGTGTGATCTGTTGCCTCTCCCAGAGGATACCACGCCGATAGGTGCACCTCTGTGCATTTGCTGCAACTCGGCTGCCTATTGCAGTTTCCTGCAGCGTGACAAAAAGTTGGCACCGTGCGCAGCAAAGCACCCTTCTGGTAAGTCTCGGCCTCTCCCGGGAAAGTATCTGGGATTTTAGATTCATTATGAACCGAAAACTATCCATTTTGCTTCCCGGTGTGACTTGCAGCAAGAAAAGGAAATCTCTCAATAGTTTTCGTCACACCATGCAGCGTCCTAAGCCAAATAAAAGTTTGTCTTGAGTTTAATTAACAAGTGCGACTCTGTCTTGACAAATCCTCAGTTCTAGAATGAAAATAGGAATTTTTGGTAAAAAACTATTTTAATATATATTCAATTCAAGCTACCAAACTCCAAGTGGATTATAGAACGATTTTGAATTGATGATGCAATTGCGGATGGCCTTTGTTAAATTTGTGATTTTTAAAACAATGGAAAAAACTGAATTTCGTGGGTTGATTAAACCCTCCTTTTCATGGGAAAAAATAGCGTGTAACAACATTGATCGACCACTATATTCCAGAGTCAAATCGGCAGTCAGCGGAATGGACAGCAGCGGGTGAACAGCTCCCAAAGCGTCCAAAACCTCAAGGGTCGACTGGAAAGGTTATGGCATCCCTATTTGAGATGGGCATAGCATTTTGTTCATCGACTATCTTGAGAAAGGCAAAAGGATCAACGGCGAATACTACATGGCATTATTGGTGCATTTAAAGGAAAAAATGGCAAAAAACCGTCCGATATGAAGAAGAACAAAATACACCAAGACAACGTACCGTGTTACAAGTTGTTGGCTACCATGGAGAGGGGCTCTATGACGGCGATAAAGTTCAAGCAGTGGTTTACGTAAAGTCCAACTTCATATCCACTTTTTAAATATATCGCCCTACTACCTGGTGAAGTACAATATCTTCTTTTTGTTCTTGTGGCGCTACAATCCAGGGAGGACTTGTGCCTGAAACAACATGCCTCTCCATCTTTTGTTTACTGCCTTCAGCTGTGCACTTCAAGCTGGTTGAAGTCCTTTTCTACTTGTATGCCCCACCTTAGTGCAAGCCGTCCTCTGTTGCGTTGACCCAATGGTTCTGATTTGATGTTATGTGTCCTTTCTTGATAACAGCACGTACATTGTTTTGCCCTCATTAACCACCAGTCCCATTTTAAACGCTTCCGCTTCAATGCCACCAAACGCCTCATTGACGGCTCGCTGTGTTCGTCCAATCACGGCAATGTCATCAGCGTAAGCTAATAATTTAGTTGACTTTTGGAAGATCGTGCCTCTGATATTGACTTCTGAGCTACTCACGATCTTCTCAAGAATGATATTGAAAAGTCACATGACCATTTTCGATATTGAAGGCCTCGGTGAGTTCTTTACCGACCTTAACGGAGCAGCAAGAGTTGTCCGTCGTCATCCTACAGAATTCGATGAGTTTGGGAGGAATGCCAAAACTAGACATGACACTGTATAGCTCGTTCCTATGCACACTGTCATAAGCGACCTTAAGATCGACAAATAGGTGGTGAGTCGATTTTTACTTGAGTCCTTTCCAGGATCTGATATAGAGTGAAGATATTCACTATAGTGGATTTCCCTGGCCTGAAACCACACTGGTAGGGACCCATCAGGTTGTGGACAAACAGCACTCGTTGTTCTATGCAGCGTTGCCTTATAGGCGTCTTGTTTAGCATCATGTGTTTGGCTGCACTCGTCGTCAAATCATGGGTTGCTTTGTAAATGTTCAGGTGTGGGAACCACGTTGTAGCCACAGAGAGGTTTCGCCGAAGTCCAACAGCTTGAGTCCGTTTGCGGATGTGTTGTCGTTTAGGCTGTGTTCACCGATGATTTCAGCAAAGATGTCCTCCTTTCCCAGCTGAGCGTTTAAGTCTTTTAGAAATATCTTGGTGTTGTATTGTATGTAGTGATTGTATGTTCTTTCTAGGATATCATAGAAGTCATTTCCTGTGTTGTTGTCCTTTTCCACTGTCGGGGCATCAGCGCATATTAGGCTGATGCTCCCGAATTTAGCCTAGACGCGGGTTGTCATGAGCGAAAGCCATATGTAGCTTAAGACTTCTTGCCTAAGTTTACCTAGAACAAAAAATCCGCATCACAATAAGCGTTGGCTTCTCGCTCTGTAACAATCGCTGTAGTAGACATCGCATTTTTTCTTACCTTTATTTTACGTGCCCATCCTACATGGTCTTTTAAAGGACCCCACATTCCACGTATAAAAAGAGAATCATTGTTCTTTAAAAGTTTGCATGGGTCGGCAACAGCTGATCCGTCATTATTCGAGGCATGTTGTTGTCTCTGAGCTACATAATTTCTTTTTGGGTAGTGAGGAAGATAATCTCACGCACAACCCACAGACTAGTAGACCAGAAACATTTTTTAACCCTCGGGCAGAGGGGTTCGCTGCATACATTGGTTCAAAATACAACGGGTGTTTTGATGGCTAATATGGAGGCTATACGTTAACTTGACCTGTGCACACAGGAGCATAGTTTTAGCAACTCGCCTTATTAAGCGCATTCAACAACGTAACCTCGTGTGGACAGGGTCATGCCTCACACAATTTACCAATTTACAATATTATGTCACGGGAATCCCTAAAAATGTATTGTGTATAGCCTTATAGTAAACTATAAATTGTGTAGTCTTATAGTCAACTTGGACAAATTAAAGATACCGGTGTTAAAAAATCCCAACCAGAAAGCGAACTTAATAGAAAAAATAAACAAGCTTAAACCGATAATCGCCTTAGCATGGAAAGATTGTCTCAATAACCCAACGAAGCCCATAATAGTAAGTTTAATATTCATGGAGCAGCAGCTAAGTCAGTGATGCTTTACACACCGCCAGTCTGAGGATATAAACCTTAAAAAGGAGTCGAGAAGCTATTACGTTTCTTTATCAAGAAACTTTTCAACCTTCCCATAAAAGCGTTGAGTAGGATTTAGTTTCCGGACTGGGATATTAAATCCTACTCATGTTGTTTGTCTAGATATCTGACATTTTAATAAATAGTTAATAATGAATTTGACAGACGGCAAAGCCATGTAAAACTGATTTTGTATATGAAGACTGAGTTAAGGATGAATGTATAGGCGTTCTTAGCAAGGCGAATATTGCTGGTATATTCTTGGAGGGGAGGAATGCAGCTGTCAATTTTTTTTGTGGAATTAGCGATAAAAGAGTGAAAAAGATGTACTAATACGTCGACGTTCTAATCGCTCGCTATTAAATTATATCTTATACGTGCAAGGAGATCTTAAGAGATTCAGGCCAGATAGGAGCACTGCACTTGAGCTTCGGGGGAATAACTGCCATATATATTGCATTGTTGCAAGATCAAAAGGGTTGATATATTTCTTGCATCACTTTAAGAAACCTAGACATTTCGTTGCACTTTTGGTGATCTCAAATATGTAATCGTTACTACCACCGAGGATGGAATATCGTTCGGTTTCAACAACTCAAAAGTCTTTCATAGATAATGGGCGGTTAGACAGCACTGGGTATTAGAAGCATAAAATTTTACTCGATTCTTTTAACATAAATTAAGATCGAAATTTAATGAGCTAAACGCAAGCATATAAATATCCAAAGAGGAGGGGCGAGAGTTAAAGAAAGATTATGAAAGGCTAAGGGTATTTTTATCAGCGAAGGAGTGAACTGGATTGAAAGTGACAGATAGGAGAGAAAACGTAACCTTTTGGAGCCTCAGCAGATATGGCAATAAGTATAGTCAACAAAAAGAAAAACAAAATATGTAATAACATATTTTTATTTGAATTAAACCTTACTTTCTTACGATCATTTGATGAATCGACTTCTTATCGATCTGGTGAGCGCACATAATTGTTACAACTGTCCTGTTCTATAATAAAACAGCTGAAAAAAAAATCTAATTTATCTATATACAAACGTATGTACACATGTACATTTTTTTTGTTCGTACATGTGAACAATTGTCCTTTACTTATCCGCTGATGTGTAAAAACAAATTAAAACCGAACTCGCATACTCATACATCGGTTTGTATATTACAATTTCTCGTGATCAACCGAGTCCGCGCATAATTAAAAGCCAGAAACAGGGGAAACAAATAATACATATTTAATACAATCCGCGCATAATTAAAAGCCAGAAACAGGGGAAACAAAGAATACATATTTAATACAATCACAATTTATTAATGATTACTCCCGCATTCGATAGGAATGGAAGTAATTGATATCCGCTACAATTTAGTTCAATCCAAAGCAATCGTATATAAATTCGTGCTGTAAAGAAGTTTTATAACTTTGATATAGTAATGTTACAAAAATGTTTCCCTTTTACAATTGTAAAGTCAAAAATACCGAAAAATAATGCGGGAGTTAGGCAATGCTCCTGACTCTTTGTTGAATGTTTATTTATAGCCAACTCTCTGACTTATATGATGGTTTCTAACAAATTCGCTTTATGTGTTTAGTATGACGGCGAAGAGAAACACTTCAACAGAAGTCCCACCACCTCCAGCTGGGCCAATCTACTGAAACCAATGCTTCCTCCTTTTCTCTGTCTGCGACGATATTGTAGCACCTACCGCGCGCAGTGCATGCTCCCAAATGGCGGCAAAAAATTCGCGGCTCTTCTGTTATCTTGAGATAGGAAAGACTGCAGACGACTTGTTGGCGTACAAACAGGATACTTCACCTTCGCTAAGCACTTAAGTCTGATTCGGTTGAGTGATGGGACCCTATGCGACATCTGTTGAAAATGTGAAGACATTTCAGAGCACTTCCTCCATCAATGTTTCGCCTTAGCTCATATCAGGTGGCGGCTGTTTCGCGCTAGTATGGTGGGAGCTAAGAACCCAGGCTCTCAATCAGAGAAGTGCTTTCTGGTTTCCCTTGGAAAAACAAGGAAATCAGTTTTCGAGTCAGCGCGCTTCAGTGCAGTGTTTTTCGAATGTCAAAGAAAAAACAAAGGAAGATAGATCGAGTGTGAATAGAAGGTGTTCAAAGGCATTTATAATTAAACTAGACTGGAAGTGTCCTTGCGAAACTAAGATGCCTAGTCTACCCCAATCTATGATATGAATTTAAGGGATGTAGCCCCTTTGGTAAAGATGCCGACCTTATGGTCTACCATGTCTATTGTCCCAAAAAACAGCCCTCCCATCTGCCTACCCATACATTTCTGCAAAAGAAACGTATTCCATAAAATTCCATTAACACTACAAAATAACACTTCTATAAATATCCCTTACTTCTTATCCTGTTGCTGGGTTACACGCGATAGCCGGAAATGTACCAATAACTGGAAATTAAAAAAGTTTTTTGAACTAAACTAAAATATCGGACTAATTAACTTAAACTATCGATTACACAACTAAGGAATTCAAAAAAAATTTTGCGCTGGGGCTCCTGCCTTTCTAGTGTCTGGCACACAAACTCGATTTTCTGGCCTTGGTTTTTATTAATTTATAAAGCAACTATTCTAGACAAGAATTCTTAGAGCTAGTTTTCATTACATTGTATAATCATAATTTTACTGGCCCTTCGCAGGCTCTCTAAGATTAACTTAATTTCATATATTTTTCAACTACTTAATTACTTACTATTAAGAAAAGGACTCATACTTATTCAGAAAAGGACGAAGAAAAAAGCTTAAAAGCTTAACTATTTTACTTTAAAAAAAATTATATCTAAAGCTACGACTACAACTAAAACTAAGAGCTAGATCTAAAACTAAAGCTATTCTATTACTAACTTAAGATACGTACGCACATGTGCTTATATATAATATATGCACAGATGCGACTATGCACTCACATATATTTTTCTGTTTTATTTTTTATTTTTATTTTTTTTTTTTTTTTTGTTTGTTTATTTTATTTTATTTTTTTTTTTTTTTTGTTTTTGTTACCTTAAAATCCAACTCAAACCTAAAATCTAATATAAAAAGATAAAAATATGTAAGTTGGCCATTGCAAAACACGATCGCCCCCGTTCTATTCCCTAACCAGTGTTTGGAGGTTCGTCGAGGGAGTTTTATTCGCTTCGTAACCACCAAAATCATTTATGCATCTCGATACCGCTGTACTGAAGCGGAGGAAATTACCCTAAGCTCATCGTGCAACGGAATGGTCGTAGTTGAGCCGCCCATCCACAGCAAAGCAGGTGAAATGAAAAATGAGCCGTACCGTTCTGGAGGAACGAAATCATTATGGCGCACATTTCACCAATCACCATTCATTTCAAATAATAGCATTGATAGTTAAAACGTGACGGCAATTGATTTGAAAATCTATACCGATCAAAAGTATCTAAAACGTGACGTCAATTGATATAAAAATCTATCCCGATCAAAAGTTTGTAAAACGTGACGGCAACTGATTTGAAAATGATTAAAGTAATTAAACAAAAACAAATCAATCCTGATCGGGAGCTATGACTATAAACTTGTTGAAATTAAAAAGCGGTACCAGTGATGACATCCTAGAGCATCCAGAAATAATCAGACGAGAGATGGTGATATTACTGCAAGAAATTCAAAATATTTTTTTATGTGTTAAGGAACTCTATATACTCTCTATAAGCATTAAAAAATTAATATAAAAAAAGTAAAGAAAGAAATCAAATCGAGAAAAATTAAATATTTAATCTTACTGGGAAAAAATAATTGTTGTTGAAAAGAAGCAATGTCTAAAATTATTAAATATATAGGCAAAGTGACCGGTAAAGTATACGAATTATCTCTAAGAAATATTGATAACAATCTTAAGGTTAGCGAGCAGGAAATAGAGGAGGAATTTTTAGTATTTAAAAGGAGAAGTGCTAACTAGGAGTATTTTCTTAGCACGCAAAGAAGAGGAACATTCAAAAAAGGAGGTTTATCCAAATAAGGCACAAAGAAACTTACTCGAATCTTCAACTTCACTCAGGTTAAAGCACGAATTTAATGAATCGGTAATACAATTTACACAAAGATGCGAGACACTTGCACGACTTCAGGTCTTATACACTGAAGATCCTGATGACCCAACACATTATGGTCAAAAAATATCAGTACAGCGTGATATGCTAAACGCTTTCATCTCTGGTTTAAAAAGGAGATAAGAACACTTTGAAAGGCTCAAAACATTAACTGAAGTCAGTCAAATTGCAATGGAAGAACAAATTCGGTTAGGATATTATAATTTCAAAACAATAATATAAACTACGTTAAAGATGTAAAATGTTATTATAGCGGACGCAAAGGTCACATATTGAAAAATTGTTTTAAGAATAAATCAAACATACAGAATACAACAAATACGAATAGATATCCTCAGAAGATGACATTTCATGATACGAATCATCGGCGTACAGAAAGACTAAATGTTAAAGGTTATAAAAATGATAATGTTAATCGTAATGCCAATAGAAATTAAAATAGGAATAAATACAAAGCTGCAAATCGGAATTTTCGGCTAAGCGAGTAACTCAAGCCCTCATGTAGGCATGATATATAAAAACAAGAATTTCAAAAGGTTAGTAGATACAGGTGCAGCAGTATCACTGCTGAAGCAAAACTATATATTTGAACGAGATGTGAAAAATGACGATACAATTGTTTTAAAAGGAATTGATAAAGATAATAGAAGTGTGATAGAAAGTGCAACTATCGATATAGAATTTACAAAAAACGTATTTAATTAATATAAGTTTTTATATTATTACTGCCATTATGCCATTATGACGGAATGGAAATGACTTTTTACAGCATTTTGGGTTTATTATTGATTGTAAAAAAAAGATTCTTAGAAATAAAAACAAACGATTAATGTTAAAATATATTGAAAATATTAGTATTAAATACAATGTTGAGTCAGTTGTGCCAAACTATGTAAACCAACGTATGGAAACCATGGGCTCCAACGCGTTTGCTATGTTAATGACTAGTTGTGATATTACAGGCAAGAGTGAAATTGGAAAAATTGATAATTATATAAAAGAACCAAATGGAAAAGTGAGTAATGAATATAGAAATGAATGTGTTTTACAAGTGTTACAGAACCTTAGATTGAATCATTTAAAAGAGAGTATGACAATTGAATCATTAAAAGATATACTGGAAGAATATAAGGATGTATTAAGCCTACATAAATAAACACTAATACTGACACAGATATCAGCTGCAGAAAAGTTTATAATAACAATTAATGAGGTACCCAAACATACAAAACATATAGATACCCTAAAGTACACGAGGAGGAGGTAGATAGACAAATTTCCAAACTCCTTGCTGATAAAGCGTTTCTCCTTGGTCAGATCCAATCTGGATTGTACCAAAAAAACGGATTCAAGTGGTTTGAAGAAATATAAAATGGTAAAAGACTTTAGAAAACTTAATGAAATCACTATGATTCAATAAATTTTAGATCATATTGGAAATGCAAAGTCTTTAACAACATTAGACTTAACGTCAGGATTTCATCAAATACCAAATAGTAAAGAGAGTATCGAGAATACAGCATTCTCAACACCGCGCGGGCATTTTGAATTTCTTCGCATGCCATTTGGTCTAAAGAATGCGCCTACATGTTTCCAAGGAATGGTTAATAAAGTCCTTGAAGGAGTCGTTGGCAAAATATGTTTTGCTTATATTGACGATATTGTAGTTTTCGAAGAAACTATAGAACAACACAACGAGAGACTGTTATTAGTATTACACAGATTGAGAAAGGCTAACCTAAAAGAACAGCTGATGAAATCTGAATTTTTTAAAGAATAAATTAAGTACTAAGCTCATTTTATAACAAATAAAGGTTTATTACCAAACTTTAAAAAGGTAGAAGCTATCGATAAATTGCAAGAACCATCAAATCAAAAAGGAATTAGAAGTTTGATGGGTATGATAGGATACTGCAGGAAATTTATTTAAAACTTCAGTGCGATTGTTAAAGAAAAACGCAGTTTTTGAATGGAAACAGGAACAAAGACAATCTTTTGGAAAAATAAAAAACAAGTTTAAAGAATTTACGATATCTAGATTTTAATAACGAATTTACTATTACAACCGATGGAAGTAATATCGGCACAGGCGAAATTTTCTCACGCATATAAAGGAAAAGATCTACCAGTAAACTTTATAAGTAAAACTCTAAATAATGCAGAATTAAACTATAACAAAACCGAAAAGGAATAATTATCCACCGTTTGGGCTATACAACAGTTCCGTCCATATATCTACGGTACCTGATCATCGTCTGTTAACGTGGCTCTTTAAAGTTAAAGATTCAGGCAGTCGTTTAGTATGATGGCGACTAAAATTGGAAAAATATATTAATACAATATAAATATACTCAATAGAATATAAAAAAGGCGTTGATAATTGATGAATTGTGTAGAAATGTTTATCCAATAGAAGGAATGAAAGCAATTTATAATCCAGAGGTACAAAAGAATATGAAGGATATACTAGCGTTATTTTTTTTTTAAATAAAAAAATTTTTAAATTTATTCAAAGTATTGGCCATTGTTTTGTACACATTTTGATCACTTTTCTGGCAATTTGTGAATACCACGCCAATAAATCACCCGAAATTCCAATCAAACACCCAATATTCAACCTCCTCGTAGGAATTAAAGTGCTGCTCAGCCAATGCGTGTCCCATCGATTAAAACAAATGGTAGTCGGGAGGAAGCAGTTCTGGTGAATACGGCAGATGGGATAGCTGCTCCCAGCCAAGTGTTTTGATTGTATCCTGAACCAGTTTTGCTTTGTGTGCAGGTGCATTGTCATGGAACAAAATCACCTTGCCGTGTCTTCTAGCTCATTCTGGTCGTTTCTCGATCAATGCATTAACGGTTTCACCAAGTTTTATTAGCTCGTGGTACAGCACACTTTTCTGGACAAACCAAACATACAGCATTGTCTTCTTGCCGAATCGATCTGGTTTTGCAGTCGCTGTTGAAGGTTGTCCCTGATTAACCCATGACTTTTTCCGTTTAGGATTCTTAAAATAAATCCATTTTTCATAGCCAGTAACAATCCGATGCAAAACCGATTTTTTTACGTGTCTTTGAAGCAAAATTTCACAAGTGTTTCTTCGGTTTTCCATCTTTCATTGAATTCATGTGGCACCCATTTTCCACACTTTTGGATGTTTCCCATAGCTTTTAAATGGTCAGAAATTGTTTGTTGTGCTACATTTAACATTGCTGCCATTTGCTTTTGAATCAAAGTGTCATCTCCATCTAATATCGTTTGCAATTCGGTGTCTTCAAACTTTCTTGGTGTCCTTCCACGTTCTTCATTTCTCACATCAAAATCATTATTTCTGATCCGTTGAAACCATCTTTTGCATGTTGCTTCTGATAGAGCATGATCACCATATGCCTCGACAAGCATTCGATGCGACTCTACAGCACTTTTCTTCAAATGAAAACAAAAAATTAATGCTTTCCGCAAATAATCACTTTCTGGTACAAAATTCGACATTTTTAACACGATGAAAAAATATGATGTTGTCTGTTCAATGACTTCATGTATACAAATTATTTTTCACAGATGTCATAGCAAACAAATAAAAAAAAATAAGGGCTCGTTCACAACAAATGTTCCCTATCGAGACATTTGTATCTTGACGCTCACTTTATACCGGTATACCTGGTATTTGGTAAAGATTCGTCAGAAGAAATAGAGGATGAGGATTATTTAAGGCCGCTGCCGAGTACATGAGTGAGTGCTACACACCAGCCCAGAGGCTCGTTCAGCAACAACAACAATCTTTTCACTATGGATGAATTAAATGTTCTAGTTATGGAGATGATAAATAAATTAGCTACATGTAAATCAAAAGCAGATCAATTTCAAGTTGTCGCACAGTTAGCTACTAAATTTTTGTACTCTAATGATAAGTAATAATATGGTAGATAGTAACTTAAATATTATAACATGGAATGCTAGGAGGATTCTAAGCAAAAGCATTGAATTCCTAGACTTTTTAACAGAAAAAACGTTCATATAGCCTTAGTAACAGAAACTTGGCTAAATCAAAAATATCGCTTATCCACCCCGAATTTTAAATGCTATCGTCTTGATAGAACTGTTGGAATTGGCGGTGGAGTTGCAATTTTTGTGAGGAGATCGGTTCAATACTCGCTCTTACCTATTATTAAAACACAATTAGTTGAAAACTTAGGAATTGAGGTGAGATTATCAAAAAACATTAAAAATCATGTGTGTTTATTTTCCTGGTGCTACTGTGTCAAAACTAATAATACTAGTTTAAGAAATGATCTCCGACATTTTTTTTCTTTACATGATGATTACTTAGTTGGAGATGATCTCAACTGTGGGCATAGAGATTGGTGTTGTGCACGTGCAAATGCGTGGGGTGATATACTTTCAGATCCTAGTGTTGTGCTGCCCATTACGTTAATGTGTCCTCTTAGCCCAACTTATGTACCTGCTGGTTCACGTGGTCGTCCATCTGTACTTGATATGTTTATTATTAACTGTCCTGGCTATGTAACTCATCACTCAATGAGTCCTCATCACTTAATGAATTGAGCTCAGATCATAATTCTGTGTATTGCAAACTTCTGTTGTCCAGTATGGAAATTGTTCAATATATCCAGAACATAAGACACACAAATTGGAAACGTTTTAGAACAAGTATAAGTCAGAAACTTCAGCAGGTTGATACTGATTGAGATCATATAACCTGCAATCAGGATGTAGACTCTCTTTTTTCGGACTTCACAAAGAAAATTGTAGATTCGAATAAAAGGCTAATGCACTTGCCCAAACACTTGAACGTAACCATAACATATCCCGTCATCTGTGTGATATGTATACAGATACTTTGGTTAATAGTGCCGTTCAGACATTCAGAACGATAAACTCAGACACTCCTGTGAACGAATTTGTTAATGAAGATGATATTAAATTCTTTATCAATAATCTTGTAACGAGAAAATCTGGTGGGCTAGACTGGAATGCTTATCTAAAAGAGCTACCGAAAATTGTGGTTAAGATAGTTGCATATGCATATGCATATGTCATCAAGTTATGAGAGTCTATAATCATATAAAAAGTAATCGTGCAGATGGTAAATCGACTGGCATGATTTTACTTGACATAGAGAAGGCATTTG
Source organism: Eristalinus aeneus (assembly GCA_955652365.1). Taxonomy (NCBI): domain Eukaryota; kingdom Metazoa; phylum Arthropoda; class Insecta; order Diptera; family Syrphidae; genus Eristalinus; species Eristalinus aeneus. Next base: position 56,499,357 of record OY019133.1, read on the forward strand.
GCATTGTTTGGCATAATGGGCTACTTTTCAAAATTAACAATTTCAACTTTCCACCTTATTTGTGTCAAATAGTTCTAAGTTTTCTGTCTGATCGTTGTTTTCAAGTCCATGTTAATAGTGATGTATCAGCTTTGATAACTTGTAATGCAGGTGTACCCCAAGGGTCTGTCTTAGCGCCAATTCTATACAATTTGTATACATCGGATTTTCCTGAACTACCCGAATGTGAAATTGCTATCTTTGCTAATGACACAGCTATATTTTCATCACATGTGTTCGCTCTTAACATTGAGAGCAATCTCAAATATGCAATGGAAATTGCCTTTAGTTACTGCGATAAATGGAAGATAAAGTACAATGAAGATAAATTACAAGTGATCTTTGTCACACGAAAAAGGAAACCTTGTTCTCTCCCTAGTACTAGCTTGCGGGTAAATGGAATCAGCGTAGAATGGAAGAACTCCGTAAGGTATCTTGGTATACATCTTGACAACAAATTGACTTTTCATGAGCACATCAAACAAACTCTTAAGAAAGTAAGTATTGCAATAAAAACGCTTTACCCTTTAATCAACAGAAAATTTTTGTTGTCCTTCACCAACAAAATAACCATTCTCAAATCCATATTCCAAGCAATTATGCTTTACGGTTGGCCACTATGGGGAAAAGCCGCACTGTGCCACATCAAGCAATTACAAATAGCTTCTACAAATGTTGTTAGACATACCTCGGGATTATTCCACCTTAAAACTGCACAAAAGAGCGGGTGTTGAGCTGATTTATAAGCGAATATTAAAACTGACGGATAAGTTTTATAATTCATGTTTTGCTGACATGATTCGCCTTTTGCTGACAATCCACTAGTCAAGAAGTTGACTGATTGTATTCCTCAATATGCTTAACGTCTTTCGTATGTCATTACCTTACTTGTTAAACATTAATATATAAATGTATTTATTTATTCATAAACATTGTTTATTTACTTGTTTATTTAAATATTTATTTATGTGTTTATTTATTTATCTGTTTATTTATCTAATAATTTATCTATTTATTTATTTGTTTATGTATTTATTTATTTATTTACTCATATATTGATTTATTTAATCATTTATTTATTTATTTTTATTATTTTTTCCTTGTTTTCATTGAAGGTTTTTGTCGTATTTTCCTTCAGTTTGTTTGCTTCAATTCCTATCAAATTTATATAGATTTAATATAAGTTAAACTCATTTTCCACGAGTAAGATATATGATATATCAAATCTCTGAAATAGATGCTGTGCGATAGCTAATATCAATGTAAACATTTTATTACAAAATAAAAACTATCTATATAAAAGCTATGATAATATTGAGACTATATACGGTAGAGATTAACAACAAAGAATTATCAAAGAAAATCATGATAGTTTAATTGGTGGTTTTGTTATTGTTTGTAACGCATTTTTATGAACACCTTACAATTCGTTAACTTAGTTGCTAGACAAAAATGCTTAAAACTAGCTTAAATATTTAATCTGAAATATTAATCTTATATCTAACTCACTGACTCTAAACAAGTACTCTAAGCTAATCTATGTTTGGTTTTTCTGCCTTTCGACATCTTTTGTATTCTTATTAAATCTTAAGTCTAGTGGTTTTGTTTTTGTTGCCCAAGAAAATTAAAAAAACTTGGACGTTCCTTAGTCAATGTTTTTAACTTACTTGCTAACTTAACTTACTTATCCTAAATCAAACTTAAACATATTTACAGATATCTTACAACTATATCCGTAGGCAATACGGACGCGTGCACCAGGGAGTATATGCTCTTTATATGCTTGACATATATATCGAATACTCCGTGATGCACCTTTTTTTGTTTATTTTTGTCCTAATCTACCTTATAGCTACCTAAACTATGTAAGTTGGCCCTAATGAGTCAACTATCCTGGTCCTGTGTGAGAAGTTGGCGGCATCGAAGGCTGATTCTGATGCAGCCACCAGAAAAAAAGCCGTTCTTTGTCAGAGACTGCTCTATCGCGGCCTTCCCTATCTTGTATCAGGCCTTTCGTGTCCAAATAGAGGAACGCCTCAGGTGGGATAAAGCCAATAAGACGCACCTTCTCATGGTACATTTCATTAGGGTAGTAAGCCCCAAAGATCAGACTGTTGGTTGAGATCATGGCTCGAGCTATGTGACCCCGAATCAATTTAATAATAAAATTATCTATTCTGATCAGGTTTGCCTCATTGTACAAAACCTCGTTGGGATAGAATTTTTTGTACTGGGATTCGGGTGTACGATATAAACGGAGACAGGCCCGAAGACACTGTCTCTCGAACACCCTCATCTTTTCCATCTGAGAAGGACTCACGTTGAACCACACAGGACAACCATACACCATAATTGGCCGTATTAGGGCCATGTAGCAGATCACCTTCACTCTGGTATCAAGTTGGCTGCTGTAAAACAGCCCCCTTGCCATAGCGAAGGCTTTCTTAGCGCTGGTCAAAACTGTTGCTGCATGGATACCACCATACAGGAACTGGTCCAACCAACTGCCAAGATATCTAACCACACTTTTAACAGTTAATGGCTGCCCCTGTGGGTCCAATATGCTGAACTTTCACCAATTTCTTTTCGTGTCCCTTGATGCTCTGGACAACGGGGTTCTGAAAAGAATAGTTTCGCACTTCCGGTAGTTGATTTTCAACTTCCAGTCGTCGCAATATTGTTGAATCAAGTCGAAATCACATTGCAGCAGGCCATTTATGACCTCAATCTTTGCACCTGATCTGTACGCGATTAGATCATCGGCAAACACAATTAAGTTTGGCATGGAACCTATAAGGTCACTAGTGAACATCGTGAATAGAATCGGCGAACCAACCGCCCCTTGTTGCAACCCATTTTTTATGTGAAAAACAGTGGAGGAAGTTACGTTGCCATTTTTCACAACGAACTTCCTGCCTGTTATCATGTCATAGATCATATATAGCAACGTTTTGTTCATGCCAAGCCTGACCAACTTGAGGAAGAGTCCTTCTAACCATACGGTGTCGAACGGCTTTTCCATGTCAATCAGGCAGGCACCTGTGCACTGTGTCTTGTTTCTGTTCCATTGTATGTCGGAAACCAATTTGGACGCGGCATGAATTGTGTCGTGCCCCGCCCTAAAGCCGAATTGGTTTCCCGGAATAATTCGTTTGTGCTCGACGCACTCTTTCAGAGCCTTGATGACTATTTTCTCAAAGACTTTGCTTATGCACGGAAGAAGACTTATCGACCGAAGATTTGTCGGAATGGAGGTATCTTTGTCCCGTTTCGGGATGGGTTGTACCACTGCTGTTTTCCAATGCGCTGGGTAATATGCGTTGAGTAATGCATATTATAATGCATTGTTAAACAAGGTTGTGTACACATCCACCGACTCATAGGGGAGATGGCGCAGAACAATATTCGGTATTTTTTCAATTCCCACTGACTTCTTCTTCTTCAGTGAGTTGAAGATACCCTGGAGTTCATCTCTCGAAATTAAGATGGAATTACTTCCGTCATCAGCGATGACATTATTTGCCAGTAAATCGTCATTGAATCTGGTGAAGCCAGGATTCTCGGATCGCCATTGACTTATATCATTCCGTAGATTAACGTGGTTAAGCGAGGCTAAGTGTTCCAGGTCGTGGTTCGGACGACGCGACTCGTTGACCGTGTACACTTTCTGGAACACAGCACCAACTGCTTTGACCTTTCCCTGCCTCATCTGGATCGATGCCAACTGACGTCAGTAGGCTTGCGTTGTCTGTTGTTCTGTCGAGTCGAACGCTTTGAATGTCGTTATGGTCTTTCCTCCGGAAAATTTTATTTACTTGAGGGAACATGCTCGGGTTATTGGATCTTATAGCCCGAATCTTATTGCCCCAGTGCAAGCTAACAGCTATACTGTAATTTTGGCGGATCGACTGCTGGAGTACTTTGATCTGCGACTTCAGCGAATGGATCTCCGGATTTTGAGGATCGGTAAACCGCCTGTATAGGAGTTTTAACCTTTACAGGAGTCTACTCTTTTGCACGTGAAGTGCATCGATGGTAGCATTCCGATAGATGTCGCCATCAGCGGTTTGTACCACTTTTGGGATAGCCCTGTCCATTGTACGTTTAATGGCGTCGTCCATTCGTCTGAGGTACCCGTCAACCTCTTCTTTCGTAAGGTTTCTGTTCGTAGGAGGATTGATCGCACTCGAACTTATTTCTCTGGCAAGGGCTCTGGTGAAACGTGGCCAACGCGCCTTATTATAGTTATACGGATACGATTGGACATATTCCTCCAGTTCCTCCAGCTCATTCGGAAGCTGTATAACCGCGACGAGACCACAGTGGTCACTATCGTACTCGACCGTAGTTAAACAGTTTCTTATGTGTCTTTCCACGTTAAGTACCGTTAGTCGTCTGTCAAAAAGCATCACATCGAGATAAGACCCGCTTCTGGGAAAAGATGGTCTATCGGTTGCAAGCAAATCTAGCCTGAACTCGATATTGTTTTGATCCATCCAACCTAAGAGAGCGCTTCCTCTTTCATTTGGGGCACTGTTACCCCATTCACCGTGCTTAGCGTTCAAATCTCCGGCTAGAATATAATAGTTTTCTTCCGAACTTAAACGAAGGCTTGTGAAAAGAGCTTCTAGCTCAGAAAGGAAATTAGAGTTTTGAGCATCTTCTGCATAGGCAGCAATCACAAACAACCTCTTTCCACTTTGGAGAGGGATGCGCGCGATTGCTGCCTCCAGCACACCACATCTTCGTACTTCATTGCTATACACAACCTTATGACTTATTTTTTTTCTAATCAGGAGAGCCACCCCGCCACCTCGAGTGGATTGGGGTCGGTCTCTTCTAATAACGTGGTAGTTTTTATACCTGAGATTGCGCGTCTGGTTTAGCTTGGTTTCGCTAGCCATCAGCACATCAGGATTGTGGGTTTGCAGCAAATTGGAAAGCGTTAGTTTTCGTTCGATCCTAATCAGCGAATTTACATTCACTGCTAGGATCTTAAGTGTTCTAGCCTCGCGTGAGCCCATTATATCTGTTCGCGTTGGTTCGCAGGCAGCTGCGAGTAGAGTAAATCAACTCGAGCTGACTGCGCCAGGAAGCTGGTGTGTATGTCGACCATTTGTTTCTGCAAAGCGAGCATTTGTGCTTGCATCGACTGGATGGTGGACATAACATCCCTTATTGAGGGTTCTGCCTCTGGTAGCCTGTTCACTGGGACTGGGGCCATCTTCGGCGCTGTCTGTTGTGCTGATCCACTGCCTGACGCCACTTGGGCGTAGAAGATGTTCCGCGTAACAGTGGTAGCCAAAGCACGGGCCTCTGGCCTGGCTTCTACCTTCTTTGTGTTCCTTGCCACCTTCATTCTCTGCTGGAGTTCTTTGGCTCTTGGCCATCCCCGATAAGTTGCGGGGTGCCCATTTCCTTCGCATAGTACGCATTTGAAGAGAGACTTATCCTCGACTTCATCCGCGCCTAAAGGGCATTCCCCTTTGTTGTGACTGAATGTACAACGTGCACAGCGGAACTCCATATGGCAGTTCGCCGCCACCCGCAGTGGTGAATGGCTTGACCCCTACGAAGTGGACCTCGTCGCTCTCGACTTGGCGCAGCTCTTCGAGGACCTCTTTCGGGTCAGTTGAGGGATCTATACCCTCGAGGAGGAGTGTCTGTGGCCTCTCTCCTCTGGGGGGGTATGTCCAGAATTCGGCATTTGATGCCACCAACTTCTCTAGCAAAATGTCATACGAGTCCTTTGATAAGCATTGGACCGTTTGACTAAAAGGAGTCTTATATTTAATGCAATGAGTGTTAATCGCTCGGGCCAACTCACATATTTTTTTTAGTTTTGATGTCTCCATGCCGAACACATTAATGGGGGGGCTTCGCTTATTAGCTTTGGGGTTCTGCTGTTGCTGTTGCTGCTGTTGTTGGTGCTGCTGCTGATGCTGCTGCTGCTGCTGTTGTTGCTGTTGCTGCTGTTGGTTCTTCTTTTGTTGGTGCTGCTGTTGCTGATGTTGTTTTTGTTGTTGCAGTTGTTGCGCCACCTTGGATGTCTTGGTAGTCCTCCTGGCCGTACTTTGCTGTTGTTGTTTTTGTTGATGCTGTAGCTGCTGCAGGCGTTGTGCCACCTTGGAGGTTGAGGGCAGTGGTTCGTTTTCCTGCTGTTGCTTCTGCCTCTGTGCCCTCAGCTGCTGTCTTTTTTGCTGCAGCTCTTCTAATTCTTTTTTCTGCTGCTCATTCTTTTTGGCTTTTTCAGCAGCTTTTCGGGCATCTGATTGAGTTCGAAGCTTTGATATGTAGGCCTCGAGTTTTGCCTGCTCTTCTTTCAAATGGCGGAGTTTTTGTTCCTCCTCCCTAATCTCTTCCTCCTCATCATCTGCGTCGGAAGTGGCCATTACCCGAAAGGAGTTGTCACTCCCTTTATATGAGTATCGGCACTCATTGCCCTCCGACTCGCATTGGAGCGCTTCCATTTCGCTGTTTACTACAGCTGCACTTTTCTGGGGCGATGTTTTTTTTGATGCTCCCCTTCCTTTGCTGGAAGCCACCGCATCCTCATCCGACGTTATTTTAGTTTGGCGTGGATTCGGCTGCGGTTGCATCGTCTTCCTCCTCTTCTTCATACCGCTTCCGCTGCTTGCTGGGCTAGCGGCACGCTCGCTATCGTCACTCGTTTGGTGGCCTGATGTCCCACCAGCCAACGGTGTCTTAATGTCACCCGATTTGCTGAGCTCGGGTCGCTCGTCACTCTCCATTAGTTTATTTTACTCACACTTAGTGTCTTTAACTTATAGAAAGAAAAAAAATACTTTTTCTTTTGGTACCCGCGGTATTTGAACCACTGCTACACTGCTGTTAGGCTACTGCCAACAACGTTCACACAAGAACCGCACTGCACTGGATTTTCCGGAGTCGGTGCACGTCAGTATGGTATGGTGGTCTGCCAACGACTGACTAATTGGTGGTCCTGGAGGTCAAAAGGCAATTAGAATTTGAGAAATATATTTTTGGAAAGGTTTAAATAGAAACGTTATCTAATATATAAGTAAGTGTCTAGAATGTCAAAAGCAGAAAATTAATAGAAGTCCAGGGAAAAATCCAATAAGGATTGTTGCAAGTGCGGATTACACCATAGAAAAAGTATCTAACCATACAAAGAAGGTAACAAAATTGTAGGAAGTGAACTAAAAGGACTTCTTGGAACTGTCTTCGTTATTCATAGTTCCAAAAATATTATGAAGAAGTAATAAGAACAATGCAAAATAACAAAGAAAATGTACTAAACAGTTTGAAATCACAAATAGTCATAACGAAATCATTGAATGAACAAAATAAAGCACTGCACAATAGCTATTGCTTTATTTTACTATTCCCATGAAGATAAAATAAATGAACTGTTAAGTAAAATAAAAAAGTAAAATAAAAAAAAGTAAATGAAGAAGTTTTGATAAATAAATATTTTAAAAATATTCATAGACAGATTTTCGATAAAACTTCGGCCTTGGATATTGAAACAGATATAATACAACAAGCAATTTTTCTTTTAAAATCAAATTCTGTACATCCAGTTATTCTTAAGCCAACTAAACTGAATTGAAATGCTTGAACAAAGCCCTAGTAGAAACTCATAACTTTTTGAACCAAGTATTGTTAATTTTAATTACTTAATAGAAGTATCTGAAGTAAAATCATATTTGACTGTACGTCCGAAAGAAGGCTTGAGGGTGAACTGGTGGGCATTTCTAGATAGGCGTGTATTGCGGGTGAATTCTTGAAGGGGAGGAATGCAACTGGCTAATTCATCAGAGCATTTCTTGTTAAAATAGCGATAATAGAGTGACAACGACGCGACATTACGTCGGTGTTCTAACGAGTCAATCGACTTCGCAATATTACTGTCACCTATAAGTTATATCGCTCGCTTTTGAATTCTATCCAGCAGGCGCAGGGAGGTCTTAGAAGCACCTGACCAAATAGGAACGTTATACTCAAGTTTTTGGCGTATGTAGGCCTTGTATATAGTAGCCTGATCAGAGGGGGTGAAGTACTTCTTGCATCGTTTAAGGAAGCCTACATTTCGCAGCATTTTTGGCGACCTCAAATATGTGATCGTTCCAACTAATCGTTGGGTTGATACACACACCAAGTATGGAAAGTCTTTCGGTTTCAACAACACAAGTGCCGTTCATGGATAACGGCTGATTATTTTGTGGTCGTTTCAACGACAGTAGACAGCACTGGGTTTTGGAAGCATTAAATTCCACTCTATTCTTATTTCCCCAATCGATTATGCTGTCAAGGTCGGAATTTAATGTGCTTAACATATGCTGCCGTTCCGAGTTTATGGCCGAAGTGGAAAGACGTGAGAGAAGGAACGAATATGAAAAGCTGAGGGTACTGTCATCAGCGAAGGAATGAATAAGATTAGAAGTAGCAGACAAGAGATTATTTATAAAAATGAGGAAGAGTGTCGGAGATAAATCAGAGCCCTGGTGAACACCAGCATGATGAATATCAAACTTGAATCCATCTAAAACGACTTGTATTGAACAATTCGAAAGGTAATTTCCAATCCATTGAAGAAGAGACTCATCGATCCCAAAAACACGCATTTTCGACAAGAGAGCCTGATGTCAGACCCTATCAAATGCCTTTGAAATATCAAGCGCAACAATCTTGCTTTCTCCTACATTGTGCAAAGATTGGTTCCACTTTTCAGTGAGATATACCATTAGAACACCAGTGGAAGGGTTGCTTCGGAAGCCGTACTGCCGGTCATTAAGAAGCTTCCGGGACTCAAGATATTTCATAAGCCGACGGTTAATCAGCGTTTCCATGATCTTGGAGAGAAGGGACGTTAGTGCTATGGGTCGGTGGGAGGTGGGTGACGAAGATTCGCCCTTTTTCGGGACGGGCTGAACAAATGCAGTTTTCCACTTACTCGGAAAGAGCTCTGAAGAGTAGGACAGATGGAAAAGCTTACACAGTGGTTTTGCCAGCATAGAAGAGCACCTCTTCAGAAGATCAGGGGGTATACCATCCGGGCCAGCGGATTTGTGTATGTTTAGATCTTTATGTAGTCTTGCTACTGTACGAGTGCGAAAGTGGATTTGCCCCAATTTGCCCCCCAATTTACACTCTCAAGTACAGGCGGAGACAAGGTACTATCTGGCAGCGTTGAGCTAGCTGCAAAGTGTGCAACAGGCAGATTAGTTTTGTCGAAAGAGCTAACAACTGGGATGTCATTGCAAATGAGCGTTGGGATCGAAGACGAGGCTGAATTCCATGTTTTTTACGAAAGACCAAAAGCTTCTGCTACCCTTGGGGCTTTGTAGAACTTTTTGCCTCAACTTTTGGTCAAAGGAGAATTTAACACGTCTTATTAATGCATTACAGTCATTACGGATCCGTTTAAATTTTTCCGGGCTTCCTCAGAAGGGTTGGCTTTATAATCCCGGAAACTCAACTCTCTCATCCTGATAGCCTCTTTGCAGCTCAAGTCGAACCACGCGTTTGCCTTAGGCTTGATGCTCTTCACTCTGTGAGGAATGAAGGACCTTATGCCCAGCGAAATAATGTTTGTGATCGCATCAGTAGCGGCATCCACGTCACTATCGAGGAAGCATAGTGACCAGTTAAAATTCCTAAAGAAGTTGTTAAGTCCGCTCCAGTTGGCTTTCTCGTAGAGCCATACTGTTCTTTTCGGAATTTGTTCTCTAACTGTGTGGGAGGATTACGAGAATGCAGTTGGTGAAAGTGAGCAGAGTTCAGAAGTGTAAATTCGCTTCGCAAAACAAATCAATGTAGGTGTTATGCCCGTACATTGACTTGAATTGGTCGGTGGTGTTGTAAGGTACAGTGTTTTGTGAAGGTGCGAGAGAGGGGGAAGCGGACCGCGTGCGCTCTACCGAAACACTTCACTGCAATACACTGCACTTTTTTTAAGATTTTTTTTCTTTTCTTTTTTTTCAAAAGAATAATGTTTTCACTATAAAATGTCAAACAGTTCTTTATTAATGAAACAGAGAAGAATCTGAGAAGAATCTATGTAAGGTTATGGAATACTATATTTGTAAAAATTTAGTCTTACAAAGCACGATCAGGCAGGATAATTACATTTTTAATATTTACAGGAGTAGATTAGTTTAAGATTGTATATTTAACCAAATACAAAATAATATTAAATATATCATGCTCTTGGTGGTAACAAATACCTTTTTGTGATTGAAAAAGAAACGAAACTTAGCTATAAATGTAAACATAAAGAAAATATTGATTCCATACAGTTAACTAGAACTTTACTTTGACAACACATCTAAATACTACTAATGAGACATTTACTTATGTTAACGGTGGTCTCATCCACGGAATTATCTCATTCGTAAACATTGAGCTCATATTTTTTACATTTTGTAAATAAAACAACGCAAGTGTAGCATCGATGATCATGATACTCGTATTGAATACCAAAGATCCCCCCTTTTTACAAGAACCTAAATGCCAAGAGTGTTCGGCCTGAAGTGTTCGGTGAATATCTAGTCCCGATCCCAACTAGAACCTAATTGTTGGACGGTTCAGCCTTAAAGTTGTATCGAGAATCTCATTTTCTCCCCTAACGCGGAAAAGTGTTAAAACTAGAAGTGGTGTCGAAGGTTAAATTCGATCCGGCAGATCCTGTTTCGAGTACTAGAGCTTTCTTCTTTTTTATTTCAATTGAAGTCTTTGTTTTTGGAATTTATTGAATTGAAATCATTCTGTTTCCATTCCCGTACAATAGGTTAAAGTTTTTGAGTTATCTTCAAGTGTATTGAAATAATAAAATAAAGTTAAAATTATAAAAACAAATTATCAGTAGGTAAAGATAAGATAAAAATTGTTGTGAATCATTGTCTTGCTGTGTTGTGAATCAATCTCTCTCTTGTGTGTGTCATTGTCTAGATCTAGACAATAGTTGTCTTCACCTTATTGTTGTGAATCATAGGGTAAATAAAAATTGTATATAAATAATAGAGCCAAGGGCATTCGATCGTATTCTACTTTTATTGTTGTGAGCCGTTTCTTGATTTTGTTTTATTGTTTCGTCGCGGTTTCAAGAAAGAGTTTGGATTTCTCCCCTTAATCGCATTATTAGGGTAGGAAACGTTTTCGCGGAAGGGTAATTGTGTGTGAAATATTCCACACAATGAAGCTCATCGATGCACAAGAAGTATGAGAATCTATTCGTTGATTAACGTTCTAGTTGAAATATTATTGGGATAGCGCTTGATTGCAAAAGGATATAGCCAGCTATGTAGATTTAATTTTCAGGAATTTTGCAACATTTCCCCAGTTGTGAAATATGCAACAATACGCCTTATACTAGAATGTAAGAACAATTTGCACCTGATTCATAGACATCTCTTTAGTATACCTAAACATTAAACTCCACGACAATATTTAAATGAAGCAGCCAGAGCCGTTTGTCGATCAAACGTTTCCGACTAAAGTACTTTAATAATATATAAATAAAGTCATTTTTGTGGTTCTTATTCCAATCTCGTTGTTGTAAAAGATGTCGGTTTTCCACCATTTATTAGTGAGACATATATGTGTACAAAAAAAAGTGCAGTTATTTTAACGTAATTGATGCATACGAGTATATTGACGATATAATTTTATCAAGCTCCATATTTCATTATCTTACTGAGATATAAGCTCAATTAGGAAAATAGCTTGAAGTCGAGGAGGAAAGTGATTTTTTTTTGTTTGGATGGAAGTTAAACACGAAGGAGCAATACAATGTACAGTATCAGTCTCTTACAGATGCACTGTTGTGTGGCACATACTACACAAACACATACATTTAGTTTGTAAACTCTCAAAGCATCGTAGAGCATTAAGTTGTTTTTTCTTGTTGTATATTGCTAGATATTAAGAGAAAAGGATTGATTTTAGGCTGCAACCTGCGTCGTCTCTACAACAGCAAAGCAATGAGTTTATATGACAGTGGTGACATTGGTCCGATGGTTTTTAAAAGCGATAGTTAAACTGCTTAGAATTTGATTAGAAAATCCCGATTATTATGCTCGCAGCAATAACGTCATCAATATACAATTTTCGCGAATTTTACATAAATAACGAAGTTAAGTTTAGTTTTATTAGTACTAGTTTATTAGTTCTATTATGTTACATCTCTTATCAAAAAGTTACCCGAGTAAATGCCCTCCACATTAACCCAAGCTTGAATTTTTATATAATCAATTTCTGTTATTCATGCTTTTTCTATTAATTTTATTAAGTTAAGAAATAAAAAAGTAACTGGCAACACAATTCACAGTTTCCGAATTTGGCTGAATTACAACCAAGATTCTTATGTCTCCTATTCTATTGTGCTCATGTTCCAATATTCTATTCTATATATATTATGTATACAATATTGTCATAACTTGTATTCTAGCAAAATTATTCATGCAAAGTTCTTCTTATGGATATTATAGAAGTTCAAAATAAAATATTCCTTACAGAAATTATTAAATTTTCTTAATTTTCTTAATTCACATAAAAATCAGCTTCATATATTAAGACCAAATTAATAAACCTCTTCATTATTTTACAGTTCCACAAATTTCATGGAGAGGGGCTCCCTTCATCCAATATATTAATTTTGGTACGCCTCCAGCTTATCCAATTAAAGTGAATTGTAAAATGGAAAGAATTAACTCTGTTAACTCTACTATTCTAGAAATTTTTCGTTGCTTCATAGTCAAAAAATGTTTACCGATATAATAAAATCACACAAATGGTCATAAAGCGAAAAGTATTGGCTACAGTCGAAACACGTTGACTGATATAATAAAATCACAAAATGGGTCACCATGCGAAAAGTATACGATATTCAACCGTTCTCAAAAGTTAATTTCCAGGATGTGCTTCATAAAGATCTAAGAGATGTAATTAGGAAGTTTGCTTAACCTTAAGTGAACTTTTCCGAAAATGTAAAACGTGGTAAAACGTGAAAGCGGAGTCACGGTTAGAAAAGCAAGTTGCAGAGGAATATACAAATACCATTTCCGTCGTTTGTTAAAAAAATAATGAAAAAAGAATTTAAAGTGAAGAAATAAAAGAAAAAGAAAAACAGCAAATTTGCAAAACCGGCCCCCGTAGCTAAGTGACAAGAGCGCGTCGCTCACATACTAAAAGTCTCATGTATGATTCCCAGACTTAACATCTTGCACTTTTTACGGCACCATCACTTATGCCCTGATGATAGTTTTCAAAGATCAATATATTAATATATTTCAAAAATCAATATATTCATTTACCGAATTACAGTTTAATTTTCGAATCTTAATAATAAATTGTAAATTAAAGAAGTCGTGTGCAATTTAATATCCTAACTAACTTAATTTTAAGAAACACATCGGTCACCTGTAGCCTTTATATTCGAGAGTACATTTTGTTTTTGTTTTGCTTATAATTCGTCCAACCTGACAAGAAAAAACAAAAAATGAACCCTTTCCTTTCAAACGGTATGTAAGCCTTTAAATTAGATATTTCCCATATTCTTGTATAATCTACTGGTGCTTCATTTAGCACCATCAAGATCTTTTATCAAATATCTATCATAATTCAAAACATTTATATCAACCATAATCTTTGCATTAATATCAGGTGTATACATTTTTTGATCAGTGAGAGTCGTAATTGCGTTCAACGAGGCTTATTTATTTTGGCACTTTAATAATTTAACCTAATGATTCCTTCAGTTTGTCTATTAGCATTTTTTTACTTTCTAAGTTTATGGAATCAATATTATAAAATTGTGAAAATTGTACTTCAAAGAGGTTCGGAAGCCTGGTTGTTAGAGTACAAGTGAAGTGAACCAACAATCCCCGTTTCGAATCCGAAGGGAAATGAAAGAAATTATTTTCTTTTTTTAATTAAAACAAAATTAAGAGACACATAGTGAAATGGAGAGTGACGAGCGACCCGAACTTAGTAAATCGGTTAATTTCAAAACACCGTTAGCCGGGACATCAGACGACCTAATTAGTGACGGGAATGAGGAGGAAGAGGATGAACCCGCAACACATCCTCACGAAGCGTCGGACGACAGCAATGACATCAGACGATTAAGCCATCGTATCAAACAAAGTTGGGGTTATTGCGACCAAAAAAATTACATCAACAAAACCAACAGTAATCCGAGCAACAACAAAATCGGCTTCAACTGCAGTCCCAATCGACATTGATGCCCAGCAATGTGAATCGGAGGGCAACGAATGCCGATTTTCATATAGAGGGAGTGAAAACTCCTTCCAGGTGCTCGCCACATCGGACGCTGATGGAGGAGCAATTAAATGAGGAGGAAACGACGATGAAGAAACTCGACAAAGAAAGGGCGAAGCTTGACGCCGCACCAAGTTCCAGTCCACGTCGAGGAAAGCTGCACATCAGCAGAAAGAACAGCAGTCGCAGCACCAGAAACAAGCACCATAAACGACCACAGAAACAACAGGAGCCACAGCAATAGCAGCAGAAATCCAAGGTCAGGTGCCCACCAATAAGCGTCTTCGGCATGGGGACGGACGAGCTAGAGACCCTATGTGAGTTGGCTCCAGAAAATAAGACTTATTACATAAAATATAAGACCTCCTATACCCATAACGTTCATTGCCTAACAATGGTCAGATTAAGATTTCTGAACGAAAAATTAACGGCATCGAACGCCGACTTTTATACGTACAACCCCAAAGGAGAAAGGCCATAGTCTTGCTCCTCAAATGCATAAATCCTTCTACAGATCCGAAGGTATGCAAAAATTGACAATCTACGAAAAATCCGTTTCGTAGGCGATCTAAGTATAAAATTGGAGAAATTAAACAAAACTGACAACGTACTTCAGTGGAGACATCCGACAGAGAGTAAAAGAAGCAATGAACGACAGAAAGGTAGCCTGGGGTCAGGGGCCAGCGGCCAAAGCTCTGACCACCGTTGCGCCTGATGTCTCCTACGCCCAGATGGTGTCAGGCAGACAGCCGGCACAACAGACAGTGCCAAAGGCAAGGAAACCTGAAGCAGACACCTCCATAAGGGATGAACTGTCATCTTCCATCCAGTCAATGCAAGCGCAGATGATTGCCTTGCAGAAACAGATGGTCGAATTACAGACCAGTTTCCTTACGCAGACGGCTAGAGTAGACTTTCTCTTCTCTCAGACTTTCTCGCGCCTGCAAACAAGCGCACTCAGATATCACGCGAGTTAAGAACCCTAAAGATCCTAGCAGTGAATGTTAATTCCCTGATTAGGATCGAACGAAAACTATCGCTCTGATGAGAGTAAGCTTAGTTAGAGTGGACGCGTTATTTAATAGATCTGTGATTTGATTACCCAGTTTCCTAATTTCAAAGTTTCCAATTCTCTCAAATTGACTATTAAAATTACCCCTAAGACAGTAACTTTCTTTATCAAAACAGGTTTTAAAATACCAAAGTGAAGTTCTATTTTCTATTTGCTGTGTTGCGTTTTTACATAAATTTCTCCTTTTCACACAAATTCTCTCCATATTTCAATCATGTATACGTGTGGTTATTGCCGTGAAAATATTCCTGAAGAGGGCAATGTTGCTGGCAATGCTGTGTGCTCCGCATGCAAGCGTAGGTTACACTTTGACTGCACAAGCGTGAACGAGAAGACATGGAGAACCATGCGGTCAAGAAGAGACGTTTGAAAATACTAATATTGCAGGAACAGTGCGGACATCCAAACAATTGCAACAGTCAGCAATTCCTTATCATCGGCTCCACAAACACCCCAAGAGCAGTCATCTAAGAGAGTGCGTGAACTAAATAGTCCCAACAACATAAACATTACAAAAGCTGATAACAACTCATCTGTTTTAGTGGAGCTACGTACGCTGGGAATTCAAAGAAATTGCAGCAAACTGTAATTTTTTAGTTGCTAAGTATGATGAATTAACGCAAATATGGGAAAAAAAAAAACGATTTCTGGAAGAGCATTACTAAAGAATTGAATGAAATGAAGGACTACAACAAAAGAAAAGACGCGATTATTGAAAATTTACAAACACAAACAAACACAATATAACAGCAAATGTTAAAAAATAACATCGAAATTAGAAATATTCCCCCACCCCACAAGAAAATCTTCTTGTGGTAGTAAAAGGAACACTGACATCACAGACATATACCGCACAAAAACAAAAAACCCTGCAAGATCAACGATCATATCCTCTTTCGCGTTCAACATAAAAAAATGCAGTTCATAAAACAAACTCGCTCCGCCCACTCTATCAAACTAAAAGCGGTAATGAAAATTACCAACAACACCTCAAGCGTGAGCGCCACTGTTTATGTAAACAACGATCTCACGAAAAACAACAAACACATAATGTGGATGGCTAAGAAAAACGTGAGACAGGAGAGCTGGAGATTTGTGTCGGAGAGTGCCGGAAAAATATTGGCTAGGCGCAACGAGACGAAGCAGCCAATTCAGATAGCTAACGTTTCTGATGTGGGAAAAATTGCTCGCACTCAATAACTGTAACATGCGTAAACAAAACGAAGCACAAAAAAACTAAACCAAATGGATTCAAATGAAGTAATGGTCGAATTGAATTGTAGAGTGCTGAATGGCTTTAGCGGTATCAATTCAAGTATATTGAAAGGAAGTAATTGTTGCTGTCTATGTTTTAATATAAGAGCATTAAAGAAAAATTAGAATGACTTCTGCATACATGTAAAAGGAATTGTAAAAGGAAACAAATAATTGAATTAGTTAAAACTAACATTGATGCCGAAGAAATTGGACATTACGGCATTGAAGGATTCCAACCAGAGTTTCTAAACCGTAATAAACGAAAAAGTAGTTTAACTTTAATTCTAATACGCTATGACATATGGTTAAAATCCAAAACTGTGTCATACGAAAATACTAAAATTCATATTAAGGAACATAATAGACATAGATATGCTATAGGAATAAACATATAGACCACCCGGACACAGCCGGAAAGCTTTCATTGAAGAATTTCGTAATTATGTTGGACTTCTGGGAAAAAATGACGAAGTAATGGTAATGGGTGATATGAATGTTAATGTTAGTGATTGGGAGTCATATGGTGTTAAAGATTATCTGGAAATGCTGGCATCGCTGGGATTGACTAATGTAATAACGGAGTTTACCAGGGTAAACCCAAGCACAGGTTTAAAATCAACGATTGATCACATCTTGACTAATGCTAAATATAGCCAAATCAATTCAGCCGTAATTGAAAGTTATATTTCTGACCATTATCCAATCGTATGCTTCCCGCCAATCCATGAGTCTTCCGTCAAAGAGAACAAAATTAGCGTGACCTTCATATCCAAAGAGAAGATTAACAAATTTATTGTCGATACTAATTGGAATGTGATATGTCTCTCTCTATCAAAAGCTTCATGATAGAATGAAGTGTAATTACGAAGAAGCTACATGTACAAAGCAAATAAGAAACAGAAGAAAGAAAGTTTAGTCTTTTAGTACACAAGTAAAAGACATTAACACACATACATAATAGATTAACCAACTCCATCTATGTAGATCCAGGAAACAAATCTTGTTGTAACTTGGTGTTGAAGAAGTCGCCAGGTATAGATGAGATTCGAGTAATTGATCTAAAAAGGACATGCAGACATATTCACAGCAATACTCTGTAAACTGATTATTTTAAGCATCGCACAGGGGAAAATTCCCGATACCCTAAAAATCGCAGTAATCAGACAGAGTTATAAGGGAGGTACAAATAACGAACTAAAAAATGATCACCCAATATCAATATTGCTGATGACTAAAAAGTGTATGGAAGAAGTTATAACAAAGAGGTTACAAGAATTCATTAAGAAAAATTCTCCGATAAACCCAAGCCAGTACGGTTTCCAAAAGCATAAATGTACTGGTAAGTTGTTAGAAGAATTCGCAAATTGTGTTAATGAAAGCCTTAATAAAAGTCATCATATCCTAGTGTTATTTGTCAACTTCATCAAAGCTTTTGATACCCTGAACCACCGGAAACTAATTGAATTTCTGGAACACTGAGGGCTAATGGCAGACTGTTTGCGTGAGTACCTACACCACCGTCAGTTCTGCGTCAACACCTACAGCCAAAATAAGGACGTGCAATACGGAGTTTCTCAAGGTTCAAATTTGGGTCTAATCATACTTTATACCAATGAGCTACTACGAGTTTTCAATAGGGCCATTCCATTCGCATATGCAGATGACACGGTTTGTTACAGATCTTTGCAGATAGCACTTCAACCTATGCAGGATGAATTTGAAACACGGTGAAGTGGTGTCATCACTACGGCCTTTCAATCAATGCATCTAAAACGAAGATGATTCATATTCGAAGTTCTCAATTTAAGGCTACACAGTCACAAATATACTTCAGAAATGAACAATGTCCTTGGTCCACGTGAAGTGCTATAGAAACGGTAGAAAATTATAGATGTTTGTGAGTTACTGTTGAATGCTACTTCCTGTGGGATATGCACATAGATGAACTGCGTGGAAGCCTAAGACGATTTTTATACGCACTAAATCATCTGCACTACCATGCCACAAACGATGTCTAAGACAAGAATACTTTGCCATTATTGAAATAAAACTGAGGTATGGTATACTTGCGTGGGGCAATGCATCAGTTACACATATCCAGAAGCTTCAAAAACTAAGGAAAATCGAAGCTCGTGACCAGCACAACATTCAGGAGCAGCGGCGTTTCAAAGTACTTTCAGTAGAAGATATCTACAAGATGACCCTTATACTGGAGTACTATGATGACAACCGCTTTGTAACGCCAATTCAACATGAAGTTAACACCAGAAGGCGGGCTCAAGGCATGCTTCGTAAGCCTCGTTTTAATAACAATTATGGAAGACGACAGCTGAAATGCAGTGTACCTCAAAGCTTGAACGGTATTCCGCAAGAACTCTAAAGTATCTAAAACCTGACTATTAGAAAAAATGTGATAAAAATGTGTTTTTTTTTTAATTCCTCCTAAACAACACTTTATTCATTAATCACAATGCTTCCAGTAAATGTCAACTTTTCTTAGTTATAATATTTTTAAAACAAACTACACCAATTCCAAACTAAGCTTGCTTATACATTTTTTGCTCTAAATTATGAAAAACAATCTTCTGCAGAAAAATCAAACTGTTACCTATTATTAATGTAAATAAAATAAATTGAATTGAAAATAAAAATCGTTGCAATGCCATAATCCTGATGTGCTGATGGCTAGAGAAATTAAGCTAAACCGTATTAAAAGAGACCGACCCCAATTCACTCGAGATGGCGGGGTCGCATTCTTAATTAACAAGAATATAAGTCATACGTTCACACATAGCAATGAAGTTAGAAGGTCTGGTGTGCTAGAAGCGAATATCGCACGCATCCCTCTCCAAGGTGGAAAGAAGTTGTCTCCGCTTGAACTCTGAAGAAAACTATTACATCCTAGCCGCAGATTGGAACGCCAAACATGGTGAATGGGGTAACAATGTTCCAAATGAGAGAGGAAACGCAGTATCTGAGTGGATCGAGCAGAACAATATCGAGTTCAGGCTAGATTTGTTTCCTTTCCTAGCAGCGGATCCTATCTGGATATGTTGCTAATCGACAGACCACTATCGTTACTAAAAGTATAGCGACATACGAGGAACTGTTCAACTATGGTCGAGTATGACAATACAATTAGGTTCGCTGGCCACGTTTCTTTAGAACCTTAGGCAGAGAAATAAGTTCTAGTGCGATCAATACTCCTACTAACAGAAACCTTACGAACGAAGAGGTTGATGGGTACCTAACACAAATGGACGAAGTCATTAAAGGAACAATAAACAAAATGTTGGGGCGCAATACAAACGTTACTGTGCAAAATTAAATGTAGGCAACCCGTAGCTTTAAGTTTTCTTCCTGTTGCCATAGTGAATTTCCCTTCGCTTAAATTTCTCTTCATGTTTATTTTTGTTTTTCTCACTCCGATTTCAAATTCCAACAAATTTGCACGTTAATTAAACATTAAATATAAAAATCGCGATTGTTTATTTATCAGGTTATGAGCCCAAAGATTTTGCTTAGCAACTGCGTTTCAAAAAGTATATCAAAATGTCAAATTCGTCATCACGATTGGAATTATTATCAAAAAATAATTATGACACGTGGAGCATGCAAGCAGAAGCGCTTCTCATAAAGAACGACCTGTGGGACTACGTAAATGGAACAATTGTTATGCCGGACGATGAGGACAAAAGGATTAAGTGGTTGAAATTAGACAAGAAGGCAAAAGCAGATTTAATTTTGTCTATTCAACCGTCGGAGCTCAAGCAGATTCGTGGTTGAACTACGTCGAGGGAGGTATGGCTAAAATTGAAGTCGATATATGCTTCAAAAGGACCCGCGAGGAAAGCAACTTTATTAAAACATTTGATGCTTCAGAAGTTGGAAGACAACGGTGATGTTAAAGAACACATGGGAAGGTTCTTTGATGCAGTGGACAAACTGGAAAGTATGAGGGATTTGCTCGCCATAATGTTGCTGTACAGTTTGCCCAGTTCGTATGAAAACTTTCGGTGTGCTATTAAGTCTCGAGATGAACTCCCATCGGTTGATGTCTTGAAAATAAGAAGAAAGCGAGGCCAGAAACCAATCATTGAATGGCGTTGTCGTTACCATGATAGCTAATAACTCATGTCAAAATCGCAGAAGCATTTAATTTCAAATGCTTTAAGTGTGGCGTTTTAGGACACAAAGCTAATGTTTGTCCATCAAAGATATTTATTAAATGACAGGAAGTTACAAATGCTGATGTTTCTTTTGCAGCAAGCCATACAGCCTCAAATGTATCTTATCCACATGAAGGAAAAATGAGCAGAGGATGGATCCTAGATATTGGATGCACAATACTTATTCAAGTGCATGGGTGATTCTACAAAAACAAAGTTGAATCTTGCAGGTGCTGCTTCGGCAGATGTTAAGGGTAAGGGGATTGTCTGTCTGTCCGTAGCTGGTGATTGCGGTCCAAAATCAGTAAATTTCAAGGACACTCTATATGTTCCTGATTTGAGAACAAATTTAATTTCTGTATCTAATATGAATTATGAAGTTATTTTTCGTAATGATTGTGCCTATGTTCGTGATAGGGATGGGAACATACTTTTAATTGCGGATCGTCGTGGTGAACTATATTTTGTGCGAGAAAACTCTGAGTGTGCGAAAGTGATAGACCAGCCTGAGTGTTCCGAACTGTTAAGGTGGCACTAAAGGTTGGGGCATCTTAACACTAAAGACATTGTTAAGATGGTTTGTGGCGGTTGTGTACCTATGGTGAATTTGAAAAACATTGAACAGCTTTCTAAATGTGTAGAGTGTGTATAAAGGAGAAGATGATAGCTGTGCCTTTCTCAAAACATCGAGAACCCTTCAAGGAAATTCTAAAGATTGTACATTTAGATGTAGTTGGTCCATTTCGAACTGAATCTACTGGACATGCCAAATATTTTGTTACATTTATTGACGACTGTACAAGGTGGTGTGAAGTTTTAAACTTGTGGAAAGACAAACTCGACATAGAATTAAGTGCTTGCAGACGGACAATGGTCGCGAGTATTGTAATGGGGAATTCGATAATTATTTGTCCAGTCAAGGTATTAAGAGAAAGTTGACAATTCCTCATACTCCTCAACAAAATGGAGTTGCAGAGCGAAAGAATCGTACGCTGTTAGACATGGCCAGGTGTTTGTTGCTGCAGTCCAATTTAAGCTCTAAATTTTGGTCGGAAGCAGTTACCACGGCATGTCATATTCGGAATAGGTGTCCAACAAAGAGCTTGAGCGTTGGAATTCTTTTTGAAAAATGGACAAGAAGAAAAATGGTGGTTCAACAGTGCTTTTTCTGAATAAGGATCCTGAGAGAGAAGCTTGCCGAAAGATCCATTGAAGGTGTTTTTATTGGGTATCCTAGGGACCGAAAATGGTATCGAGTATGGTTTCCAAGTAAACAACAGATAGTTCTTACACGGGATGTAAAGTTTTTGGAAGAGGAAAGAGATAATATTCCAGGAACGGACGCATTGGATGATCTACTAGCACAGAAGTCAGAGTTATCAGCTAAAACAACTAGTCCAACAGTTGTAGTGTTTTCGTCGTGTCCTCTGAAAGTTGAATCTAGTTCTGAAAAAGAGCAAATAACAACGACACACAAGGAAGATCAACAGTCATCTAAATTGCCTTGGAATTTGCGTTCAAGAGGGCGTCCGAGAGAATTGTTTCCATCAACATCAACAACATCTCAACGTAAGAGTGACGATATTCACAATCATCAAGAAATGTTTGCTGGTGTTGCAGAAATTCCTGTTGCAGATGCCTTGAAGAGGATTGATGCCGAAGAGTGGAAGAGTGCAATGGAGTCGGAGCTTGTAAGTATTATACAAAACGATACATGGAGAGTAGTAACAAAGGATGAGAGTGATCATACTGTTGGTTGTCGCTGGGTCCTGATGGTAGTGTTAAGCGGTATAAAGCTTGACTTGTGGCAAAAGGGTATAGTCAGAAATATGGCGTGGCCTATTATCAGACATTTGCCCCAGTTGCAAGACTTGAAACATTGCGGTTACAGCATTTTTAAATGGCTCATTAAATGAGGATATCATCATGGAAGTGCCTGATATGTTGGACATCTTGCTAGAACGGATAATTTCAAAACATGAAAGAGGGTCGCGACTTGAAGTCAAAGCTAAGACCATGCTAGCACATCATCGTTGCGAAGGAAATGCTTGTAAGTTGCAGAAGGCGCTATACGGGCTAGAACAAGCAGGTCGCCAGTGGCACGAGAAACTTCGTGAAAAATTTTTAAGTATGGGACTGAAGGCCACTGAAAATGAACCATGTCTTTTCCAAGACAACAGTGGTAGTGGTATCTTTTATGTTTTAGTGTATGTTGATGACATCCTTGTCGCATCGGATGACATGGAGCGCATAAGGGAAATGTACAAGTGCCTTTCAAATGATTTCAAAATCAAAGATCTTGGTCTTGCCGAAAGTTGCCTTGGTCTGGAAATTCAGCAAAGTAGTGAAGAAATCAGTCTTTCTCAGAAGGGATATACTCTAGTGCTACTTAAACAATTTCAAATGGAGAAATGTAATTTCGTAACTTCTCCTGCTGAGGTGAATGTTCGTATCGGCGATGCAGATGGTGGCGAGATTGGTGAAAATCATCCATATCGTGAGATAATTGGTGATCTCATGTATTTGTCAGTAGCCACACGTCCAGATATTTCAAACAAAGTTTCGAGATTAGCACAGTTTGCGGATAAAGCAAGGACTTGTTATTGGCTTGCAGCGAAACGGGTTTTGCGATATCTTGCTGGAACTGCAGATAATGGACTGGTGTATAAGAAATCTGGTGGGTCCATGGTTGGTACTGCTGATCGTCGGTCATATACGGGCTATGTTTTTCTTCTCAGTAGTGCTGCTATTACTTGGAAGTCGCAGAAACAACGGACAGTTGCGTTGTCATCGACAGAAGCTGAGTATGTCAGTCGAAAGAAGCAATATACCTCCGTAGTTTAATGACGGAATTAGGTTTATTTGATCTGGTCGGCATTAATATCTTCGTGGATAATCGAGGAGCTGAATGTCTAGCAAATAATCCGATGTTTCACGCACGCACTAAACACTTAAATATCATTTCGTACGCGAAGCAGTAGCGTCTGGATTGTTAATGTTGCAGCATGTTCCTACACAAGATATGATTGCAGACATATTGACGAAACCATTAACAAGAGTAAATCATGAAAAATCTTTAAAGGGATTGGGAATGGTTAAGTGTAATAGTTGGTAGTAACGTTCATCTTAAATTTTCGTTCTGTTGCCATAGTGAATTTCCCTTTGCTTAAATTTCTCTTCATGTTTATTTTTGTTTTTCTCACTCCGATTTCAAATTCCAACAAATGTACACGTTAATAAAACATTATATATAAAAATCGCGAGTGTTTATTTATCACAAAACAATCCCGCAGGTAGCACAAACTGATGCTCGAGACATTTATCGGAATGCTTTCAACACTTAAACTCTTTTACAGACGATTTACAGATCCATGGATCAAAACAGATATAAGTACTCCAACAATTAGTCCGGCAAAATTACAGACAAGCTGCAAGCTTGCATTGTGGCGAACAGATTCGGGCTGTAAGTTCCAAAAACCCGAGCATGTTCCCGCAAGTAAATAAAATCAATCGGAGGAAAGACCATAATAACATTCAGAGCGTTCGACTTGACAGAACAAGAGACAACGCAAACCTACTTACTTCAGTTGGCATCAATCCTTGACAATGACTACTTCACAGTTGAGGATCCCTAGAAGAAGGTGAAAACAATTGGTGCTGTTTTCCAGAAAGTGTATACGGTCAGCGATCACGAATGCTTGTCGAGGCATATGATGATCATGCTCTATCAGAAACAACAGGCACAAAATGGTTTCAACGGTCCAGAAATAATGATTTTGATGTGAGAAATGAAGAACGTGGAGGACCACAAACGATATTGGATGGAGATGTCACATTAAGTCAAAAGCAAATGGCAGCAATGTTAAATGTTGCAAAACAAATAATTTCTGACCGTTTAAAAGCAATATGAAAGATCCAAAAGTGTGGAAAATGGGTGCTACATGAATTGAATGAAAGACAGATGGAAAACCGGAAAAACACTTGTCAAATTTTGCTTCAAAGACACGTAAAAAAATCGGTTTTGCATCGGATTGTTACTGGCGATGAAAAATGGATTTATTTTAAGAATCCTAAATGGAAAAAATCATGGGTTAATTTGGGACAACCATCAACATCGACTGCAAAACCAGATCGATTCGGCAAGAAGATAATGCTGTGTGTTTGGTGGGACCAGATAGATGTGCTGTACCACGAGCTCCTAAGACCTGGTGAAACCATTAATACTGATCGCTACCAACAACAAATGATCAATTTGAACTATGCATTGATCGAGAAACGACCAGAATGGGTAAGAAGACGGCAAGGTAACTTTGCTCCATGACAATGCACCTGCACACAAAACAAAACCGGTTCAGAATACAATCAAAACACTTGGCTGGGGGCAGCTACCCCACTCGCCGTATTCACCAGACTTGGCTACCATTTGTTTTAATCGATGGGACACGCATTGGTTGAGCAGCACTTTGTTTCCTACGAGGAGGTCAAAAATTGGGTGTCTGATTGGTTTGCTTTAAAAGACGAACAATTTTATTGGCGTGGTATTCACAAATTGCCAGAAAGGTGGTCAAAATGTGTATAAAACAATGGCCAATACTTTGAATAAAATGTTTTTACCTTCCCATTAATAATTAGTGCATAACGGTACTGTATAAATGTGTTTATTGATCTTTGTCAGTTTTTTGTTGGCACCCTTAAAGTTGGTTCCACAGTCAATGTACATGTTTGCACAGAATCCTCGTCTTGCAATAAATCTCCGAAATGCTGCTGAACTTAGGCCTTTGTGAAGAGACAAACAAAAACCGGGATTTAGCTCTTTGTTGTATTTTTGCATCGACCCTTACACATCTTGATGTCCACTGGGCTTACAAAGTCTACTTCTGTATTGGTGAATAGCTTACTATTGTCACTCGTTTAATCGGCATACTTAATATTAATCGTTCTGTGCCTTCCCTTTGCATAGGTGTTATAGTATGCAGCTTTGAATTTTGAATGAAAAACTACGAAAGAGACATGTGTAAGTATATTTTTTAAGACTTTAGTATTAATCGTTACATTGTCCTTCATTTTTTCTCTGTTCACTAGTCAGTTTCTATAATTTTCGTTGGGTGGTTCTCTCGCACTACCAGAGTTAATTGTTGATGAGTTCCTCTATGATGAAGCTACGTGATGCAAGGCTGAGTTTTCTTTCCCTCCAATATGTCGCCAAATACTTATATCTGCGTTTTGTTTTGGATGTCGGTTATTCTGTTGGCAACAAATAGTTTGCGTGTTGAAGGACTTCCACGAATCCAGACAGAAAGCGGGTTCGGTTGGATTTAGTTTCTCTGCAGTTCGTCACGTTCTGAAAAGGTCTCGAGACACTGGAACAGCGGCAAACAAACATCGTGCTGGACGACCAAAGAAGCTGAATGCGAGAGATAGACGAGCAATTATAAATGAGGCTCAAAAAAACCCATTTATAAGTGCAAAAAATTTAGCCCAACATGCGGCAACAATATCCGGGCAAACAGTACACCCACAAACTATTCGGAATGCTTTACATTCCGCAAACATTTATGGCAGGTCAGCTAGGAAGAAACCATTCATTTCTGAAATCAACAGAAAAAAAAGATTAGAGTTTGCAAAAACTTATCTTGCGAAGACGTTCGAATTTTGGAGGAGTGTTTTGTTTTCGGATGAAAGCAAGTTCAATCTCTTCGGATCAGATAAAAATAAATTTGTGTGGAGGAAGCCAAACACAGAACTCCAAACTAACCATTTGAGGCCCACGGTAAAACATGATGGTGGACATGTTATGGTATGGGGCTGTGTGGCTTACAACGGAGTTTTTAACATCGCCTTCATCGATAGAGTTTTGACGGCTCTTAGGTATATTGACATTTTGCGCAATAATTTACTTCAAAGCGCCGTCAAATTGGATATGGAGGGAACATTCCTTTTCCAACAGGATAATGATCCCAAGCACTGTGCAAGGGTCACGAAGGAATGGTTATTATATAATACCCCTTACCAACTTGTGACGCCCCCCCAATCACCAGACATAAACCCATAACCATAAAATAAGAAAAAGAAAAATTTCAAGTAAAAGTGACATGAAGATAGCATTTGTTGAGAAATGTCTTAAGATAAATCCTTAAATTATTCATAATCACATTGGTTCAATGCCGAGGAGATATTTTTTTTTTTTCAATATTTTTCATTCATAAACTGTAGTGTGCAAACACTTTTTGACCTTATTTTTACTGTTTTTTTTTTAAATAAATGTAGTAATTTTATATTGATTTGAATCATTTTTATATTTAATATTTATCTTTTTACTACAGTTTCATAATGTATATTCTATTCAGCTGAAACGTTTCAGATTACGCTAAAATCGTACAAAAAAACTATGTGTGCAAATACTTATTTCACTCACTGTATATGTATTTAAATAAACGTAACGAATTATAAATAAGAAGATTAAATATTTTCACAGTATTTTAAAATAAATTCGTGGGTAGTAAATGACTAAGGACTTCTTAGTTGAAAGATCGGTGATCAAAGAAAATTTCTTTTGTTTCAATTCAGACACAATTTTCTACTTTCTTTCTGTTCCTAAAGTTTCCGCAAGTTGAGTTGCTTTCGTCCGTCCGCATTTAAGTAATTTTGCCACACCAGAAAGAGGGCAGCAATCTTTTGAAAGATTTGGCAAAAAAATCAATTAAATTAAATGAAAGATTGTGGACAAATGCAAATTGCACAAGCATTAGCTCCGCAAAATATACATTTTTTTGCAAACTTGTCTTTTCATGTTTGAAGCAGGAATGAATCTGCATTTTCATTGCTTCCATGTTTTTAATATGCGGGTCTTTTACTTCATGTGTTCTTAAGTGACCCAAATGATTAGTGAGAATTCTATCGCATGCACTACATTTATTTTGCAGACAGGTAACTGTCTTGAGCGAAATTTTCATGGCGAAATTTTCTCTCCACATTATTTTTGGCTGTGTCTTCATTTGGATCACTAACAATTTATATACATATATGTACATATTTAGCCACATTTTATGAAACTTTAATTCTAATAAGAAAACTACTTACCAACTCCTAGAAGATTGGAGCTTATCTGATTCTGCGGGACTTTCTGCTTCGGTCTCAGTTTCTTGTCGATTCACGAATCTTAAATGTTATTTTATTTTTAATATGATAACAATTTCTCTTTTATAACTAACCTATCTTTATTTTCATTTTGCCGAAAACAAGAACAGCCCGCAAAATACGTTAGCGATTCGAACACACAATTTTGAGTTTTGAAGTCATCCGTTAATAAATGAGCCATTACATCAGGTCCGTTTCCTATGTGACTGTCATTCGCTCTGTAATTCGTTCATTTTCAATGAGTGACTGAATCAATCATTGATTTGTTTTAGAAATGATTCAGTATTTCCAAGCGAATTTACCGACTAAACGAAGAGCAAAGTATTGTGAACACCGATACACCGATTTATTCGAAGTTGTGTTGACACAACTCTGTGAGTGAAGTGATTGGAATTTTTTCATGATGATTTCCTTCGGCAACATAAAACTTAAAATTTCGTTGCTGTTTTCACTTTGTGGAAAATGATCAATTGAACCTACGCAGTAACACAATTGAAGATTAATAAATAATTAAGGAAAAGAAATAGACGAAATTTATTATTAGTTTTAAGCAATATATATATTCTTTAGTTGTTTGAGAAAATTTTATAAACAAACTCAATTACTTAAAAAAAAAATACAGCTTGATTCTTAAGGGAGCTCAATAAAATAAGGAACAAGCCAAACTTATTCAATATTTTTTATTTTAAATATTTTTAATTTTAAATTTTCTATTTTAATTTTAAATAGAAAATGGAAAGACAGAATGGTCAAACTACTCTCGAAATGAGAAATAAGTTATAAAACACTCAGAAGAAGGAAAATCTGTGAGAGATATCGAAAAAATCGTTGATAAAAGTCGGTCCACGGTTCAGGATATAATTAAACGATTTCGGTGTAATAATCAGATAGAAAACAAGCGAAAAAAGGCACATAATAAAATATTTAACGAAGTTGATGAACGTTTCGTAGTAAGACACGTAAAAGTTAATCCCTTTTTGAGCGCGCCAAAGCTCGCATTCATAGCGACGGAACAGTTGGGAAAGTGTGCGAGTCCATCAACAATTAGGAATGTTCTTCAAAAAGCCTATTTGAATGGTAGAAGAGCCAGGTTAAAGCCACTGATCAGCAAACAAAACAAGAAGAAAAGACTTGAATTTGCCAAAGAATACAAAAATAAAGATTTTTCGTTCTGGAAAGAAGTCTTATTTACAGACGAAAGCAAATTCAATATTTTTGGATCTGACGGCAAATCCTACGTGTGGAGAAAACCCAACGAAGAGCTGCTTTCAAAGAATTTGATACCCACTGTGAAGCATGGTGGTGGATCGGTGATGGTGTGGGGATCTTTTTCTGCTTCTGGACCTTGTAGATTGCAATTTGTAGAAGGAAAAATGGATCAAAATGTTTATTTAGACATTTTAAAACAGAATTTGTCCCTTTCACTAAACTCGGCCTTGGAGATCACTGGAGTTTTTACCAAGATAATGACCCCAAACACAAAGGCTATAAAGTACGATCCTGGCTGTTATATAACTGTCCTCATGTAATGGACACTCCTTCCCAATATCCAGATATAAACCCTATCGAGAATTTGTGGGAGTATCTGTACCGAAAAATTAGAAAACATCAGATTTCTAACAAGATGCAGTTGAAAAGCGTTCTTCTTGAGGAGTGGAATAAAATTGAACCTAATTTTTGCACAAAATTAGTTCAATCACTCCCTTCAAGGCTGCAAATGGTTATAAACAACAAAGGCCTTCACACAAAATATTAATTTTGTTTAAAAACTTAATAATCTTAAATTGTGTTAACTTTAATAATAGCCGTCCGAGTTTGGCTTGTTCCTTATTTTATTGAGTTCCCTTAAGAATCGAGCTATATTCTTTTTTTAAATAATTGAGTTTTTTTTTATAAAATTTTGTCAAACAACTAATGAATATATTGCGACAACCTTCGGCATTAGTGGGACCAGTATACATTCAATACTGCATTAACATTTGACCATTTAAAAAAATTTATTGGCGTTGGATCCCACGCAATTTGTCAATCGCTCAAAAAAAGGCTCGTATCGATTGGTCGAAAGAAATGCTCCAAAAATACGATCGCGGTGCTTCGAAACACGTCTATGACATCGTGATAGGTGATGAATCGTCGATTTACGCGTATGAGCCCGAAAGTAAGCAGCAAAATGAACCAAATCCAACAAAAGTGGCTCGCGCACGGAACACTTCCAAGTAAATAGTCGCCTGTTTTTTTCGGAAAAACTGGACATGTTGCAATCGTACCCCTAGAACAATGCAGAACAGTCAATTGTGAGCGTTACACAACCATTTGTTTGCCAGCTGTCTTCCAAGAAAACGGAGCACTCTTCACCACGACAATGATAGCTCTCACACATCGGCTTAAACAAGTGCATTTTTGAGCACTCAAAACATCAATTTGATGAGTCATCTGCCGTATAGTCTTGATTTGGTACCGAATGACTTCTTTTTGTTCCCGTACTTACAAAATAAAATGAGAAGTCAACGTTTTTCGACACCTGAAGAAGCGATTGATGCGTTCAGAATGCATGTTTTGGAGATACCTCAATCAGAGTTTCAAAAGTGCTTCGACAATTGGTTCAAACGCATGCAAAAGTATATAGCTCTTAATGAGGAATATTTTGAAAAAAAAATAAAGCTATTTTCTATGATTAATATTTGTTTTTGTTCTCTAATCCCGAAATATAAAAGGCAACTCTCGTATTTTCTACCATTGTTTGAGTGCACCTTATCTTGAAATTTGAAATGGATAAATTTCCTGTATCAGTCTGTGCTGAGAATCTGGAGGGATCATTTCTGCAGACTCCTAAACGGCGATGACGACCCAAATCCCGCTGTTAGGCAGAATGTTCCATTCAATTTGGACGATGATAGACAAGCATTCCAACCCCCCGACTTAGACGAGGTGAAGCTAGCAATATCCAAGCTAAAGTCAAACAAAGCTGCTGGAGCGGACGGACTGTCCGCAGAACTATTTAAAGCAGCTGTAGATATGGTCGGAGGAAAGCATGCCCGATGAGTGGAATCTCAGCGTCGTTTGCCCGGTCCACAAAAAAGGAGACCCCTTTGACTGCGCCAACTACAGAGGGATTAGTCTCCTGAACATCGCATACAAGATCCTCTCTGCCGTATTGTGTGTCCATGACCTGATAGGTCCCTATCAGTGTGGTTTCAGACCAGGGAAGTCCACAATAGACCAGATCTTCACATTACGGCAGATCCTGGAAAAGACCCAAGAAATGCAAATTGACACTCACCACCTATTCGTCGATTTCAAGGCTGCATATGACAGTTTTGGCATTCCTACCAAACTCGCCAGATTGTGAAGGATGTCGATGGAGAACTCTCGCTGCTCCGTCAAGGTCGGTACCGAACTCACCGAGACCTTCAATGTCAAAAAAGGTTTTAGACAAGGCGACGCACTGTCATGTGACTTCTTTAACATCATCCTCGAGAAGATCGTGCGTAACTCACAAGTCAACACCAGGGGCACGATCTTCCAGAAGTCAGTTCAATTGTTAGCTTACGCTGATGACATTGACGTGATGGGACGAACACAGCGAGCCGTCAATGAGGCGTTTGCTGGCATTGAAGCGGAAGCGGCTAAAATGGGTCTTGCGGTAAATGAGGGAAAAACGAAGTACATGCTGTCATCAAAGAAGGACACACAACATCGACGTCTCGGACGGAGCGTCACACTAGGCAGCAGAAACTTCGAGGTAGTTAAGGACTTCGTCTACCTCGGTTCCGCGGTAAACAGGGACAACAACATCAGTACCGAAATCAAACGCAGAATCACTCTTGCCAACCGCTGTTTCTTTGGGCTCAAGAGGTAATTGAGTAATAAAGCCCTCTCTCGAAGGACTAAACTAGCTTTATATAACAGCTTGATCATCCCCGTCCTACTATATGGCGCAGAATCTTGGACATTAGCAAAGGCGGATGAGGAAGCCCTTAGTCTTTTCGAGAGAAAAGTTTTGCGTGCGATTTCTGGTCCTGTTTGCGTTGATGGCATCTGGAGGGGAAGATTTAATGACGAACTCTATAGGCTGTACAGCGACATGCGCCTGGTTAAGCGTCTACGGATACAACGCTTAAGATGGCTAGGCCATGTAGAGCGTATGGACACCACTGCTCCGGCCCGAAAAGTCTTTGAATCCGAGCCATTGGGACAACGCAACAGAGGACGGCCTAGACTGAAGTGGCGCACACAAGTGGAGAAGGACCTCAACCAACTTGGAGTGCGAAACTGGAGACAGCTGGCGAAAGATCGTGCTGGCTGGAGAGGCATGTTGGTTGAGGCCCAGGTCTACCCCGGACTGTAGCGCCACAAGAAGAAGAAGAAGAAATTTCCTGTATACGGCCCAATATTCTTTCTTCTGTGAGTAGACCTTTTATTCTGCTTATGTTCTTAGCGGAGCAAAGAGAGTTCTCCATCGGTATCCTACACAATCTGACGAGTTTGATAGGAATGCCAAAACTAGACATGCCACTATGCACATTGTCATATGCGGCCATAAAAGATGAATAGAATAGATGGTGAGTGTTGATTTGCACTTCTTGGGTGTTTTCCAGGATCTGCCGTAATGTGAAGATCTAGTCTATCGTAGACTTTCCTGGTGTGAAATTACACTGATAGGGTTATGGACAACTATTTGTCCATTGTATAAACGATTCCAGACGCTCACACAATACGGCAGGAGGATGTATGCGATGTTAACAAATCTACTCCCTCGGTAATTGGCGCAGTCTAAGGGGTCTCCTTTAGTGTGAAATGGGCAAACGACGCTCAGATTCCAATCATCGGGCATGCTTTTCTCCGATCATGTCTTACAGATGCGCTGGTGCATGCGCACCACCATGTAGTCTCCAGCTGCTTTAAATAGTTCTGCGGACAGTCCGTCCGATTCATCAGCTTTGTTGGAATTCAGCTTGGATATTGCTATCTTCACCTCGTCTAAGTTGGGAGGACGGAAATCTTGTCTATAATTGTCCTTATCCTTATCTTTACTGTAGCTTCTATTGTATACAATTTGTGTTTTTTTATTACATGTATCTTACTTCTGAAAGAATTATAATAATTATTTTACAAGTAATCTTTTGGATACAATTGTGCAAAAGGAAAATGCTACAAGTACAAACTTTTCAAGTAATTAAAAAAAAACAAATAAAATAAAATGAAAAATAAAGTAAAAACAAACAAACAAAAAATCAATATATAAATTCAAATAATAATATAATTTAATTCATAAGATTCATTAAGGTAAATACAAATTATTAATGGAAGGAATCCATAACAACTTATATAATAACTGATTGGACTGATTTTGGACGATCTTCACGAAATTTGTCTTGGAGTGAACTACGGCCTCGGTTGAATTCACCACACGCGTGATGGAGCTTTATCGCCAAAAATTGAATTAAGCTCATCGATGCACTGTTGTTGAGTTAATCTACGTCGAAAGTTGTAAAAAATAATCGCACGAAAATGTTCACGATTTAATTCCATTTTTTGAGCGAGATGAATTTTTTAAGTTACTGTAAACAACAAAAATAGCGCTCGTATGTCAAAACGTTCTGAGTACGTAAAACCTCAAAATTGTCGAATTTCACGATAGAGGTGGCAGTTTCCAGATTGCAACTAGAGTTGCCCAATCCCAAAAATAAAAGACAACCTTCGTATAAATTGTCTAAGAAGAGTATATTAAGTGCGAACAAGATTATTGATCAGAGGATTGTCTGGAACATCACAACTCCGTTGATACTTTTCTTTGTACTGGAGTATTCTGTCATGAATAATGTCATATTAGACTTATCGTGCAACTCCATCGTAGAGAAGTGTCATGGGTGATTGCGAATAAGTTTAATTTTATTCTGTGCAATTTAAAGCTTTTGAATGTGAGTTTCGGCGCAGCGATCCCAAACAGGACTGTAATATAACATAAAGGATTGGAAGATTACTTTAAATATAAGTTTGTTTTCTTTACTAAGTAATGACTTTCTATTATTATTTATATTTATATATTATTTTCTACTATCCAATTAGTATCGATATCATTTATTGATAAATTGTTGCTTGGTAGAAACCAAGCTTGGAAAGCTTGAAAGCATTTAACTTTATTTTCCATTTTCTCAAATAAGGGAATATGTTATTCAGTGCCAATTGAACTTTGGTTTCAATATCCATACCAAGAACATCAGTTGAATAAATCCCTGTGTCATTAGCAGACATTGTTACTTCACAATCGGGCAGCTGGGAAATTCCAGATAAATATACGTTAAATAAAATTGGACCTAGGACTGAACCCTGAGGAACACCTGCTGGTATTATACGTTCCGAAGATAAACAACTGTTAACTAAAACAACAAAAAAAACGTCCTGAAACAAAACTCTGAATTAGTTTGATTAGATATGTAGGGAAACCAAACTCAAACAATTTGTGAACTAAAACCTCATACCATACAAAATCAAAAACTTTTTTGATATCCAACAGCACTAATCCAGTTGACATTTTCGACTGAAAACCGTGTCTTATATGACGAGTTATTCGGTCGAGTTGGTGTATAGTGCTGTGGTGATATGTAAAACCAAATTGCTGCATTGGAATTATATTATTTGCATCAAGATGATTTTGTATTATTTTCTTGAGGGCATTTTCAAAAATTTTTCTTATCGGTCTATAACTCAGAAAACTGTTTGCAGGTCTTCCAGGCTTTAAAATAGGAACAACCTTAGCTTTTTTCCATACTGTTAGGAAATGTTGCAATTTAATACAGGAATTGAAAATTAAATTTTAATATTGTCCAGACCTGCAGACTTGCGCGTTTTGAGGTGCGAGATATTATCTATCACATCTTCAAGAGTTACTTAATTATTATCTAAAGTTTTCGCAGACATTAAACTTACTTATGTTACTGAATTGCTGAGAGATATCTCATTTTCACTAGAACTAGATACTTAATGATTTTTATAAAATGTTTCAGCTAGAGTATCTGCTTTTTCCCGATTTGTATAATTAGGAAGGTTGTCAAGCGTCTATAATTGTCCAAATCGAGTAGAACATTCTGCCTGAAAGCGGAATTTAGGAAGTCATCGCCGTTAATGCAGAAATGATCCTTCTAGATTCTCAGCACAGACTGCGACTCTACAACGAGTTGGCCAGTTTGATCGAGGCATTCTTTGGTCCGAGCCTTATATACTCCGGATAGCTGTTTTACCTTTCGACAAAACACCTATTCGGAGGATACAAGGTGATACCCTCACCTGGGGCATCGATCGTATGTTCTTTCTAGGAGATCATAGAAATCATCCTTGGTGTTGTAATCTTCTCCTCTGGCTGATGATCCCGAATTTAGCCTTGATACGGATTGTCAGGTGGCTGTATGTCAACTTGACCTGTGCACTAACGAGGATGATGTTGGCAGCTCGCCTTGTTGAGCGCAATCAGTAACGTTGCCTCGAGTGGACAGGCCCATGGCCCCCTCAACGTGCTTATAAGAAAGTTAAACATTCCTTAATTGTGCAACTGTCCCATATGCAACTTTCTTCCGCAAACGCCTGTCGTGTATCTTGATCGAGTGCTTGTAACAATATAAATATTACCCACTGATCGCCGCTGTTAGGGTGTTTGTAACAATATAAATATTACCTACGGATTGCCGCTGGTAGAGTTGTGCGCATATAATACTCTGATTGTTTTATCTGTACAGTCCGTTTGCGCAACAAATGTACGTTCGTGCTATTCATTGAAGGCATTGACAAAAATGAATGAATGTGCGATTGGATTATGTAATTTGACCTATCGTATCACTTTAGTCTGTATAGTACGCGGTGTAAGTAGATGTTTCGGCTACGTGAGTAAGAACAATTAGTGTTTCTAGTATAGAAGAATTTTTTGCAGGATTTTGACGTCATCAAAGTCGGAGACAAACCATCCACCGGACCTTGATGACGTCAAAATCCTGCAAACGGAAAAACATACTAGCAAAAGGTACACTCTGGAAACCCTACACATAATCAAGACCAACAACGATATGAATTGGAAACAGGACATACAGGACATATCTGACGTATATTCAGCGCTTGTAAT
This sequence comes from Eristalinus aeneus, assembly GCA_955652365.1. Taxonomy (NCBI): domain Eukaryota; kingdom Metazoa; phylum Arthropoda; class Insecta; order Diptera; family Syrphidae; genus Eristalinus; species Eristalinus aeneus. The sequence goes on from OY019133.1 coordinate 56,535,409, forward strand.
GGCTTAGACATATTGTATTTAAATAAAAATTCAAATTTCACATCATTCTAGACTGATCTCCACGCACAGAAATGCTCAATATTTTGATTTATTGTGAATTTAGTTTTTTTTTGTGATAATTTTAAACAACATTTTAAACAACTCTTACATCCAAATCTACTTGCAAAAACAACACAATTAATGTAAGTTTAACGCTCATTTGTTAATTTACATTGCTACTAAGAATGTATGTAAAATATTTTGTTTTATTGTTTCAATAAAAAAGATCCCCTGATGAAGACAGCAATCCCTGCCGAAACGTTGGGATAATAACAATGAAATAACCTGGCTTCATTGAAAATCGACAGTATCCGAAAAAGCCGACGAAGGAAAGAGAGTACATTATAAATCCGACCACTTTTTATAAAGCATTGAATGAAGAGCAAAAAAGCGGAAGGGAGATATTTTACAATCTTACATATATATATGTATGAATGCTGGCTGAAGAATTCAAAACAGACAGTGCCAAAAGTTGTCCCGGACACAGTGGTAACATAACCCTTTTCAGACCCTATATTAAGGTATCCCGTCGATGCAAGCGCAGATAATCGCTTTGCAGAAGCTGATGGTGGGTTTACAGACCAGTTTCCTACAGCAAACGGCCCATTTGACGTCATCTATATCGCGTTAATAGACGACCCAAACGCGCTTCCGTTTCGAATCCAGAGGGAAAATAAAAGAAAATTGTTTCTTTTTTTAATTCAAACAAATTAAAGACGCATAGTTTGAGTAATATAAAAAACTAAAAACATAAAAAAGACAGGTGTCAGGCAGAAGGCACAGTGCCAAGGGCTACCCCGGTTCCAATGGCTAGGCAATCTGAAGCAAAACCCCTTCACAAGGGATGTACTGTTTTCCATCCAGTCGATGCAAGCGCAGAAGATTGCCTTGCGAGACAGATGGTCGAACTACAGACCAGTTTTCTTACTCAGGCTGCTAGAGTAGATTTCCTCTTATCTTATAGCTTATATAATATATAGCAATGAAGTACGTAGCTTTGGCGTGCTAGAGGCATCGCATGCATCTCTCTCCACACACAATTTTGAGTTTTGAAGTCATCTGTTAATAAATGAGCCATTACATCAGGTCCGTTTCCTATGTGACTGTAATTCGCTCTGTAATTCGTTCATTTTCAATGAGTGACTGAATCAATCATTGATTTGTTTTAGAAATGATTCAGTATTTCCAAGCGAATTTACCGACTAAACGAAGAGCAAAGTATTGTGAACAACGATACACCGATTTATTCGAAGTTGTGTTGACACAACTCTGTAAGTGAAGTGATTGGAATTTTTTCATGATGATTTCCTTCGGTAACATAAAAATTAAAATTTCGTTGCTGTTTTCACTTTGTGGAAAATGATCAATTGGAAAAAAATTACCATGTCACCAAGAGCATACAGTGGCCCAAGCCAAACTCGGACACCTACTTAGTAACACAATTGAAGATTAATAAATAATTAAGGAAAAGAAATAGACGAAATTTATTATTAGTTTTGAGCAATATATATATTCATTAGTTGTTTGACAAAATTTTATAAACAAACTCAAGTACTTAAAAAAAAAATACAGCTTGATTCTTAAGGGAACTCAATAAAATAAGGAACAAGCCAAACTTATTCAATATTTTTTATTTTAAATACTTTTAATTTTAAATTTTCTATTTTAATTTTAAATAGAAAATGGAAAGACAGAATGGTCAAACTACTCTCGAAATGAGAAATTAGTTATAAAACACTCAGAAGACGGAAAATCTGTGAGAGATATCGAAAAAATGGTTGATAAAAGTCGGTCCACGGTTCAGGATATAATTAAACGATTTCGGTGTGATAATCAGATAGAAAACAAGCGAAAAAAGGCACATAATAAAATTTTTAACGAAGTTGATGAACGTTTCGTAGTAAGACACGTAAAAATTAATCCCTTTTTGAGCGCGCCAAAGCTCGCATTCATAGCGACGGAACAGTTGGGAAAGTGTGCGAGTCCATCAACAATTAGGAATGTTCTTCAAAAAGCCTATTTGAATGGTAGAAGAGCCAGGTTAAAGCCTCTGATCAGCAAACAAAACAAGAAGAAAAGACTTGAATTTGCCAAAGAATACAAAAATAAAGATTTTTGGTTCTGGAAAGAAGTCATATTTACAGTCGAAAGCAAATTCAATATTTTTGGATCCAACCGCAAATCCTACGTGTGGAGAAAACCCAACGAAGAGCTGCTTTCAAAGAATTTGATACCCACTGTGAAGCATGGTGGTGGATCGGTGATGGTGTGGGGATCTTTTTCTGCTTCTGGACCTTGTAGATTGCATTTTATAGAAGGAAAAATGGATCAAAATGTTTATTTAGACATTTTAAAACAGAATTTGTCCCTTTCCGTCACTAAACTCGGCCTTGGAGATCACTGGAGTTTTTACCAAGATAATGACCCCAAACACAAAGGCTATAAAGTACAATCCTGGCTGTTATATAACTGTCCTCATGTAATGGACACTCCTCCGCAAAACCCAGATATAAACCCTATCGAGAATTTGTGGGAGTATCTGTACCGAAAAATTAGAAAACATCAGATTTCTAACAAGATGCAGTTGAAAAGCGTTCTTCTTGAGGAGTGGAATAAAATTGAACCTAATTTTTGCACAAAATTAGTTCAATCACTCCCTTCAAGGCTGCCAATGATTATAAACAACAAAGGCCTTCACACAAAATATTAATTTTGTTTAAAAACTTAATAATCTTAAATTGTGTTAACTTTAATAATAGCCGTCCGAGTTTGGCTTGTTCCTTATTTTATTGAGTTCCCTTAAGAATCGAGCTGTATTCTTTTTTTAAATAATTGAGTGTTTTTTATAAAATTTTGTCAAACAACTAATGAATATATATATTGTTTAAAACTAATAATGAATTTCGTCTCTTTATTTTCCTTAATTATTTATCAATCTTCAACTGTGATACTGAGTAGGTGTCCGAGTTTGGCTTGGAGCCACTGTATTTCATGAACTGAAATGATCAATTTTAGTCACATATGACAAAAACGGTAACCGTGACCACATGATCTCAGAAAGTGTGGAATGAAACCGCTCAATCACGCCATTTACTTTACTCTTATATGATGGTGTTTTATACCTAACTCGTCTTCCATCATGAAAGTAATGCTTGCAGTGTTCTATGATAGGTTTGTTTGGGTGTTGATCATGCTTGCATGTTTCACAATCCTTTACTTATTTCTTGATTCAAGTTTTCTAAGAGTTGTTTGCGGCTTTCCTCTGGATTTCTGTAGGTTCTTCTATGAGTTCTAAATATTTTCTCTTCCTGTTTATTTTCGTCCATAATGCGAAGTTTGACCATTTTGAGGTTATACGCACTCAGAACGTTTTGAAATACGAGGGCCATTTGTGCTGTTTACAGTAACTTTAAAGAAAGAAGAAAGAAATCGTGAAAATTTTCGTGCGATTATTTTTTACAACTTTCGACGTGGATTAATTCAACAACAATGCATCGATGGACTTAATTCAATTTTTGGCGATAAAGTTCCATCAGCAACCAGTGTTTATTGATGGTATAGTGAATTTAACCGAGGTCGTAGTTCACTCCTAGACGAATTTTGTGAAGGTCGTCCAAAATCAGTTGTTGTTCCGGAAAGCATTGATGCTGTGCGCCAAAGGATATTGCAAGATCGTCATGTGACTTATCGTGAGATTGCGACAACCTTCGGCATTAGTGGGACCAGTATACAATCAATACTGCATTAACATTCGACCATTTAAAAAAAATTATTGGCGTTGGATCCCACGCAATTTGTCTATCGCTCAAAAAAAGGCTCGTATCGATTGGTCGAAAGAAATGCTCCAAAAATACGATCGCGGTGCTTCGAAACACGTCTATGACATCGTGGTAGGTGATGAATCGTCGATTTACGCGTATGAGCCCGAAAGTAAGCAGCAAAATGAACCAAATCCAACAAAAGTGGCTCACGCACGGAACACTTCCAAGTAAATAGTCGCCTGTTTTTTTCGGAAAAACTGGACATGTTGCAATCGTACCCCTAGAACAATGCAGAACAGTCATTTGTTTGCCAGCTGTCTTCCAAGAAAACGGAGCACTCTTCACCACGACAATGATAGCTCTCACACATCGGCTTAAACAAGTGCATTTTTGAGCACTCAAAACATCAATTTGATGAGTCATCTGCCGTATAGTCTTGATTTGGTACCGAATGACTTCTTTTTGTTCCCGTACTTACAAAATAAAATGAGAAGTCAACGTTTTTCGACACCTGAAGAAGCGATTGATGCGTTCAGAATGCATGTTTTGGAGATACCTCAATCAGAGTTTCAAAAGTGCTTCGACAATTGGTTCAAACGCATGCAAAAGTATATAGCTCTTAATGAGGAATATTTTGAAAAAAAAAATAAAGCTATTTTCTATGATTAATATTTGTTTTTGTTCTCTAATCCCGAAATATAAAAGGCAACTCTCGTATTTTCTACCATTGTTTGAGTGCACCTTATCTTGAAATTTGAAATGGATAAATTTCCTGTATCAGTCTGTGCTGAGAATCTGGAGGGATCATTTCTGCAGACTCCTAAACGGCGATGACGACCCAAATCCCGCTGTTAGGCAGAATGTTCCATTCAATTTGGACGATGATAGACAAGCATTCCAACCCCCCGACTTAGACGAGGTGAAGCTAGCAATATCCAAGCTAAAGTCAAACAAAGCTGCTGGAGCGGACGGACTGTCCGCAGAACTATTTAAAGCAGCTGTAGATATGGTCGGAGGAAAGCATGCCCGATGAGTGGAATCTCAGCGTCGTTTGCCCGGTCCACAAAAAAGGAGACCCCTTTGACTGCGCCAACTACAGAGGGATTAGTCTCCTGAACATCGCATACAAGATCCTCTCTGCCGTATTGTGTGTCCATGACCTGATAGGTCCCTATCAGTGTGGTTTCAGACCAGGGAAGTCCACAATAGACCAGATCTTCACATTACGGCAGATCCTGGAAAAGACCCAAGAAATGCAAATTGACACTCACCACCTATTCGTCGATTTCAAGGCTGCATATGACAGTGTGCATAGAGACGAGCTATACAGTGCCATGTCTAGTTTTGGCATTCCTACCAAACTCGTCAGATTGTGAAGGATGACGATGGAGAACTCTCGCTGCTCCGTTAAGGTCGGTACCGAACTCACCGAGACCTTCAATGTCAAAAAAGGTTTTAGACAAGGCGACGCACTGTCATGTGACTTCTTTAACATCATCCTCAAGAAGATCGTGCGTAACTCACAAGTCAACACCAGGGGCACGATCTTCCAGAAGTCAGTTCAATTGTTAGCTTACGCTGATGACATTGACGTGATGGGACGAACACAGCGAGCCGTCAATGAGGCGTTTGCTGGCATTGAAGCGAAAGCGGCTAAAATGGGTCTTGCGGTAAATGAGGGAAAAACGAAGTACATGCTGTCATCAAAGAAGGACACACAACATCGACGTCTCGGACGGAGCGTCACACTAGGCAGCAGAAACTTCAAGGTAGTTAAGGACTTCGTCTACCTCGGTTCCGCGGTAAACAGGGACAACAACATCAGTACCGAAATCAAACGCAGAATCACTCTTGCCAACCGCTGTTTCTTTGGGCTCAAGAGGTAATTGAGTAATAAAGCCCTCTCTCGAAGGACTAAACTAGCTTTATATAACAGCTTGATCATCCCCGTCCTACTATATGGCGCAGAATCTTGGACATTAGCAAAGGCGGATGAGGAAGCCCTTAGTCTTTTCGAGAGAAAAGTTTTGCGTGCGATTTCTGGTCCTGTTTGCGTTGATGGCATCTGGAGGGGAAGATTTAATGACGAACTCTATAGGCTGTACAGCGACATGCGCCTGGTTAAGCGTCTACGGATACAACGCTTAAGATGGCTAGGCCATGTAGAGCGTATGGACACCACTGCTCCGGCCCGAAAAGTCTTTGAATCCGAGCCATTGGGACAACGCAACAGAGGACGGCCTAGACTGAAGTGGCGCACACAAGTGGAGAAGGACCTCAACCAACTTGGAGTGCGAAACTGGAGACAGCTGGCGAAAGATCGTGCTGGCTGGAGAGGCATGTTGGTTGAGGCCCAGGTCTACCCCGGACTGTAGCGCCACAAGAAGAAGAAGAAGAAATTTCCTGTATACGGCCCAATATTCTTTCTTCTGTGAGTAGACCTTTTATTCTGCTTATGTTCTTAGCGGAGCAAAGAGAGTTCTCCATCGGTATCCTACACAATCTGACGAGTTTGATAGGAATGCCAAAACTAGCCATAAAATATGAATAGAATAGATGGTGAGTGTTGATTTGCACTTCTTGGGTGTTTTCCAGGATCTGCCGTAATGTGAAGATCTGGTCTATCGTGGACTTTCCTGGTCTGAAATTACACTGATAGGGTTATGGACAACTGTCTGACCATTGTATAAACGATTCCAGACGCTCACACAATACGGCAGGAGGATGTATGCGATGTTAACAAATCTACTCCCTCGGTAATTGGCGCAGTCTAAGGGGTCTCCTTTAGTGTGAAACGGGCAAACGACGCTCAGATTCCAATCATCGGGCATGCTTTTCTCCGATCATGTCTTACAGATGCGCTGGTGCATGCGCACCACCATGTAGTCTCCAGCTGCTTTAAATAGTTCTGCGGACAGTCCGTCCGATTCATCAGCTTTGTTGGAATTCAGCTTGGATATTGCTATCTTCACCTCGTCTAAGTTGGGAGGACGGAAATCTTGTCTATAATTGTCCTTATGCTTATCTTTACTGTAGCTTCTATTGTATACAATTTGTGTTTTTTTATTACATGTATCTTACTTCTGAAAGAATTATAATAATTATTTTACAAGTAATCTTTTGGATACAATTGTGCAAAAGGAAAATGCTAAAAGTACAAACTTTTCAAGTAATTAAAAAAAAACAAATAAAATAAAATGAAAAAATAAAGTAAAAACAAACAAACAAAAAATCAATATATAAATTCAAATAATAATATAATTTAATTCATAAGATTCATTAAGGTAAATACAAATTATTAATGGAAGGAATCCATAACAACTTATATATATATATATATACGAATATCAGAATTGACTGTTCTGCATTATTCTAGTGGTATGGTTGCGACACGTCCAGTTTTTCCGAAAAAACAGGCGCACATTTGCTTGGAAGTGCTTCCTGCGCGAGCAACTTTTGTTGTATTTGGCTCAATTTAAAACACCCAAACAGTTGACTGCTGTTTACTTTCGGGCTCATACGCGTAAGTCCACGATTCATCACCGTTCACGATGTCATAGACGTGTTTCTAAACACCGCGATCGTATTTTTGGAACTTCGACACGAGCCTTTTTTTGAGCGATTGACAAATTGTGTGGGATCCAACGCCAACAAATTTTTTCGACGGTCAAATGTTCATGCAGTATTGAATGTATACTGGTCCCACAAATGCCGAAAGTTGTCTCAATCTCACGGTAGGTCACATGACGATGTTGCAATATCAATTGGCTCACAGCATCAATGGTTTCCGGAACAACAGCTGATTTTGGACGATCTTCACGAAATTTGTCTTGGAGTGAATTACGACCTCGGTTGAATTCACCACACGCGTGATGGAGCTTTATCGCCAAAAATTGAATTAAGCTCATCGATGCACTGTTGTTGAGTTAATCCACGTCGAAAGTTGTAAAAAATAATCGCACGAAAATGTTCATGATATAATTCCATTTTATGAGCGAGATGAATTTTTTAAGTTACTGTAAACAACAAAAATAGCGCTCGTATGTCAAAACGTTCTGAGTACGTAAAACCTCAAAATTGTCGAATTTCACGATAGAGGTGGCAGTTTCCAGATTGCAACTAGAGTTGCCCAATCCCAAAAATAAAAGACAACCTTCGTATAAATTGTCTAAGAAGAGTATATTAAGTGCGAACAAGATTATTGATCAGAGGATTGTCTGGAACATCACAACTCCGTTGATACTTTTCTTTGTACTGGAGTATTCTATCATGAATACGGTCATATTAGCCTTATCGTGCAACTCCCTCGTAGAGAAGTGTCATGGGTTATTGCGAATAAGTTTAATTTTATTCTGTGCAATTTAAAGCTTTTGAATGTGAGTTTCGGCGCAGCGATCCCAAACAGGACTGTAATATAACATAAAGGATTGGAAGATTACTTTAAATATAAGTTTGTTTTCTTTACTAAGTAATGACTTTCTATTATTATTTATATTTATATATTATTTTGTACTATCTGTCCAATTAGTATCGATATCATTTATTGATAAATTGTTGCTTGGTAGAAACCAAGCTTGGAAAGCTTGGAAGCATTTAACTTTATTTTCCATTTTCTCAAATAAGGGAATATGTTATTCAGTGCCAATTGAACTTTGGTTTCTATATCCATACCAAGAACATCAGTTGAATAAATCCCTGTGTCATTAGCAGACATTGCTACTTCACAATCGGGCAGCTGGGAAATTCCAGATAAATATACGTTAAATAAAATTGGACCTAGGACTGAACCCTGAGGAACACCTGCTGGTATTATACGTTCCGAAGATAAACAATTGTTAACTAAAACAACAAAAAAACGTCCCGAAACAAAACTCTGAATTAGTTTGATTAGATATATAGGGAAACCAAACTCAAACAATTTGTGAACTAAACCCTCATACTATACAAAATCAAAAACTTTTTTGATATCCAACAGCACTAATCCAGTTGACATTTTCGACTGAAAACCGTGCTTTATATGACGAGTTATTCGGTCAAGTTGGTGAATAGTGCTGTGGTGATATGTAAAACCAATTTGCTGCAGGGGAATTATATTATTTGCATCAAGATGATTTTGTATTATTTTCTTGAGGGCATTTTCAAAAATTTTTCTTATCGGTCTATAACTCAGAAAACTGTTTGCAGGTTTTCTAGGCTTTAAAATCGGAACAACCTTAGCTTTTTTCCATACTGTTAGGAAATGTTGCAATTTAATATAGGAATTGAAAATTTAATTTTAATATTGTCCAGACCTGCAGACTTGCGCGTTTTGAGGTGCGAGATATTATCTATCACATCTTCAAGAGTTACTTAATTATTATCTAAAGTTTTCGCAGACATTAAACTTACTTATGTTACTGAATTGCTGAGAGATATCTCATTTTCACTAGAACTAGATACTTAATGATTTTTATAAAACGTTTCAGCTAGAGTATCTGCTTTTTCCCGATTTGTATAATTAGGAAGGTTGTCAAGCGTCTATAATTGTCCAAATCGAGTAGAACATCCTGCCTGAAAGCGGAATTTAGACCGTCATCGTCGTTAATGCAGAAATGATCCTTCTAGATTCTCAGCACAGACTGCGACTCTACAACGAGTTGGCCAGTTTGATCGAGTCATTCTTTGGTCCGAGCCTTATATACTCCGGATAGCTGTTTTACCTTTCGACAAAACACCTATTCGGAGGATACAAGGTGATACCCTCACCTGGGGCATCGATCGTATGTTCTTTCTAGGAGATCATAGAAATCATCCTTGGTGTTGTAATCTTCTCCTCTGGCTGATGATCCCGAATTTAGCCTTGATACGGATTGTCAGGAGGCTGTATGTCAACTTGACCTATACCCTAACGAGGATGATGTTGGCAGCTCGCCTTGTTGAGCGCAATCAGTAACGTTGCCTCGAGTGGACAGGCCCATGGCCCCCTCAACGTGCTTATAAGAAAGTTAAACATTCCTTTATTGTGCAACTGTCCTATATGCAACTTTCTTCCGCAAACGCCTGTCGCGTATCTTGATCGAGTGCTTGTAACAATATAAATATTACCCACTGATCGCCGCTGTTAGGGTGTTTGTAACAATATAAATATTACCTACGGATTGCCGCTGGTAGAGTGTGCGCGTATAATACTCTGATTGTTTTATGTGTACAGTCCGTTTGCGCAACATATGTACTTCCGTGCTATTCATTGAAGGCATTGACAGAAATGAATGAATGTGCGATTGGATTATGTAATTTGACCTATCGTATTACTTTAGTCTGTATAGTACGCGGTGTAAGTAGGTGTTTCGGCTACGTGAGTAAGAACAATTAGTGTTTCTAGTATAGAAGAATTTTTTGCAGGATTTTGACGTTATCAAAGTCGGAGACAAACCATCCACCGGACCTTGATGACGTCAAAATCCTGCAAACGGAAAAACATACTAGCAAAAGGTACACTCTGGAAACCCTACGCATAATCAAGACCAACAACGATATGAATAGGAAACAGGACATACAGAACATATCTGACGTATATTCAGCGCTTGTAACGGTTTAGACATATTGTATTTAAATCAAAATTCAAATTTCACATCATTCTAGACTGATCTCCACGCACAGAAATGCTCAATATTTTGATTTATTATGAATTTAGTTTTTTTTTTGTGATAATTTTAAACAACATTTTAAACAACTCTAACATCCACATCTACTTGTAGAAACAACACAATTAATGTAAGTTTATTGTTCATTTGTTAAATTACATTGCTACTAAGTATGTATGTAAAATATTTTGTTTTATTGTTTTAATAAAAAAGATCCCCTGATGAAGGCAGCAATCCCTGCCGAAACGTTGGGATAATAATGAAATAACCTGGCTTCATTGAAAATCGACAGTGTCCAAAAAAGCCGACGAAGGAAAGAGAGTACATTATAAATCCGACCACTTTTAATAAAGCATTGAATGAAGAGCAAAAAAGCGGAAGGGAGATATTTTACAATCTTACATATATATATGTATGAATGCTGGATGAAGAATTCAAAACAGACAGTGCCAAAAGTTGTCCCGGACACAGTGGTAACATAACCCTTTTCAGACCCTATATTAAGGTATCCCGTCGATGCAAGCGCAGATAATCGCTTTGCAGAAGCTGATGGTGGGTTTACAGACCAGTTTCCTACAGCAAACGGCCCATTTGACGTCATCTATATCGCGTTAATAGACGACCCAAACGCGCTTCCGTTTCGAATCCAGAGGGAAAATAAAAGAAAATTGTTTCTTTTTTTAATTCAAACAAATTAGAGACGCATAGTTTGAGTAATATAAAAAACTATAAACATAAAAAAAGAAAAAAACAGGTGTCAGGCAGAAAGCACAGTGCCAAAGGCTGCCCCGGTTCCAATGGCTAGGCAATCTGAAGCAAAACCCCTTCACAAGGGATGAACTGTTTTCCATCCATTCGATGCAAGCGCAGAAGATTGCCTTGCGAGACAGATGGTCGAACTACAGACCAGTTTTCTTACTCAGACTGCTAGAGTAGATTTCCTCTTATCTTATAGCTTATATAATATATAGCAATGAAGTACGTAGCTTTGGCGTGCTAGAGGCATCGCATGCATCTCTCTCCACACACAATTTTGAGTTTCGAAGTCATCTGTTAATAAATGAGCCATTACATCAGGTCAGTTACCTATGTGACTGTCATTCGCTCTGTAATTCGTTCATTTTCAATGAGTGACTGAATCAATCATTGATTTGTTTTAGAAATGATTCAGTATTTCCAAGCGAATTTACCGACTAAACGAAGAGCAAAGTATTGTGAACACCGATACACCGATTTATTCGAAGTTGTGTTGACACAACTCTGTAAGTGAAGTGATTGCAATTTTTTCATGATGATTTCCTTCGGTAACATAAAAATTAAAATTTCGTTGCTGTTTTCACTTTGTGGAAAATGATCAATTGGAAAAAAATTACCATGTCACCAAGAGCATACAGTGGCCCAAGCCAAACTCGGACACCTACTTAGTAACACAATTGAAGATTAATAAATAATTAAGGAAAAGAAATAGACGAAATTTATTATTAGTTTTGAGCAATATATATTTTCATTAGTTGTTTGACAAAATTTTATTAACAAACACAAGTACTTAAAACAAAAATACAGCTTGATTCTTAAGGGAACTCAATAAAATAAGGAACAAGCCAAACTTATTCAATATTTTTTATTTTAAATATTTTTAATTTTAAATTTTCTATTTTAATTTTAAATAGAAAATGGAAAGACAGAATGGTCAAACTACTCTCGAAATGAGAAATTAGTTATAAAACACTCAGAAGACGGAAAATCTGTGAGAGATATCGAAAAAATCGTTGATAAAAGTCGGTCCACGGTTCAGGATATAATTAAACGATTTCGGTGTAATAATCAGATAGAAAACAAGCGAAAAAAGGCACATAATAAAATATTTAACGAAGTTGATGAACGTTTCGTAGTAAGACACGTAAAAGTTAATCCCTTTTTGAGCGCGCCAAAGCTCGCATTCATAGCGACGGAACAGTTGGGAAAGTGTGCGAGTCCATCAACAATTAGGAATGTTCTTCAAAAAGCCTATTTGAATGGTAGAAGAGCCAGGTTAAAGCCACTGATCAGCAAACAAAACAAGAAGAAAAGACTTGAATTTGCCAAAGAATACAAAAATAAAGATTTTTCGTTCTGGAAAGAAGTCTTATTTACAGACGAAAGCAAATTCAATATTTTTGGATCTGACGGCAAATCCTACGTGTGGAGAAAACCCAACGAAGAGCTGCTTTCAAAGAATTTGATACCCACTGTGAAGCATGGTGGTGGATCGGTGATGGTGTGGGGATCTTTTTCTGCTTCTGGACCTTGTAGATTGCAATTTGTAGAAGGAAAAATGGATCAAAATGTTTATTTAGACATTTTAAAACAGAATTTGTCCCTTTCACTAAACTCGGCCTTGGAGATCACTGGAGTTTTTACCAAGATAATGACCCCAAACACAAAGGCTATAAAGTACGATCCTGGCTGTTATATAACTGTCCTCATGTAATGGACACTCCTTCCCAATATCCAGATATAAACCCTATCGAGAATTTGTGGGAGTATCTGTACCGAAAAATTAGAAAACATCAGATTTCTAACAAGATGCAGTTGAAAAGCGTTCTTCTTGAGGAGTGGAATAAAATTGAACCTAATTTTTGCACAAAATTAGTTCAATCACTCCCTTCAAGGCTGCAAATGGTTATAAACAACAAAGGCCTTCACACAAAATATTAATTTTGTTTAAAAACTTAATAATCTTAAATTGTGTTAACTTTAATAATAGCCGTCCGAGTTTGGCTTGTTCCTTATTTTATTGAGTTCCCTTAAGAATCGAGCTGTATTCTTTTCTTAAATAATTGAGTTTTTTTTATAAAATTTTGTCAAACAACTAATGAATATATATATTGTTTAAAACTTATAATGAATTTCGTCTATTTATTTTCCTTAATTATTTATCAATCTTCAACTGTGATACTGAGCAGGTGTTCGAGTTTGGCTTGGAGCCACTGTATTTCATGAACTGAAATGATCAATTTTAGTCACATATGACCAAAACGGTAACCGTGACCACATGATCTCAGAAAGTGTGGAATGAAACCTTTCAATCAGGCCATTTACTTTACTTTTATATTGTGGTGTTTTATACCTAACTCGTCTTCCATCATGAAAGTAATGCTTGCAGTGTTCTATGATAGGTTTGTTTGGGTGTTGATCATATTTGTTTTGCTTGCATGTTTCACAATCCTTTACTTATTTCTTGATTCAAGTTTTCTAAGAGTTGTTTGCGGCTTTCCTCTGGATTTCTGTAGGTTCTTCTATGAGTTCTAAATATTTTCTCTTCCTGTTTATTTTGGTCCATAATGCGAAGTTTGACCATTTTGAGGTTGTACGCACTCAGAACGTTTTGAAATACGAGGGCTATTTGTGCTGTTTATAGTAACTTTAAAGAAAGAAGAAAGAGATCGTAAAAATTTTCGTGCGATTATTTTTTACAACTTTCGACGTGGATTAAGTCAACAACAATGCATCGATGGACTTAATTCAATTTTTGGCGATGAAGTTCCATCAGCGACCAGTGTTTATCGATGGTATAGTGAATTTAACCGAGGTCGTAGTTCACTCCTAGACGAATTTTGTGAAGGTCGTCCAAAATCAGTTGTTGTTCCGGAAAGCATTGATGCTGTGCGCCAACGGATATTGCAAGATCGTCATGTGACTTATCCTGAGATTGCGACAACCTTCGGCATTAGTGGGACCAGTATACATTCAATACTGCATTAACATTTGACTATTTAAAAAAATTTATTGGCGTTGGATCCCACGCAATTTGTCAATCGCTCAAAAAAAGGCTCGTATCGATTGGTCGAAAGAAATGCTCCAAAAATACGATCGCGGTGCTTCGAAACACGTCTATGACATCGTGATAGGTGAGAATCGTCGATTTACGCGTATGAGCACGAAAGTAAGCAGCAAAATGAACCAAATCCAACGAAAGTGTCTCGCACACGGAACACTTCCAAGTAAATGGTCGCCTGTTTTTTCGGAAAAACTGGACATGTTTCAATCGTACCACTAGAACAATGCAGAACAGTCAATTGTGAGCGTTACAAAACCATTTGTTTGCCGGCTGTCTTCCAAGAAATCAGAAAAACCAACCGCCGAAAACGGAGCACTCTTCACCACGACAATGCTAGCTCTCCCACATCGGCTTAAACAAGTGCATTTTTGAGCACTCAAAACATCAATTTGATGAGTCATCTGCCGTATAGTCCTGATTTGGTACCGAATGACTTCTTTTTGTTCCCGTACTTACAAAACAAAATGAGAAGTCAACGTTTTTCGGCACCTGAAGAAGCGGTTGATGCGTTCAGAATGCATGTTTTGGAGATACCTCAATCAGAGTTTCAAAAGTGCTTCGACAATTGGTTCAAACGCATGCAAAAGTATATAGCTCTTAATGAGGAATATTTTCAAAAACAATAAAGCTATTTTCTGTGATTAATATTTGTTTTTGTTCTCTAATCCCCAAATATAAAAGGCAACTCTTGTATTTTCTACAATTGTTTGAGTGCACCTTATCTTGAAATTTGAAATGGATAGATTTCCTGCATACAGCCCAATATTCTTTCTTCTGTGAGTAGACCTTTTATTCTGCTTATCTTTTTAGCGAAGCAGGGAGAGTTCTCCATCGGTATCCTACACAATCTGACCAGTTTGATAGGAATGCCAAAACTAGACATGCCACTATGCACATTGTCATATGCGGCCATAAAAGATGAATAGAATAGATGGTGAGTGTTGATTTGCACTTCTTGGGTATTTTCCAGGATCTACCGTAATGTGAAGATCTGGTCTATCGTGGACTTTCCTGGTCTGAAATTACACTGATAGGGTTATGGACAACTGTCTGACCATTGTATAAACGATTCCAGACGCTCACACACTACGGCAGGAGGATGTATGCGATGTTAACAAATCTACTCCCTCGGTAATTGGCGCAGTCTAAGGGGTCTCCTTTAGTGTGAAACGGGCAAACGACGCTCAGATTCCAATCATCGGGCATGCTTTTCTCCGATCATGTCTTACAGATGCGCTGGTGCATGCGCACCACCATGTAGTCTCCAGCTGCTTTAAATAGTTCTGCGGACAGTCCGTCCGATTCATCAGCTTTGTTGGAATTCAGCTTGGATATTGCTATCTTCACCTCGTCTAAGTTGGGAGGACGGAAATCTTGTCTATAATTGTCCTTATCCTTATCTTTACTGTAGCTTCTATTGTATACAATTTGTGTTTTTTTATTACATGTATCTTACTTCTGAAGGAATTATAATAATTATTTTACAAGTAATCTTTTGGATACAATTGTGCAAAAGGAAAATGCTACAAGTACAAACTTTTCAAGTAATTAAAAAAAAACAAATAAAATAAAATGAAAAAATAAAGTAAAAACAAACAAACAAAAAATCAATATATAAATTCAAATAATAATATAATTTAATTCATAAGATTCATTAAGGTAAATATAAATTATTAATGGAAGGAATCCATAACAACTTATATATATATATATATATATACGAATATCAGAATTGACTGTTCTGCATTATTCTAGTGGTATGGTTGCGACACGTCCAGTTTTTCCGAAAAAACAGGCGCACATTTGCTTGGAAGTGCTTCCTGCGCGAGCAACTTTTGTTGTATTTGGCTCAATTTAAAACACCCAAACAGTTGACTGCTGTTTACTTTCGGGCTCATACGCGTAAGTCCACGATTCATCACCGTTCACGATGTCATAGACGTGTTTCTAAACACCGCGATCGTATTTTTGGAACTTCGACACGAGCCTTTTTTTGAGCGATTGACAAATTGTGTGGGATCCAACGCCAAAAAATTTTTTCGACGGTCAAATGTTCATGCAGTATTGAATGTATACTGGTCCCACTAATGCTGAAAGTTGTCTCAATCTCACGGTAGGTCACATGACGATGTTGCAATATCAATTGACGCACAGCATCAATGGTTTCCGGAACAACAGCTGATTTTGGACGATTTTCACGAAATTTGTCTTGGAGTGAACTACGACCTCGATTGAATTCACCACACGCGTGATGGAGCTTTATCGCCAAAAATTGAATTAAGCTCATGGATGCAGTGTTGTTGAGTTAATCTACGTTGAAAGTTGTAAAAAATAATCGCACGAAAATGTTCATGATATAATTCCATTTTATGAGCGAGATGAATTTTTTAAGTTACTGTAAACAACAAAAATAGCACTCGTATGTCAAAACGTTCTGAGTACGTAAAACCTCAAAATTGTCGAATTTCACGATAGAGCTGGCAGTTTCCAGATTGCAACTAGAGTTGCCCAATCACAAAAATTAAAGACAACCTTCATATAAATTGTCTAAGAAGAGTATATTAAGTGCGAACAAGATTATTGATCAGAGGATTGTCTGGAACATCACAACTCCGTTGATACTTTTCTTTGTACTGGAGTATTCTATCATGAATACGGTCATATTAGCCTTATCGTGCAACTCCCTCGTAGAGAAGTGTCATGGGTTATTGCGAATAAGTTTCATTTTATTCTGTGCAGTTTAAAGCTTTTGAATGTGAGTTTCGGCGCAGCGATCCCAAACAGGACTGTAATATAACATAAAGGATTGGAAGATTACTTTAAATATAAGTTTGTTTTCTTTACTAAGTAATGACTTTCTATTATTATTTATATTTATATATTATTTTGAAATATCTGTCCAATTAGTATCGATATCATTTATTGATAAATTGTTGCTTGGTAGAAACCAAGCTTGGAAAGCTTGGAAGCATTTAACTTTATTTTCCATTTTCTCAAATAAGGGAATATGTTATTCAGTGCCAATTGAACTTTGGTTTCTATATCCATACCAAGAACATCAGTTGAATAAATCCCTGTGTCATTAGCAGTTATTGCTACTTCACAATCGGGCAGCTGGGAAATTCCAGATAAATATACGTTAAATAAAATTGGACCCAGGACTGAACCCTGAGGAACACCTGCTGGTATTATACGTTCCGAAGATAAACAATTGTTAACTAAAACAACAAAAAAACGTCCCGAAACAAAACTCTGAATTAGTTTGATTAGATATATAGGGAAACCAAACTCAAACAATTTGTGAACTAAACCCTCATACCATACAAAATCAAAAACTTTTTTGATATCCAACAGCACTAATCCAGTTGACATTTTCGACTGAAAACCGTGCTTTATATGACGAGTTATTCGGTCAAGTTGGTGAATAGTGCTGTGGTGATATGTAAAACCAATTTGCTGCAGGGGAATTATATTATTTGCATCAAGATGATTTTGTATTATTTTCTTGAGGGCATTTTCAAAAATTTTTCTTATCGGTCTATAACTCAGAAAACTGTTTGCAGGTTTTCTAGGCTTTAAAATCGGAACAACCTTAGCTTTTTTCCATACTGTTAGGAAATGTTGCAATTTAATATAGGAATTGAAAATTTAATTTTAATATTGTCCAGACCTGCAGACTTGCGCGTTTTGAGGTGCGAGATATTATCTATCACATCTTCAAGAGTTACTTAATTATTATCTAAAGTTTTCGCAGACATTAAACTTACTTATGTTACTGAATTGCTGAGAGATATCTCATTTTCACTAGAACTAGATACTTAATGATTTTTATAAAACGTTTCAGCTAGAGTATCTGCTTTTTCCCGATTTGTATAATTAGGAAGGTTGTCAAGCGTCTATAATTGTCCAAATCGAGTAGAACATCCTGCCTGAAAGCGGAATTTAGACCGTCATCGTCGTTAATGCAGAAATGATCCTTCTAGATTCTCAGCACAGACTGCGACTCTACAACGAGTTGGCCAGTTTGATCGAGTCATTCTTTGGTCCGAGCCTTATATACTCCGGATAGCTGTTTTACCTTTCGACAAAACACCTATTCGGAGGATACAAGGTGATACCCTCACCTGGGGCATCGATCGTATGTTCTTTCTAGGAGATCATAGAAATCATCCTTGGTGATGTAATCTTCTCCTCTGGCTGATGATCCCGAATTTAGCCTTGATACGGATTGTCAGGAGGCTGTATGTCAACTTGACCTATACCCTAACGAGGATGATGTTGGCAGCTCGCCTTGTTGAGCGCAATCAGTAACGTTGCCTCGAGTGGACAGGCCCATGGCCCCCTCAACGTGCTTATAAGAAAGTTAAACATTCCTTTATTGTGCAACTGTCCTATATGCAACTTTCTTCCGCAAACGCCTGTCGCGTATCTTGATCGAGTG
Source organism: Eristalinus aeneus (assembly GCA_955652365.1). Taxonomy (NCBI): domain Eukaryota; kingdom Metazoa; phylum Arthropoda; class Insecta; order Diptera; family Syrphidae; genus Eristalinus; species Eristalinus aeneus. The sequence goes on from OY019133.1 coordinate 56,554,093, forward strand.
CTTGTAACAATATAAATATTACCCACTGATCGCCGCTGTTAGGGTGTTTGTAACAATATAAATATTACCTACGGATTGCCGCTGGTAGAGTGTGCGCGTATAATACTCTGATTGTTTTATCTGTACAGTCCGTTTGCGCAACATATGTACTTCCGTGCTATTCATTGAAGGCATTGACAGAAATGAATGAATGTGCGATTGGATTATGTAATTTGACCTATCGTATTACTTTAGTCTGTATAGTACGCGGTGTAAGTAGGTGTTTCGGCTACGTGAGTAAGAACAATTAGTGTTTCTAGTATAGAAGAATTTTTTGCAGGATTTTGACGTTATCAAAGTCGGAGACAAACCATCCACCGGACCTTGATGACGTCAAAATCCTGCAAACGGAAAAACATACTAGCAAAAGGTACACTCTGGAAACCCTACGCATAATCAAGACCAACAACGATATGAATAGGAAACAGGACATACAGAACATATCTGACGTATATTCAGCGCTTGAACCGGTTTAGACATATTGTATTTAAATCAAAATTCAAATTTCACATCATTCTAGACTGATCTCCACGCACAGAAATGCTCAATATTTTGATTTATTATGAATTTGGTTTTTTTTTTTTGTGATAATTTTAAACAACATTTTAAACAACTCTAACATCCACATCTACTTGTAGAAACAACACAATTAATGTAAGTTTATTGTTCATTTGTTAAATTACATTGCTACTAAGTATGTATGTAAAATATTTTGTTTTATTGTTTTAATAAAAAAGATCCCCTGATGAAGGCAGCAATCCCTGCCGAAACGTTGGGATAATAATGAAATAACCTGGCTTCATTGAAAATCGACAGTGTCCAAAAAAGCCGACGAAGGAAAGAGAGTACATTATAAATCCGACCACTTTTTATAAAGCATTGAATGAAGAGCAAAAAAGCGGAAGGGAGATATTTTACAATCTTACATATATATATGTATGAATGCTGGATGAAGAATTCAAAACAGACAGTGCCAAAAGTTGTCCCGGACACAGTGGTAACATAACCCTTTTCAGACCCTATATTAAGGTATCCCGTCGATGCAAGCGCAGATAATCGCTTTGCAGAAGCTGATGGTGGGTTTACAGACCAGTTTCCTACAGCAAACGGCCCATTTGACGTCATCTATATCGCGTTAATAGACGACCCAAACGCGCTTCCGTTTCGAATCCAGAGGGAAAATAAAAGAAAATTGTTTCTTTTTTTAATTCAAACAAATTAGAGACGCATAGTTTTAGTAATATAAAAAACTATAAACATAAAAAAAGAAAAAAACAGGTGTCAGGCAGAAAGCACAGTGCCAAAAGCTGCTCCGGTTCCAATGGCTAGGCAATCTGAAGCAAAACCCCTTCACAAGGGATGAACTGTTTTCCATCCATTCGATGCAAGCGCAGAAGATTGCCTTGCGAGACAGATGGTCGAACTACAGACCAGTTTTCTTACTCAGATTTCCTCTTATCTTATAGCTTATATAATATATAGCAATGAAGTACGTAGCTTTGGCGTGCTAGAGGCATCGAATGAATCTCTCTCCACACACAATTTTGAGTTTTGAAGTCATCTGTTAATAAATGAGCCAATACATCAGGTCCGTTTCCTATGTGACTTTCATTCGCTCTGTAATTCGTTCATTTTCAATGAGTGACTGAATCAATCAATGATTTGTTTTAGAAATGATTCAGTATTTCCAAGCGAATTTACCGACTAAACGAAGAGCAAAGTATTGTGAACACCGATACACCGATTTATTCGAAGTTGTGTTGACACAACTCTGTGAGTGAAGTGATTGGAATTTTTTTATGATGATTTCCTTCGGCAACATAAAAATTAAAATTTCGTTGCTGTTTTCACTTTGTGGAAAATGATCAATTGGAAAAAAATTACCATGTCACCAAGAGCATACAGTGGCCCAAGCCAAACTCGGACACCTACTTAGTAACACAATTGAAGATTAATAAATAATTAAGGAAAAGAAATAGACGAAATTTATTATTAGTTTTAAGCAATATATATATATTCATTAGTTGTTTGACAAAATTTTATAAACAAACTCAATTACTTAAAAAAAAATACAGCTTGATTCTTAAGGGAACTCAATAAAATAAGGAACAAGCCAAACTTATTCAATATTTTTTATTTTAAATATTTTTAATTTTAAATTTTCTATTTTAATTTTAAATAGAAAATGGAAAGACAGAATGATCAAACTACTCTCGAAATGAGAAATTAGTTATAAAACACTCAGAAGACGGAAAATCTGTGAGAGATATCGAAAAAATCGTTGATAAAAGTCGGTCCACGGTTCATAATATAGTTAAACGATTTCGGTGTAATAATCAGATAGAAAACAAGCGAAAAAAGGCACACAATAAAATTTTTAACGAAGTTGATGAACGTTTCGTAGTAAGACACGTAAAAATTAATCCCTTTTTGAGCGCGCCAAAGCTCGCATTCATAGCGACGGAACAGTTGGGAAAGTGTGCGAGTCCATCAACAATTAGGAATGTTCTTCAAAAAGCCTATTTGAATGGTAGAAGAGCCAGGTTAAAGCCACTGATCAGCAAACAAAACAAGAAGAAAAGACTTGAATTTGCCAAAGAATACAAAAATAAAGATTTTTCGTTCTGGAAAGAAGTCTTATTTACAGACGAAAGCAAATTCAATATTTTTGGATCTGACGGCAAATCCTACGTGTGGAGAAAACCCAACGAAGAGCTGCTTTCAAAGAATTTGATACCCACTGTGAAGCATGGTGGTGGATCGGTGATGGTGTGGGGATCTTTTTCTGCTTCTGGACCTTGTAGATTGCATTTTATAGAAGGAAAAATGGATCAAAATGTTTATTTAGACATTTTAAAACAGAATTTGTCCCTTTCCGTCACTAAACTCGGCCTTGGAGATCACTGGAGTTTTTACCAAGATAATGACCCCAAACACAAAGCCTATAAAGTACGATCCTGGCTGTTATATAACTGTCCTCATGTAATGGACACTCCTTCCCAATATCCAGATATAAGCCCTATCGAGAATTTGTGGGAGTATCTGTACCGAAAAATTAGAAAACATCAGATTTCTAACAAGATGCAGTTGAAAAGCGTTCTTCTTGAGGAGTGGAATAAAATTGAACCTAATTTTTGCACAAAATTAGTTCAATCACTCCCTTTAAGGCTGCAAATGGTTATAAACAACAAAGGCCTTCACACAAAATATTAATTTTGTTTAAAAACTTAATAATCTTAAATTGTGTTAACTTTAATAATAGCCGTCCGAGTTTGGCTTGTTCCTTATCTTATTGAGTTCCCTTAAGAATCGAGCTGTATTCTTTTTTTAAATAATTGAGTTTTTTTTATAAAATTTTGTCAAACAACTAATGAATATATTGCGACAACCTTCGGCATTAGTGGGACCAGTATACATTCAATACTGCATTAACATTTGACCATTTAAAAAAAATTTATTGGCGTTGGATCCCACGCAATTTGTCAATCGCACAAAAAAAGGCTCGTATCGATTGGTCGAAAGAAATGGTCCAAAAATACGATCGCGATGCTTTGAAACACGTCCATGACATCGTGATAGGTGATGAATCGTCGATTTACGAGTATGAGCCCGAAAGTAAGCAGCAAAATGAACCAAATCCAACAAAAGTGGCTCGCGCACGGAACACTTCCAAGTAAATAAACTGGACATGTTGCAATCGTACCACTAGAACAATGCAGAACAGTCAATTGTGAGCGTTACACAACCATTTGTTTGCCAGCTGTCTTCCAAGAAATCAGAAAAACCAACCGCCGAAAACGGAGCACTCTTCACCACGACAATGCTAGCTCTCACACGTCGGCTTAAACAAGTGCATTTTTGAGCACTCAAAACATCAATTTGATGAGTCATCTGCCGTATAGTCCTGATTTGGTACCGAATGACTTCTTTTTGTTCCCGTACTTACAAAATAAAATGAGAAGTCAACGTTTTTCGGCACCTGAAGAAGCGGTTGATGCGTTCAGAATGCATGTTTTGGAGATACCTCAATCAGAGTTTCAAAAGTGCTTCGACAATTGGTTCAAACGCATGCAAAAGTATATAGCTCTTAATGAGGAATATTTTCAAAAACAATAAAGCTATTTTCTATGATTAATATTTGTTTTTGTTCTCTAATCCCCAAATATAAAAGGCAACTCTCGTATTTTCTACCATTGTTTGAGTGCACCTTATCTTGAAATTTGAAATGGATAAATATCTTCTTCTGTGAGTAGACCTTTTATTCTGCTTATGTTCTTAGCGGAGCAGGGAGAGTTCTCCATCGGTATCCTACACAATCTGACGAGTTTGATAAGAATGCCAAAACTTTTTTTTTTTTTTTTTTGCATTTTTTTTATTTATTTATAATGGTTTCTTTAATACTAGACAAAAATACTTAAACTAGCTTACTTATCTAATCTATTGATCTTAATTCTAGCTTACTGACTTCTAACAAGTACTCTAAACTAACCCAGTTTCATTTCGTTTTGCCTTTCGGCTTCTTTAATTGATTCCTTTTTTTTATTATCCTAATTTATTGTTAAATTTCCCCAAGAAACTTAAGAAAAAACTTGGGAATAACATTCTTAAACTTAGCTTAACTTAACTTAACTTAATACTAAGAGTAAAACCTATACTAATATTAAAACTAACTATAAGTAACTTACGTCTAAGCCTAATTCAACTTAACTATTTACAATAAACTTAACTGTGCCCGTAATAAGCTACGGACGCGTACACCATGACGTATGTGTTATTTATATGCTTTACATATATATCTAATACGTCATGGTGCACCTTTTTTTATTTTTATTTTTATTTTTAATTTTTTTGGTTTTTGTGTTTAATGGTTTTTTATATTTTAATTTTTTATTTTTGTATTTTTTTATTTTTTTTTGTATTATTTTTAAATTTTGTAAAATGCCTACAAACTATCTTAACCTATGTAAGTTGGCCTCAAGACTCAAATATCCCATTCCACCTTACGAAGCTAGCGGCATCAAAAGCTGGTTTTGGTGCAACCACCAGTAAAAATACCGTTCTTTGACTGAAACCTCTCTATCGCGGGCAGAAATCGCTCTACTGAACCGTAGGAGATCCTCGTTGCTGCGAGCGACGTCCGGCTCGTATTGGAGTTGCCTTTCTACTGTTCGGCGTGCGACGTGGAAGATGATAGGGCAGCCTTCCCTGTCTTGTATCAGGCCTTTCGAATCTAAATAAAGGAATGCTTCAGGCGGGATGAAGCCGTTAAGACGTACCTTTTCATGGTACATTTGATTTGGGTAGTAAGCCCCAAAGATCAAACTGTTGTTAGAAGCCATGGCACGAGCAGTGTGACTCTGAATCAACTTAATAATAAAATTATCTATCCTTATAAGGTTTGCCTCGTTGTACAGAACCTCATTGGGGTAGAATTTCTTGTACTGAGATTCTGGTGTTCGATATAAACGAAGACAGGCACGAAGGCACCGCCTCTCGAACACCCTCATCTTTTCCATTTGGGAAGGACTCACGTTGAACCACACAGGACAACCATATACCATTATTGGCCGGATGAGGGCCATGTAGCAGATAACCTTCACTCTGGAATCAAGTTGACTGCTGTAAAACAGTCCTCTTGCCATAGCGAAGGCATTCTTAGCCCTGGTCAGAGCTGTATCTACATGGGTACCACCATATAGAAACTGGTCCAACCAGATGCCTAGATATCTTACTACATTTTTAACGGTCAATGGCCGTCCCAGTGGGTCAGCTATGCCGAACTTGCGCCAGTTCAATTTCGTATCCCTTGAGGCTCTGGACAGCGGGGTTCTGAAAAGGATAGTTTCACACTTCTGGTAGTTGATTTTCAACTTCCAGTCGTCGCAAAATCGTTGAATCGTATCGAAGTCACTCTGCAACAAACCGTTTATTGCTTCTATCTTCGGATTTGATCTGTACGCGATTAGATCATCGACAAACGCTATTATGTTAGGCATAGAACCTATAAGATCGCTGGTGAATATAGTGAACAAGATCGGCGAACCCACCGCCCCCTGTTGCAACCCATTTTTTATATGGAAGACATTTGCTGAAATTTCGTTGCCATTTTTCACAACAAACTTTCTGCCTGTCACCATATCATAGATCATATATAGCAATGTTTTATTAATGTTGAGCCTGACTAACTTTAGGAAGAGACCTTCTAGCCACACGGTGTCGAACGCCTTTTCCATGTCAATCAGGCAGGCTCCTGTGCACTGTGTTTTGTTTCTATTCCATTGAATGTCGGAAACCAGTTTAGACGCGGCATGAATGGTGTCGTGCCCCGCCCTGAAGCCAAATTGGTTATCCGGTATTATTTGTTTTTCCTCAACCCATTCTTTCAGAGCTTTAATGACTATCTTTTCAAACACCTTGCTTATGCAAGGAAGAAGGCTTATAGACCGGAGATTCGTGGGGATGGAGGTATCTTTGCCCCGTTTCGGAATAGGCTGTACCACAGCTGTTTTCCAATGCACCGGGTAATATGCATTACTCAACGCATTGTTGAACAAAGTTGTGTATACGTCCACCGCCTCAGAGGGTAAATGTCGCAGGACAATATTTGGTATCCCATCGATTCCCACTGACTTCTTCTTTTTCAGTGAGTTGAGGATACCTTGGAGTTCATCTTTTGAAATAAGGATGGAGTTGTTTCCATCATCGGCGACGACATTATTAGCCAGAAAATCGTCACTGAACCTGGTGAAACCAGGGTTCTCGGATCGCCATTGACTTATTTCATTCCGAAGAGAGACATGGTTAAGCAAGGCTCTGTTCTCCAGATCATGATTCGGACATCGAGTCTCGTTGACCGTATACACTCTCTGGAAAACAGCACCAATTGCTTTTACCTTCTCTTGGGGATCCTCAACTACGAAATAGTCGTTGTCAAGCACAGCCCTATCCGGATCGATGCCAACTGAAGTAAGTAGGTTCACGTTGTCTGTTGTTCTGTCAAGTCGAACGCTCTGAATGTCATTATGGTCTTTCCTCCGAAAGATTTTATTTACTTGGGGGAACATGCTCGGGTTGTTGGATCTTACAGCCCGAATCTTATTGTCCCAATGCAAGCTTACAGCTAATCTGTAATTATGTTTTATTAACTGTTGGAGTACTTTGATCTCTGACTTTAGACAGCGAATCTCCGCATTCTGTGGATCTGTAAATCTCCTGTACAAGAGTTTAAGCCTTGACAGGAGTCTACTTTTTTGCACGTGAGGTGCATCGATGGTAGCATTCCGATAAATGTCGCCATCATCGGTATGTGCTACCTTCGGAATAGTTTTGTCCATTGTTCGTTTAATGACTTAGTCCATTTGTGTGAGGTACCCATCAACCTCTTCGTTCGTAAGGTTTCTGTTAGTAGGGGGATTGATCACATTCGAAAGAATGCCAAAACTAGACATGCCACTATGCACATTGTTATATGCGGCCATAAAAGATGAATAGAATAAATGGTGAGTGTTGATTTGCACTTCTTGGGTATTTTCCAGGATCTGCCGTAATGTGAAGATATGGTCTATCGTGGACTTTCCTGGTCTGAAATTACACTGATAGGGTTATGGACAACTATTTGTCCAGTGTATAAGCGATTCCAGACGCTCACACAATACGGCAGGAGGATGTATGCGATGTTAACAAATCTACTCCCTCGGTAATTGGCGCAGTCTAAGGGGTCTCCTTTAGTGTGAAACGGGCAAACGACGCTCAGATTCCAATCATCGGGCATGCTTTTCTCCGATCATGTCTTACAGATGCGCTGGTGCATGCGCACCACCATGTAGTCTCCAGCTGCTTTAAATAGTTCTGCGGACAGTCCGTCCGATTCATCAGCTTTGTTGGAATTCAGCTTGGATATTGCTATCTTCACCTCGTCTAAGTTGGGAGGACGGAAATCTTGTCTATAATTGTCCTTATCCTTATCTTTACTGTAGCTTCTATTGTATACAATTTGTGTTTTTTTATTACATGTATCTTACTTCTGAAAGAATTATAATAATTATTTTACAAGTAATCTTTTGGATACAATTGTGCAAAAGGAAAATGCTACAAGTACAAACTTTTCAAGTAATTAAAAAAAAATAAATAAAATAAAATGAAAAATAAAGTAAAAACAAACAAACAAAAAATCAATATATAAATTCAAATAATAATATAATTTAATTCATAAGATTCATTAAGGTAAATACAAATTATTAATGGAAGGAATCCATAACAACTTATATTTATATATATATATATATATATATATATATATACACGAATATCAGAATTGACTGTTCCGCATTATTCTAGTGGTATGGTTGCGACACGTCCAGTTTTTCCGAAAAAACAGGCGCACATTTGCTTGGAAGTGCTTCCTGCGCGAGCAACTTTTGTTGGATTTGGCTCAATTTAAAACACCCACACAGTTGACTGCTGTTTACTTTCGGGCTCATACGCGTAAGTCCACGATTCATCACCGTTCACGATGTCATAGACGTGTTTCTAAACACCGCGATCGTATTTTTGGAACTTCGACACGAGCCTTTTTTTGAGCGATTGACAAATTGTGTGGGATCCAACGCCAACAAATTTTTTCGACGGTCAAATGTTCATGCAGTATTGAATGTATACTGATCCCACTAATGCCGAAAGTTGTCTCAATCTCACGGTAGGTCACATGACGATGTTGCAATATCAATTGACGCACAGCATCAATGGTTTCCGGAACAACAGCTGATTTTGGACGATCTTCACGAAATTTGTCTTGGAGTGAACTACGACCTCAATTGAATTCACCACACGCGTGATGGAGCTTTATCGCCAAAAATTGAATTAAGCTCATGGATGCACTGTTGTTGAGTTAATCTACGTTGAAAGTTGTAAAAAATAATCGCACGAAAATGTTCACGATTTAATTCCATTTTTTGAGCGAGATGAATTTTTTAAGTTACTGTAAACAACAAAAATAGCACTCGTATGTCAAAACGTTCTGAGTACGTAAAACCTCAAAATTGTCGAATTTCACGATAGAGCTGGCAGTTTCCAGATTGCAACTAGAGTTGCCCAATCACAAAAATAAAAGACAACCTTCATATAATTTGTCTAAGAAGAGTATATTAAGTGCGAACAAGATTATTGATCAGAGGATTGTCTGGAACATCACAACTCCGTTGATACTTTTCTTTGTACTGGAGTATTCTATCATGAATACGGTCATATTAGCCTTATCGTGCAACTCCCTCGTAGAGAAGTGTCATGGGTTATTGCGAATAAGTTTCATTTTATTCTGTGCAGTTTAAAGCTTTTGAATGTGAGTTTCGGCGCAGCGATCCCAAACAGGACTGTAATATAACATAAAGGATTGGAAGATTACTTTAAATATAAGTTTGTTTTCTTTACTAAGTAATGACTTTCTATTATTATTTATATTTATATATTATTTTGTACTATCTGTCCAATTAGTATCGATATCATTTATTGATAAATTGTTGCTTGGTAGAAACCAAGCTTGGAAAGCTTGGAAGCATTTAACTTTATTTTCCATTTTCTCAAATAAGGGAATATGTTATTCAGTGCCAATTGAACTTTGGTTTCTATATCCATACCAAGAACATCAGTTGAATAAATCCCTGTGTCATTAGCAGACATTGCTACTTCACAATCGGGCAGCTGGGAAATACCAGATAAATATACGTTAAATAAAATTGGACCTAGGACTGAACCCTGAGGAACACCTGCTGGTATTATACGTTCCGAAGATAAACAATTGTTAACTAAAACAACAAAAAAACGTCCCGAAACAAAACTCTGAATTAGTTTGATTAGATATATAGGGAAACCAAACTCAAACAATTTGTGAACTAAACCCTCATACCATACAAAATCAAAAACTTTTTTGATATCCAACAGCACTAATCCAGTTGACATTTTCGACTGAAAACCGTGCTTTATATGACGAGTTATTCGGTCAAGTTGGTGAATAGTGCTGTGGTGATATGTAAAACCAATTTGCTGCAGGGGAATTATATTATTTGCATCAAGATGATTTTGTATTATTTTCTTGAGGGCATTTTCAAAAATTTTTCTTATCGGTCTATAACTCAGAAAACTGTTTGCAGGTTTTCTAGGCTTTAAAATCGGAACAACCTTAGCTTTTTTCCATACTGTTAGGAAATGTTGCAATTTAATATAGGAATTGAAAATTTAATTTTAATATTGTCCAGACCTGCAGACTTGCGCGTTTTGAGGTGCGAGATATTATCTATCACATCTTCAAGAGTTACTTAATTATTATCTAAAGTTTTCGCAGACATTAAACTTACTTATGTTACTGAATTGCTGAGAGATATCTCATTTTCACTAGAACTAGATACTTAATGATTTTTATAAAACGTTTCAGCTAGAGTATCTGCTTTTTCCCGATTTGTATAATTAGGAAGGTTGTCAAGCGTCTATAATTGTCCAAATCGAGTAGAACATCCTGCCTGAAAGCGGAATTTAGACCGTCATCGCCGTTAATGCAGAAATGATCCTTCTAGATTCTCAGCACAGACTGCGACTCTACAACGAGTTGGCCAGTTTGATCGAGTCATTCTTTGGTCCGAGCCTTATATACTCCGGATAGCTGTTTTACCTTTCGACAAAACACCTATTCGGAGGATACAAGGTGATACCCTCACCTGGGGCATCGATCGTATGTTCTTTCAAGGAGATCATAGAAATCATCCTTGGTGTTGTAATCTTCTCCTCTGGCTGATGATCCCGAATTTAGCCTTGATACGGATTGTCAGGAGGCTGTATGTCAACTTGACCTATGCCCTAACGAGGATGATGTTGGCAGCTCGCCTTGTTGAGCGCAATCAGTAACGTTGCCTCGAGTGGACAGGCCCATGGCCCCCTCAACGTGCTTATAAGAAAGTTAAACATTCCTTTATTGTGCAACTGTCCTATATGCAACTTTCTTCCGCAAACGCCTGTCGCGTATCTTGATCGAGTGCTTGTAACAATATAAATATTACCCACTGATCGCCGCTGTTAGGGTGTTTGTAACAATATAAATATTACCTACGGATTGCCGCTGGTAGAGTGTGCGCGTATAATACTCTGATTGTTTTATCTGTACAGTCCGTTTGCGCAACATATGTACTTCCGTGCTATTCATTGAAGGCATTGACAGAAATGAATGAATGTGCGATTGGATTATGTAATTTGACCTATCGTATTACTTTAGTCTGTATAGTACGCGGTGTAAGTAGGTGTTTCGGCTACGTGAGTAAGAACAATTAGTGTTTCTAGTATAGAAGAATTTTTTGCAGGATTTTGACGTTATCAAAGTCGAAGACAAACCATCCACCGGACCTTGATGACGTCAAAATCCTGCAAACGGAAAAACATACTAGCAAAAGGTACACTCTGGAAACCCTACGCATAATCAAGACCAACAACGATATGAATAGGAAACAGGACATACAGAACATATCTGACGTATATTCAGCGCTTGTAACGGCTTAGACATATTGTATTTAAATCAAAATTCAAATTTCACATCATTCTAGACTGATCTCCACGCACAGAAATGCTCAATATTTTGATTTATTATGAATTTAGTTTTTTTTTTTGTGATAATTTTAAACAACATTTTAAACAACTCTTACATCCAAATCTACTTGCAAAAACAACACAATTAATGTAAGTTTAACGCTCATTTGTTAATTTACATTGCTACTAAGAATGTATGTAAAATATTTTGTTTTATTGTTTTAATAAAAAAGATCCCCTGATGAAGGCAGCAATCCCTGCCGAAACGTTGGGATAATAATGAAATAACCTGGCTTCATTGAAAATCGACAGTGTCGAAGGAAAGAGAGTACATTATAAATCCGACCACTTTTTATAAAGCATTGAATGAAGAGCAAAAAAGCGGAAGGGAGATATTTTACAATCTTACATATATATATGTATGAATGCTGGATGAAGAATTCAAAACAGACAGTGCCAAAAGTTGTCCCGGACACAGTGGTAACATAACCCTTTTCAGACCCTATATTAAGGTATCCCGTCGATGCAAGTGCAGATAATCGCTTTGCAGAAGCTGATGGTGGGTTTACAGACCAGTTTCCTACAGCAAACGGCCCATTTGACGTCATCTATATCGCGTTAATAGACGACCCAAACGCGTTTCCGTTTCGAATCCAGAGGGAAAATAAAAGAAAATTGTTTCTTTTTTTAATTCAAACAAATTAGAGACGCATAGTTTTAGTAATATAAAAAACTATAAACATAAAAAAAGAAAAAAACAGGTGTCAGGCAGAAAGCACAGTGCCAAAAGCTGCTCCGGTTCCAATGGCTAGGCAATCTGAAGCAAAACCCCTTCACAAGGGATGAACTGTTTTCCATCCATTCGATGCAAGCGCAGAAGATTGCCTTGCGAGACAGATGGTCGAACTACAGACCAGTTTTCTTACTCAGACTGCTAGAGTAGATTTCCTCTTATCTTATAGCTTATATAATATATAGCAATGAAGTACGTAGCTTTGGCGTGCTAGAGGCATCGAATGAATCTCTCTCCACACACAATTTTGAGTTTTGAAGTCATCTGTTAATAAATGAGCCATTACATCAGGTCCGTTTCCTATGTGACTTTCATTCGCTCTGTAATTCGTTCATTTTCAATGAGTGACTGAATCAATCAATGATTTGTTTTAGAAATGATTCAGTATTTCCAAGCGAATTTACCGACTAAACGAAGAGCAAAGTATTGTGAACACCGATACACCGATTTATTCGAAGTTGTGTTGACACAACTCTGTGAGTGAAGTGATTGGAATTTTTTTATGATGATTTCCCCCGGCAACATAAACATTAAAATTTCGTTGCTGTTTTCACTTTGTGGAAAATGATCAATTGGAAAAAAATTACCATGTCACCAAGAGCATACAGTGGCCCAAGCCAAACTCGGACACTTACTAAGTAACACAATTGAAGATTAATAAATAATTAAGGAAAAGAAATAGACGAAATTTATTATTAGTTTTAAGCAATATATATATTCATTAGTTGTTTGACAAAATTTTATAAACAAACTCAATTACTTAAAAAAAAAATACAGCTTGATTCTTAAGGGAACTTAATAAAATAAGGAACAAGCCAAACTTATTCAATATTTTTTATTTTAAATATTTTTAATTTTAAATTTTCTATTTTAATTTTAAATAGAAAATGGAAAGACAGAATGATCAAACTACTCTCGAAATGAGAAATTAGTTATAAAACACTCAGAAGACGGAAAATCTGTGAGAGATATCGAAAAAATCGTTGATAAAAGTCGGTCCACGGTTCAGGATATAATTAAACGATTTCGGTGTAATAATCAGATAGAAAACAAGCGAAAAAAGGCACATAATAAAATTTTTAACGAAGTTGATGAACGTTTCGTAGTAAGACACGTAAAAATTAATCCCTTTTTGAGCGCGCCAAAGCTCGCATTCATAGCGACGGAACAGTTGGTCCATCAACAATTAGGAATGTTCTTCAAAAAGCCTATTTGAATGGTAGAAGAGCCAGGTTAAAGCCACTGATCAGCAAACAAAACAAGAAGAAAAGACTTGAATTTGCCAAAGAATACAAAAATAAAGATTTTTCGTTCTGGAAAGAAGTCTTATTTACAGACGAAAGCAAATTCAATATTTTTGGATCTGACGGCAAATCCTACGTGTGGAGAAAACCCAACGAAGAGCTGCTTTCAAAGAATTTGATACCCACTGTGAAGCATGGTGGTGGATCGGTGATGGTGTGGGGATCTTTTTCTGCTTCTGGACCTTGTAGATTGCATTTTATAGAAGGAAAAATGGATCAAAATGTTTATTTAGACATTTTAAAACAGAATTTGTCCCTTTCCGTCACTAAACTCGGCCTTGGAGATCACTGGAGTTTTTACCAAGATAATGACCCCAAACACAAAGCCTATAAAGTACGATCCTGGCTGTTATATAACTGTCCTCATGTAATGGACACTCCTTCCCAATATCCAGATATAAGCCCTATCGAGAATTTGTGGGAGTATCTGTACCGAAAAATTAGAAAACATCAGATTTCTAACAAGATGCAGTTGAAAAGCGTTCTTCTTGAGGAGTGGAATAAAATTGAACCTAATTTTTGCACAAAATTAGTTCAATCACTCCCTTTAAGGCTGCAAATGGTTATAAACAACAAAGGCCTTCACACAAAATATTAATTTTGTTTAAAAACTTAATAATCTTAAATTGTGTTAACTTTTATAATAGCCGTCCGAGTTTGGCTTGTTCCTTATCTTATTGAGTTCCCTTAAGAATCGAGCTGTATTCTTTTTTTAAATAATTGAGTTTTTTTTTATAAAATTTTGTCAAACAACTAATGAATATATTGCGACAACCTTCGGCATTAGTGGGACCAGTATACATTCAATACTGCATTAACATTTGACCATTTAAAAAAAATTTATTGGCGTTGGATCCCACGCAATTTGTCAATCGCACAAAAAAAGGCTCGTATCGATTGGTCGAAAGAAATGCTCCAAAAATACGATCGCGATGCTTCGAAACACGTCCATGACATCGTGATAGGTGATGAATCGTCGATTTACGAGTATGAGCCCGAAAGTAAGCAGCAAAATGAACCAAATCCAACAAAAGTGGCTCGCGCACGGAACACTTCCAAGTAAATAAACTGGACATGTTGCAATCGTACCGCTAGAACAATGCAGAACAGTCAATTGTGAGCGTTACACAACCATTTGTTTGCAAGCTGTCTTCCAAGAAATCAGAAAAACCAACCGCCGAAAACGGAGCACTCTTCACCACGACAATGCTAGCTCTCACACATCGGCTTAAACAAGTGCATTTTTGAGCACTCAAAACATCAATTTGATGAGTCATCTGCCGTATAGTCCTGATTTGGTACCGAATGACTTCTTTTTGTTCCCGTACTTACAAAATAAAATGAGAAGTCAACGTTTTTCGGCACCTGAAGAAGCGGTTGATGCGTTCAGAATGCATGTTTTGGAGATACCTCAATCAGAGTTTCAAAAGTGCTTCGACAATTGGTTCAAACGCATGCAAAAGTATATAGCTCTTAATGAGGAATATTTTCAAAAACAATAAAGCTATTTTCTATGATTAATATTTGTTTTTGTTCTCTAATCCCCAAATATAAAAGGCAACTCTCGTATTTTCTACCATTGTTTGAAATTTGAAATGGATAAATTTCTTCTTCTGTGAGTAGACCTTTTATTCTGCTTATGTTCTTAGCGGAGCAGGGAGAGTTCTCCATCGGTATCCTACACAATCTGACGAGTTTGATAAGAATGCCAAAACTAGACATGCCACTATGCACATTGTCATATGCGGCCATAAAAGATGAATAGAATAGATGGTGAGTGTTGATTTGCACTTCTTGGATATTTTCCAGGATCTGCCGTAATGTGAAGATCTAGTCTATCGTAGACTTTCCTGGTGTGAAATTACACTGATAGGGTTATGGACAACTATTTGTCCGTCGTATAAACGATTCCAGGCGCTCACACAATACGGCAGGAGGATGTATGCGATGTTAACAAATCTACTCCCTCGGTAATTGGCGCAGTCTAAGGGGTCTCCTTTAGTGTGAAACGGGCAAACGACGCTCAGATTCCAATAACCAGGCATGCTTTTCTCCGATCATGTCTTACAGATGCGCTGGTGCATGCGCACCACCAGGTAGTCTCCAGCTGCCTTAAATAGTTCTGCGGACAGTCCGTCCGATTCAACAGCTTTGTTGGAATTCAGCTTGGATATTGCTATCTTCACCTCGTCTAAGTTGGGAGGACGGAAATCTTGTCTATAATTGTCCTTATCCTTATCTTTACTGTAGCTTCTATTGTATACAATTTGTGTTTTTTTATTACATGTATCTTACTTCTGAAAGAATTATAATAATTATTTAACAAGAAATATTTTGGATACAATTGTGCAAAAGGAAAATGCTACAAGTAAAAACTTTTCAAGTAATTAAAAAAAAACAAATAAAATAAAATGAAAAATAAAGTAAAAACAAACAAACAAAAAAATCTATATATAAATTCAAATAATATAATTTAATTCATAAGATTCATTAAGGTAAATACAAATTATAAATGGAAGGAATCCATAACAACTTATATTTATATATATATATATATATATATATACACGAATATCAGAATTGACTGTTCCGCATTATTCTAGTGGTATGGTTGCGACACGTCCAGTTTTTCCGAAAAAACAGGCGCACATTTGCTTGGAAGTGCTTCCTGCGCGAGCAACTTTTGTTGGATTTGGCTCAATTTAAAACACCCACACAGTTGACTGCTGTTTACTTTCGGGCTCATACGCGTAAGTCCACGATTCATCACCGTTCACGATGTCATAGACGTGTTTCTAAACACCGCGATCGTATTTTTGGAACTTCGACACGAGCCTTTTTTTGAGCGATTGACAAATTGTGTGGGATCCAACGCCAACAAATTTTTTCGACGGTCAAATGTTCATGTAGTATTGAATGTATACTGATCCCACTAATGCCGAAAGTTGTCTCAATCTCACGGTAGGTCACATGATGATGTTGCAATATCAATTGACGCACAGCATCAATGGTTTCCGGAACAACAGCTGATTTTGGACGATCTTCACGAAATTTGTCTTGGAGTGAACTACGACCTCGATTGAATTCACCACACGCGTGATGGAGCTTTATCGCCAAAAATTGAATTAAGCTCATCGATGCACTGTTGTTGAGTTAATCTACGTCGAAAGTTGTAAAAAATAATCGCACGAAAATGTTCACGATATAATTCCATTTTTTGAGCGAGATGAATTTTTTAAGTTACTGTTAACAACAAAAATAGCGCTCGTATGTCAAAACGTTCTGAGTACGTAAAACCTCAAAATTGTCGAATTTCACGATAGAGGTGGCAGTTTCCAGATTGCAACTAGAGTTGCCCAATCCCAAAAATAAAAGACAACCTTCATATAAATTGTCTAAGAAGAGTATATTAAGTGCGAACAAGATTATTGATCAGAGGATTGTCTGGAACATCACAACTCCGTTGATACTTTTCTTTGTACTGGAGTATTCTATCATGAATACGGTCATATTAGCCTTATCGTGCAACTCCCTCGTAAAGAAGTGTCATGGGTGATTGCGAATAAGTTTCATTTTATTCTGTGCAGTTTAAAGCTTTTGAATGTGAGTTTCGGCGCAGCGATCCCAAACAGGACTGTAATATAACATAAAGGATTGGAAGATTACTTTAAATATAAGTTTGTTTTCTTTACTAAGTAATGACTTTCTATTATTATTTATATATTATTTTGTA
The DNA here is from genome assembly GCA_955652365.1 of Eristalinus aeneus. Classification (NCBI taxonomy): domain Eukaryota; kingdom Metazoa; phylum Arthropoda; class Insecta; order Diptera; family Syrphidae; genus Eristalinus; species Eristalinus aeneus. The sequence continues at coordinate 56,571,527 of OY019133.1, forward strand.
CTATCTGTCCAATTAGTATCGATATCATTTATTGATAAATTGTTGCTTGGTAGAAACCAAGCTTGGAAAGCTTGGAAGCATTTAACTTTATTTTCCATTTTCTCAAATAAGGGAATATGTTATTCAGTGCCAATTGAACTTTGGTTTCTATATCCATACCAAGAACATCAGTTGAATAAATCCCTGTGTCATTAGCAGACATTGCTACTTCACAATCAGGCAGCTGAGAAATTTCAGATAAATATACGTTAAATAAAATTGGACCTAGGACTGAACCCTGAGGAACACCTGCTTGTATTATACGTTCCGAAGATAAACAATTGTTAACTAAAACAACAAAAAAACGTCCCGAAACAAAACTCTGAATTAGTTTGATTAGATATATAGGGAAACCAAACTGAAACAATTTGTGAACTAAACCCTCATACCATACAAAATCAAAAACTTTTTTGGTATCCGTGCCTTATATGACGAGTTATTCGGTCAAGTTGGTGAAAAGTGCTGTGGTGATATGTAAAACCAATTTGCTGCAGGGGAATTGTATTATTTGCACCAAGATGATTTTGTATTATTTTCTTGAGGGCATTTTCAAAAATTTTTCTTATCGGTCTATAACTCAGAAAACTGTTTGCAGGTTTTCCAGGCTTTAAAATCGGAACAACCTTAGCTTTTTTCCATACTGTTAGGAAATGTTGCAATTTAATAAAGGAATTGAAAATTTAATTTTAATATTGTCCAGACCTGCAGACTTGCGCGTTTTGAGGTGCGAGATATTATCTATCACATCTTCAAGAGTTACTTAATTATTATCTAAAGTTTTCGCAGACATTAAACTTACTTATGTTACTGAATTGCTCACAGATATCTCAGTTTCACTAGAACTAGATACTTAATGATTTTTATAAAACGTTTCAGCTAGAGTATCTGCTTTTTCCCGATTTGTATAATTAGGAAGGTTGTCAAGCGTCTATAATTGTCCAAATCGAGTAGAACATTCTGCTGAAAGCGGAATTTAGGCCGTCATCGCCGTTAATGCAGAAATGATCCTTCTAGATTCTCAGCACAGACTGCGACTTCACAACGAGTTGGCCAGTTTGATCGAGGCATTCTTTGGTCCGAGCCTTATATACTCCGGATAGCTGTTTTACCTTTCGACACAACACCTATTCGGAGGATACAAGGTGATACCCTCACCTGGGGCATCGATCGTATGCTCTTTCTAGGAGATCATAGAAATCATCCTTGGTGTTGTAATCTTCTCCTCTGGCTGATGATCCCGAATTTAGCCTTGATACGGATTGTCAGGAGGCTGTATGTCAACTTGACGTATGCCCTAACGAGGATGATGTTGGCAGCTCGCCTTGTTGAGCGCAATCAGTAACGTTGCCTCGAGTGGACAGGCCCATGGCCCCCTCAACGTGCTTATAAGAAAGTTAAACATTCCTTTATTGTGCAACTGTCCTATATGCAACTTTCTTCCGCAAACGCCTGTCGCGTATCTTGATCGAGTGCTTTTTACAATATAAATATTACCCACTGATCGCCGCTGTTAGGGTGTTTGTAACAATATAAATTTTACCTACGGATTGCCGCTGGTAGAGTTGTGCGCGTATAATACTCTGATTGTTTTATCTGTACAGTCCGTTTGCGCAACAAATGTACGTTCGTGCTATTCATTGAAGGCATTGACAGAAATGAATGAATGTATCGTATTACTTTAGTCGGTATAGTACGCGGTGTAAGTAGGTGTTTCGGCTACGTGAGTAAGAACAATTAGTGTTTCTAGTATAGAAGAATTTTTTGCAGGATTTTGACGTTATCAAAGTCGGAGACAAACCATCCACCGGACCTTGATGACGTCAAAATCCTGCAAACGGAAATACATACTAGCAAAAGGTACACTCTGGAAACCCTACACATAATCAAGACCAACAACGATATGAATAGGAAACAGGACATACAGAACATATCTGACGTATATTCAGCGCTTGTAACGGCTTAGACATATTGTATTTAAATCAAAATTCAAATTTCACATCATTCTAGACTGATCTCCACGCACAGAAATGCTCAATATTTTGATTTATTGTGAATTTAGTTTTTTTTGTGATAATTTTTAACAACATTTTAAACAACTCTAACATCCACATCTACTTGTAAAAACAACACAATTAATGTAAGTTTATTGTTCATTTGTTAAATTACATTGCTACTAAGTATGTATGTAAAATATTTTGTTTTATTGTTTCAATAAAAAAGATCCCCTGATGAAGGCGGCAATCCCTGCCGAAACGTTGGGATAATAACAATGAAATAACCTGGCTTCATTGAAAATCGACAGTGTCCAAAAAAGCCGACGAAGGAAAGAGAGTACATTATAAATCCGACCACTTTTTATAAAGCATTGAATGAAGAGCAAAAAAGCGGAAGGGAGATATTTTACAATCTTACATATATATATGTATGAATGCTGGATGAAAAATTCAAAACAGACAGTGCCAAAAGTTGTCCCGGACACAGTGGTAACATAACCCTTTTCAGACCCTATATTAAGGTATCCCGTCGATACAAGTGCAGATAATCGCTTTGCAGAAGCTGATGGTGGGTTTACAGACCAGTTTCCTACAGCAAACGGCCCATTTGACGTCATCTATATCGCGTTAATAGACGACCCAAACGCGCTTCCGTTTCGAATCCAGAGGGAAAATAAAAGAAAATTGTTTATTTTTTTAATTCAAACAAATTAGAGACGCAAAGTTTGAGTAATATAAAAAACTATAAACATAAAAAAAGAAAAAACAGGTGTCAGGCAGAAAGCACAGTGCCAAAGGCTGCCCCGGTTCCAATGGCTAGGCGATCTGAAGCGAAACCCCTTCACAAGGTATGTACTGTTTTCCATCCAGTCGATGCAAGCGCAGAAGATTGCCTTGCGAGACAGATGGTCGAACTACAGACCAGTTTTCTTACTCAGACTGCTGGAGTAGATTTCCTCTTATCTTATAGCTTATATAATATATAGCAATGAAGTACGTAGCTTTGGCGTGCTAGAGGCATCGCATGCATCTCTCTCCACACACAATTTTGAGTTATGAAGTCATCTGTTAATAAATGAGCCATTACATCAGGTCAGTTTCCTATGTGACTGTCATTCGCTCTGTAATTCGTTCATTTTCAATGAGTGACTGAATCAATCATTGATTTGTTTTAGAAATGATTCAGTATTTCCAAGCGAATTTACCCACTAAACGAAGAGCAAAGTATTGTGAACACCGATACACCGATTTATTCGAAGTTGTGTTGACACAACTCTGTGAGTGAAGTGATTGGAATTTTTTTATGATGATTTCCCCCGGCAACATAAACATTAAAATTTCGTTGCTGTTTTCACTTGTGGAAAATGATCAATTGGAAAAAAATTACCATGTCACCAAGAGCATACAGTGGCCCAAGCCAAACTCGAACACCTACTTAGTAACACAATTGAAGATTAATAAATAATTAAGGAAAAGAAATAGACGAAATTTATTATTAGTTTTAAGCAATATATATATTCATTAGTTGTTTGACAAAGTTTTATAAGCAAACTCAATTACTTAAAAAAAAATACAGCTTGATTCTTAAGGGAACTCAATAAAATAAGGAACAAGCCAAACTTATTCAATATTTTTTATTTTAAATATTTTTAATTTTAAATTTTCTATTTTAATTTTAAATAGAAAATGGAAAGACAGAATGATCAAACTACTCTCGAAATGAGAAATTAGTTATAAAACACTCAGAAGACGGAAAATCTGTGAGAGATATCGAAAAAATCGTTGATAAAAGTCGGTCCACGGTTCGGGATATAATTACACGATTTCGGTGTAATAATCAGATAGAAAACAAGCGAAAAAAGGCACATAATAAAATTTTTAACGAAGTTGATGAACGTTTCGTAGTAAGACACGTAAAAATTAATCCCTTTTTGAGCGCGCCAAAGCTCGCATTCATAGCGACGGAACAGTTGGGAAAGTGTGCGAGTCCATCAACAATTAGGAATGTTCTTCAAAAAGCTTATTTGAATGGTAGAAGAGCCAGGTTAAAGCCACTGATCAGCAAACAAAACAAGAAGAAAAGACTTGAATTTGCCAAAGAATACAAAAATAAAGATTTTTCGTTCTGGAAAGAAGTCTTATTTACAGACGAAAGCAAATTCAATATTTTTGGATCTGACGGCAAATCCTACGTGTGGAGAAAACCCAACGAAGAGCTGCTTTCAAAGAATTTGATACCCACTGTGAAGCATGGTGGTGGATCGGTGATGGTGTGGGGATCTTTTTCTGCTTCTGGACCTTGTAGATTGCATTTTATAGAAGGAAAAATGGATCAAAATGTTTATTTAGACATTTTAAAACAGAATTTGTCCCTTTCCGTCACTAAACTCGGCCTTGGAGATCACTGGAGTTTTTACCAAGATAATGACCCCAAACACAAAGCCTATAAAGTACGATCCTGGCTGTTATATAACTGTCCTCATGTAATGGACACTCCTTCCCAATATCCAGATATAAGCCCTATCGAGAATTTGTGGGAGTATCTGTACCGAAAAATTAGAAAACATCAGATTTCTAACAAGATGCAGTTGAAAAGCGTTCTTCTTGAGGAGTGGAATAAAATTGAACCTAATTTTTGCACAAAATTAGTTCAATCACTCCCTTCAAGGCTGCAAATGGTTATAAACAACAAAGGCCTTCACACAAAATATTAATTTTGTTTAAAAACTTAATAATCTTAAATTGTGTTAACTTTAATAATAGCCGTCCGAGTTTGGCTTGTTCCTTATTTTATTGAGTTCCCTTAAGAATCGAGCTGTATTCTTTTTTTAAATAATTGAGTTTTTTTCTTATAAAATTTTGTCAAACAACTAATGAATATATTGCGACAACCTTCGGCATTAGTGGGACCAGTATACATTCAATACTGCATTAACATTTGACCATTTAAAAAAATTTATTGGCGTTGGATCCCACGCAATTTGTCAATCGCTCAAAAAAAGGCTCGTATCGATTGGTCGAAAGAAATGCTCCAAAAATACGATCGCGGTGCTTCGAAACACGTCCATGACATCGTGATAGGTGATGAATCGTCGATTTACGCGTATGAGCCCGAAAGTAAGCAGCAAAATGAACCAAATCCAACAAAAGTGGCTCGCGCACGGAACACTTCCAAGTAAATAGTCGCCTGTTTTTTCGGAAAAACTGGACATGTTGCAATCGTACCGCTAGAACAATGCAGAACAGTCAATTGTGAGCGTTACACAACCATTTGTTTGCCAGCTGTCTTCCAAGAAATCAGAAAAACCAACCGCCGAAAATGGAGCACTCTTCACCACGACAATGCTAGCTCTCACACATCGGCTTAAACAAGTGCATTTTTCATTTCCGACAAAAAAAATGAATAGAATAGATGGTGAGTGTTGATTTGCACTTCTTGGGTATTTTCCAGGATCTGCCGTAATGTGAAGATCTAGTCTATCGTAGACTTTCCTGGTGTGAAATTACACTGATAGGGTTATGGACAACTATTTGTCCATTGTATAAACGATTCCAGACGCTCACACAATACGGCAGGAGGATGTATGCGATGTTAACAAATCTACTCCCTCGGTAATTGGCGCAGTCTAAGGGGTCTAATTTAGTGTAAAACGGGCAAACGACGCTCAGATTCCAATCATCGGGCATGCTTTTCTCCGATCATATCTTACAGATGCGCTGGTGCATGTGCACCACCAGGTAGTCTCCAGATGCTTTAAATAGTTCTGCGAACAGTCCTTCCGATTCATCAGCTTTGTTGGAATTCAGCTTGGATATTGCTATCTTCACCTCGTCTAAGTTGGGAGGACGGAAATCTTGTCTATAATTGTCCTTATACTTATCTTTACTGTAGCTTCTATTGTATACAATTTGTGTTTTTTTATTACATGTATCTTACTTCTGAAAGAATTATAATAATTATTTAACAAAAAATCTTTTGGATACAATTGTGCAAAAGGAAAATGCTACAAGTAAAAACTTTTCAAGTAATTAAAAAAAAAACAAATAAAATAAAATGAAAAATAAAGTAAAAACAAACAAACAAAAAAATCTATATATAAATTCAAATAATAATATAATTTAATTCATAAGATTCATGAAGGTAAATACAAATTATTAATGGAGGGCATCCATAACAACTTATATATATATATATATATATATATACGAATATCAGAATTTACTGTTCTGCATTATTCTAGTGGTACGGTTGCGACACGTCCAGTTTTTCCGAAAAAACAGGCGCACATTTGCTTGGAAGTGCTTCGTGCGCGAGCAACTTTTGTTGGATTTGGCTCAATTTAAAACACCCACACAGTTGACTGCTGTTTACTTTCGGGCTCATACGCGTAAGTCCACGATTCATCACCGTTCACGATGTCATAGACGTGTTTCTAAACACCGCGATCGTATTTTTGGAACTTCGACACGAGCCTTTTTTTGAGCGATTGACAAATTGTGTGGGATCCAACGCCAACAAATTTTTTCGACGGTCAAATGTTCATGCAGTATTGAATGTATACTGATCCCACTAATGCCGAAAGTTGTCTCAATCTCACGGTAGGTCACATGACGATGTTGCAATATCAATTGACGCACAGCATCAATGGTTTCCGGAACAACAGCTGATTTTGGACGATCTTCACGAAATTTGTCTTGGAGTGAACTACGACCTCGATTGAATTCACCACACGCGTGATGGAGCTTTATCGCTAAAAATTGAATTAAGCTCATCGATGCACTGTTGTTGAGTTAATCTACGTCGAAAGTTGTAAAAAATAATCGCACGAAAATGTTCACGATTTAATTCCATTTTTTAAGCGAGATGAATTTTTTAAGTTACTGTAAACAACAAAAATAGCGCTCGTATGTCAAAACGTTCTGAGTACGTAAAACCTCAAAATTGTCGAATTTCACGATAGAGGTGGCAGTTTCCAGATTGCAACTAGAGTTGCCCAATCCCAAAAATAAAAGACAACCTTCGTATAAATTGTCTAAGAAGAGTATATTAAGTGCGAACAAGATTATTGATCAGAGGATTGTCTGGAACATCACAACTCCGTTGATACTTTTCTTTGTACTGGAGTATTCTGTCATGAATACGGTCATATTAGCCTTATCGTGCAACTCCCTCGTAGAGAAGTGTCATGGGTGATTTCGAATAAGTTTCATTTTATTCTGTGCAGTTTAAAGCTTTTGAATGTAAGTTTCGGCGCAGCGATCCCAAACAGGACTGTAATATAACATAAAGGATTGGAAGATTACTTTAAATATAAGTTTATTTTCTTTACTAAGTAATGACTTTCTATTATTATTTATATTTATATATTATTTTGTACTATCTGTCCAATTAGTATCGATATCATTTATTGATAAATTGTTGCTTGGTAGAAACCAAGCTTGGAAAGCTTGGAAGCATTTAACTTTATTTTCTATTTTCTCAAATAAGGGAAATTGAACTTTGGTTTCAATATCCATACCAAGAACATCAGTTGAATAAATCCCTGTGTCATTAGCAGACATTGCTACTTCACAATCGGGCAGCTGAGAAATTTCAGATAAATATACGTTAAATAAAATTGGACCTAGGACTGAACCCTGAGGAACACCTGCTGGTATTATACGTTCCGAAGATAAACAATTGTTAACTAAAACAACAAAAAAACGTCCCGAAACAAAACTCTGAATTAGTTTGATTAGATATATAGGGAAACCAAACTCAAACAATTTGTGAACTAAACCCTCATACCATACAAAATCAAAAACTTTTTTGATATCCAACAGCACTAATCCAGTTGACATTTTCGACTGAAAACCGTGCCTTATATGACGAGTTATTCGGTCAAGTTGGTGTATAGTGCTGTGGTGATATGTAAAACCAATTTGCTGCAGGGGAATTATATTATTTGCATCAAGATGATTTTGTATTATTTTCTTAAGGGGATTTTCAAAAATTTTTCTTATCGGTCTATAACTCAGAAAACTGTTTGCAGGTTTTCCAGGCTTTAAAATCGGAACAACCTTAGCTTTTTTCCATACTGTTAGGAAATGTTGCAATTTAATATAGGAATTGAAAATTTAATTTTAATATTGTCCAGACCTGCAGACTTGCGCGTTTTGAGGTGCGAGATATTATCTATCACATCTTCAAGAGTTACTTAATTATTATCTAAAGTTTCCGCAGACATTAAACTTACTTATGTTACTGAATTGCTGACAGATATCTCAGTTTCACTAGAACTAGATACTTAATGATTTTTATAAAATGTTTCAGCTAGAGTATCTGCTTTTTCCCGATTTGTATAATTAGGAAGGTTGTCAAGCGTCTATAATTGTCCAAATCGAGTAGAACATTCTGCCTGAAAGCGGAATTTAGGAAGTCATCGCCGTTAATGCAGAAATGATCCTTCTAGATTCTCAGCACAGACTGCGACTCTACAACGAGTTGGCCAGTTTGATCGAGGCATTCTTTGGTCCGAGCCTTATATACTCCGGATAGCTGTTTTACCTTTCGACAAAACACCTATTCGGAGGATACAAGGTGATACCCTCATTTGGGGCATCGATCGTATGTTCTTTCTAGGAGATCATAGAAATCATCCTTGGTGTTGTAATCTTCTCCTCTGGCTGATGATCCCGAATTTAGCCTTGATACGGATTGTCAGGAGGCTGTATGTCAACTTGACCTATGCCCTAACGATGATGATGTTGGCAGCTCGCCTTGTTGAGCGCAATCAGTAACGTTGCCTCGAGTGGACAGGCCCATGGCCCCCTCAACGTGCTTATAAGAAAGTTAAACATTCCTCTATTGTGCAACTGTCCTATATGCAACTTTCTTCCGCAAACGCCTGTCGTGTATCTTGATCGAGTGCTTGTAACAATATAAATATTACCCACTGATCGCCGCTGTTAGGGTGTTTGTAACAATATAAATATTACCTACGGATTGCCGCTGGTAGAGTTGTGCGCATATAATACTCTGATTGTTTTATCTGTACAGTCCGTTTGCGCAACAAATGTACGTTCGTGCTATTCATTGAAGGCATTGACAGAAATGAATGAATGTGCGATTGGATTATGTAATTTGACCTATCGTATTACTTTAGTCTGTATAGTACGCGGTGTAAGTAGGTGTTTCCTCTACGTGAGTAAGAACAATTAGTGTTTCTAGTATAGAAGAATTTTTTGCAGGATTTTGACGTTATCAAAGTCGGAGACAAACCATCCACCGGACCTTGATTACGTCAAAATCCTGCAAACGGAAAAACATACTAGCAAAAGGTACACTCTGGAAACCCTACACATAATCAAGACCAACAACGATATGAATAGGAAACAGGACATACAGAACATATCTGACGTATATTCAGCGCTTGTAACGGCTTAGACATATTGTATTCAAATTAAAATTCAAATTTCACATCATTCTAGACTGATCTCCACGCACAGAAATGCTCAATATTTTGATTTATTGTGAATTTAGTTTTTTTTTGTGATAATTTTAAACAATCAAATAAAAAAGATCCCCTGATGAAGGCAGCAATCCCTGCCGAAACGTTGGGATAATAACAATGAAATAACCTGGCTTCATTGAAAATCGACAGTGTCCAAAAAAGCCGACGAAGGAAAGACAGTACATTATAAATCCGACCACTTTTTATAAAGCATTGAATGAAGAGCAAAAAAGCGGAAGGGAGATATTTTACAATCTTACATATATATATGTGTGAATGCTGGATAAAGAATTCAAAACAGACAGTGCCAAAAGTTGTCCCGGACACAGTGGTAACATAACCCTTTTCAGACCCTATATTAAGGTATCCCGTCGATGCAAGCGAGGTAACGTCGTTGATTGCGCTCAGCATGGCAAGTTGCCAAGGCAAGTTGACATACAGCCTCCATGCGGCGCCCCCTGGATAGCCATCACAACACCCGTTGTATGGTGAACTAATGTATGCAGCTACCTTCTCTGCCCGAGGATTTTAATAATGGGCCTGGCCTACCAGTCTGTTGGTTGTGCGTGAGGGTAACTTCCTCATCACGTAAAAATAATATAAAAAAAAAACCGATATGCCTCGGATAAGGACGGATTAACTGCTGACGACCCCAGCAAACGTTTAAAGGACAAAGATTTTGAGGTCCCTTAACAGGCCACGTGCAGCCGAACAACTTGCGGAGGCCCTTGACAGCTACAAAGCTGTCATAACCGCCATCCAGGAAGTGCGATGGGATGGGCCTGATATAAAAGCGATGAAGAACTGCGATATCTACTACAGCAATTGCTATAGAGAGAGAAGGCAGCGCTTATTCGGATGCGGATTTGTTGTTCGAGGCAGACTTAGGCAAAAAGTCTTGAGCTACGACCCAGTCAGCGAATGCCTCATGACAATCCGCATCAAGGCTAAATTCGGGAACATCAGCCTAATATGCGCTCACGCCCCGACAGAGGAGAAGGATGACAACATCAAGGATGACTTCTATGATCTCCTAGAAAGAACATACGATCGATGCCCCAGCTATGACACCAAGATCGTTCTAGGAGATTTCAACGCTCAGCTGGGAAAGGAGGACATCTTTGCTGGAGTCATCGGTAAACACAGCCTGCACGACAACACACTCGGAAACGAACTCAGGCTGTTGGACTTCACCTCGGGGCGAAACCTCTCTGTGGCTAGCACGCGGTTCCCACACCTGGACATTCACAAAGGAACCTGGCGATCTCCTGATCAATCAACCGTCAACCAGATTGATCACGTTGCGATCGACGTCAAACACTCCTCCAGTATTCTCGATGTCCGAACCTTCCGAGGTGCAAACATTGACTCGGATCATCACCTTGTTGTAGCCAAGGTAAGAACCCGGATATCGAGAGAGCAACGGAGTCGAGAAAGGCCATAACGGTTTGACGTCGAAAAGCTACAATCGCAGCTGATTGCTGGGAACTTTGCCGACCGAGTCTCCCGGAAACTCGCTCAGAGTTCGACGCTGTCCGCAGAACTATTTAAAGCAGCTGGAGATGACCTGGTTGGGCGCATGCACCAGCTCATCTGTAAGATATGGTCGGAGGAAAGCATGCCCGATGAGTGGAATCTCAGACCAAACCAAACTCGTCAGACTGTGTAGGATGACGATGGAGAACTCTCGTTGCTCCGTCAAGGTCGGTACCGAACTCACCGAGACCTTCAATGTCAAAAAAGGTTTTAGACAAGGCGACGCACTGTCATGTGACTTCTTTAACATCATCCTCGAGAAGATAGTGCGTAACTCACAAGTCAGCACCAGAGGCACGATCTTCCAGAAGTCAGTTCAATTGCTAGCTTACGCTGATGACATTGACGTGATTGGACGAACACAGCTAGCCGTCAATGAGGCGTTTGTTGGCATTGAAGCGGAAGCGGCTAAAATGGGTCTAGTGGTAAATGAGGGAAAAACGAAGTACATGCTGTCATCAAAGAAGGACACACAACATCGACGTCTCGGACGGAGCGTCGCACTAGGCAGCAGAAACTTCGAGGTAGTTAAGGACTTCATCTACCTCGGCTCCGCGGTAAACAGGGACAACAACATCAGTACCGAAATCAAACGCAGAATCACTCTTGCCAACCGCTGTTTCTTTGGGCTCAAGAGGCAATTGAGTAATAAAGCCCTCTCTCGAAGGACTAAGCTCGCTTTATATAACAGCTTGATCATCCCCGTCCTACTATATGGCGCAGAATCTTTGACGGTAGCAAAGGCGGATGAGGAAGCCCTTAGTCTTTTCGAGAGAAAAGTTTTGCGTGCGATTTTTGGTCCTGTTTGCGTTGATGGCATCTGGAGGAGAAGTTTAATGAACTCTATAGGCTGTACAGCGACATGCGCCTGGTCAAGCGTCTACGGATACAACGCTTATACAGGCGGTTTACCGATCCTCAAAATCCAGAGGTCCGTTCGCTGAAGTCGCAGATCAAAGTACTCCAGCAGTCGATCCGCCAAAATTACAGTATAGCTGTTAGCTTGCACTGGGGCAATAAGATTCGGGCTATAAGATCCAATAACCCGAGCATGTTCCCGCAAGTAAATAAAATTTTTCGGAGAAAAGATCATAACGACATTCAAAGCGTTCGACTGGACAGAACAACAGACAACGCAAGCCTACTGACGTCAGTTGGCATCGATCCAGATGAGGCTGTGCTTGACAACAACTTCTTCGTAGTTGAGGATCCCCAGGAAAAGGTCAAAGCAGTTGGTGCTGTGTTCCAGAAAGTGTACACGGTCAACGAGTCGCGTCGTCCGAATCACGACCTGGAACACTTAGCCTCGCTTAACCACGTTAATCTACGGAATGATATAAGTCAATGGCGATCCGAGAATCCTGGCTTCACCAGATTCAATGACGATTTACTGGCAAACAATGTCATCGCTGATGACGGAAGTAATTCCATCTTAATTTCGAGAGATGAACTCCAGGGTATCTTCAACTCACTAAAGAAGAAGAAGTCAGTGGGAATTGAAAAAATACCGAATATTGTTCTGCGCCATCTCCCCTATGAGTCGGTGGATGTGTACACAACCTTGTTTAACAATGCATTATAATATGCATTACTCAACGCATATTACCCAGCGCATTGGAAAACAGCAGTGGTACAACCCATCCCGAAACGGGACAAAGATACCTCCATTCCGACAAATCTTCGGTCGATAAGTCTTCTTCCGTGCGTAAGCAAAGTCTTTGAGAAAATAGTCATCAAGGCTCTGAAAGTGTGGGTCGAGCAAAAACAAATTATTCCGGAAAACCAATTCGGCCTTAGGGCGGGGCACGACACAATTCATGCCGCGCCCAAATTGGTTTCCGACATACAATGGAACAGAAACAAGACACAGTGCACAGGTGCCTGCCTGATTGACATGGAAAAGCCGTTCGACACCGTATGGTTAGAAGGACTCTTCCTCAAGTTGGTCAGGCTTGGCATGAACAAAACGTTGCTATATATGATCTATGACATGATAACAGGCAGGAAGTTCGCTGTGAAAAATGGCAACGTAACTTCCTCCACTGTCTTTCACATAAAAAAATGGGTTGCAACAAGGGACAGTTGGTTCGCCGATTCTATTCACGATATTCACTAGTGACCTTATAGGTTCCATGCCAAACTTAATTGCGTTTGCCGATGATCTAATCGCGTACAGATCAGGTGCAAAGATTGAGGTTATAAATGGTCTGCTGCAACGTGATTTCGACTTGATTCAACAATATTGCGACGACTGGAAGTTGAAAATCAACTACCGGAAGTGCGAAACTATTCTTTTCAGAACCCCGTTGTCCAGAGCATCAAGGGACACAAAAAGAAATTGGCGCAAGTTCAGCATATTGGACCCACAGGGGCAGCCATTAACTGTTAAAAGTGTGGTTCGATATCTTGGCATTTGGTTGGACCAGTTCCTGTATGGTGATATCCATGCAGCAACAGTTTTGACCAGCGCTAAGAAAGCCTTCGCTATGGCAAGGGGGCTGTTTTACAGCAGCCAACTTGATACCAGAGTGAAGGTGATCTGCTACATGGCCCTAATACGGCCAATTATGATGTATGGTTGTCCTGTGTGGTTCAACGTGAGTCCTTTCCAGATGGAAAAGATGAGGGTGTTCGAAAGACAGTGTCTTCGGGCCTGTCTCCGTTTATATCGTACACCCGAATCCCAGTACAAAAAATTCTATCCCAACGAGGTTTTGTACAATGAGGCAAACCTGATCAGAATAGATAATTTTATTATTAAATTGATTCGGGGTCACATAGCTCGAGCCATGACCTCAACCAACAGTCTGATCTTTGGGGCTTACTACCCTAATGAAATGTACCATGAGAAGGTGCGTCTTAACGGCTTTATCCCACCTGAGGCGTTCCTCTATTTGGACACGAAAGGCCTGATACAAGATAGGGAAGGCTGCCCTATCATCTTCCATGTCGCACGCCGAACAGTGGAAAGGCGACTTCAATACGAGCCGGACGTCGCTCGCAGCCACGAAGGCCTCTTACGGATCAGTAGCAGTCTCTGACAAAGAACGGCTTTTTTTCTGGTGGCTGCATCAGAATCAGCCTTCGATGCCGCCAACTTCTCACACAGGACGAGGATAGTTGACTCATTAGGGCCAATTTACATAGTTTACGGTAGCTATAAGGTAGATTAGGACAAACAAAAAAAAACAAAAAAAAAAAAAAGAGGTGCACCACGGAGTATTCGATATATATGTGAAGCATATACCGAGCATATACTCCCTGGTGCACGCGTCCGTATTGCTTACGGATATAGTTGTCAGATATCTGTAAGTATGTTTAAGTTTGATTTAGGATAAGTAAGTTAAGTTAGCAAGTAAGTTAAAAACATACTAAAGGACGTCCAAGTTTTTTTTTTATTTTCTTGGGCAACAAAACAAAACTACTAGACTTAAGATATAATAAGAATACAAATGTCGACAGGCAGAAAAAACTAACATAGATTAGCTAAGAGTACTTGTTTAGAGTCAGTAATTTAGATATAAGATTAATATTTCAGATTAAATATTTAAGCTAGTTTTAAGCATTTTTGTCTAGCAACTAAGTTAACGAATTGTAAAGTGTAAATAAAAATGCGTTACAAACAAACAATAAAACAACGCTTAAGATGGCTAGGCCATGTAGAGCGTATGGACACCACTGCTCCGGCCAGAAAAGTCTTTGAATCCGAGCCATTGGGACAACGCAACAGAGGACGACCTAGACTAAAGTGGCGCACACAAGTGGAGAAGGACCTCAACCAACTTGGAGTACGCAAATTGAGACAGCTGGTGAAAGATCGCGCTGGCTGGAGAGTCATGTTGGGTGAGGCCCAGGCCCACCCCGGACTGTAGCGCCACAAGAAGAAGAAGAAGAAGTCGATGCAAGCGCAGATAATCGCTTTGTAGAAGCTGATGGTGGGTTTACAGACCAGTTTCCTACAGCAAACGGCCCATTTGACGTCATCTATATCGCGTTAATAGACGACCCAAACGCGCTTCCGTTTCGAATCCAGAGGGAAAATAAAAGAAAATTGTTTCTTTTTTTAATTCAAACAAATTAGAGACGCATAGTTTGAGTAATATAAAAAACTATAAACATAAAAAAAGAAAAAAACAGGTGTGAGGCAGAAAGCACAGTGCCAAAGGCTGCCCCGGTTCCAATGGCTAGGCGATCTGAAGCGAAACCCCTTCACAAGGTATGTACTGTTTTCCATCCAGTCGATGCAAGCGCAGAAGATTGCCTTGCGAGACAGATGGTCGAACTACAGACCAGTTTTCTTACTCAGACTGCTAGAGTAGATTTCCTCTTATCTTATAGCTTATATAATATATAGCAATGAAGTACGTAGCTTTGGCGTGCTAGAGGCATCGCATGCATCTCTCTCCACACACAATTTTGAGTTTCGAAGTCATCTGTTAATAAATGAGCCATTACATCAGGTCAGTTTCCTATGTGACTGTCATTCGCTCTGTAATTCGTTCATTTTCAATGAGTGACTGAATCAATCATTGATTTGTTTTAGAAATGATTCAGTATTTCCAAGCGAATTTACCGACTAAACGAAGAGCAAAGTATTGTGAACACCGATACACCGATTTATTCGAAGTTGTGTTGACACAACTCTGTAAGTGAAGTGATTTTAATTTTTTCATGATGATTTCCTTCGGTAACATAAAAATTAAAATTTCGTTGCTGTTTTCACTTTGTGGAAAATGATCAATTGGAAAAAAATTACCATGTCACCAAGAGCATACAGTGGCCCAAGCCAAACTCGAACACCTACTTAGTAACACAATTGAAGATTAATAAATAATTAAGGAAAAGAAATAGACGAAATTTATTATTAGTTTTAAGCAATATATATATTCATTAGTTGTTTGACAAAGTTTTATAAGCAAACTCAATTACTTAAAAAAAAATACAGCTTGATTCTTAAGGGAACTCAATAAAATAAGGAACAAGCCAAACTTATTCAACATTTTTTATTTTAAATATTTTTAATTTTAAATTTTCTATTTTAATTTTAAATAGAAAATGGAAAGACAGAATGATCAAACTACTCTCGAAATGAGAAATTAGTTATAAAACACTCAGAAGACGGAAAATCTGTGAGAGATATCGAAAAAATCGTTGATAAAAGTCGGTCCACGGTTCGGGATATAATTACACGATTTCGGTGTAATAATCAGATAGAAAACAAGCGAAAAAAGGCACATAATAAAATGTTTAACGAAGTTGATGAACGTTTCGTAGTAAGACACGTAAAAATTAATCCCTTTTTGAGCGCGCCAAAGCTCGCATTCATAGCGACGGAACAGTTGGGAAAGTGTGCGAGTCCATCAACAATTAGGAATGTTCTTCAAAAAGCTTATTTGAATGGTAGAAGAGCCAGGTTAAAGCCACTGATCAGCAAACAAAACAAGAAGAAAAGACTTGAATTTGCCAAAGAATACAAAAATAAAGATTTTTCGTTCTGGAAAGAAGTCTTATTTACAGACGAAAGCAAATTCAATATTTTTGGATCTGACGGCAAATCCTACGTGTGGAGAAAACCCAACGAAGAGCTGCTTTCAAAGAATTTGATACCCACTGTGAAGCATGGTGGTGGATCGGTGATGGTGTGGGGATCTTTTTCTGCTTCTGGACCTGGTAGATTGCATTTTATAGAAGGAAAAAAAATGGATCAAAATGTTTATTTAGACATTTCAAAACAGAATTTGTCCCTTTCCGTCACTAAACTCGGCCTTGGAGATCACTGGAGTTTTTACCAAGATAATGACCCCAAACACAAAGGCTATAAAGTACAATCCTGGCTGTTATATAAATGTCCTCATGTAATGGACACTCCTTCGCAAAATCCAGATATAAACCCTATCGAGAATTTGTGGGAGTATCTGTACTGAAAAATTAGAAAACATCAGATTTCTAACAAGATGCAGTTGAAAAGCGTTCTTCTTGAGGAGTGGAATAAAATTGAACTTAATTTTTGCACAAAATTAGTTCAATCACTCCCTTCAAGGCTGCAAATGGCTATAAACAATAAAGGCCTTCACACAAAATATTAATTTTGTTTAAAAACTTAATAATCTTAAATTGTGTTAACTTTAATAATAGCCGTCCGAGTTTGGCTTGTTCCTTATTTTATTGAGTTCCCTTAAGAATCGAGCTGTATTCTTTTTTTAAATAATTGAGTGTTTTTTATAAAATTTTGTCAAACAACTAATGAATATATATATTGTTTAAAACTAATAATGAATTTCGTCTCTTTATTTTCCTTAATTATTTATCAATCATCAACTGTGATACTGAGTAGGTGTCCGAGTTTGGCTTGGAGCCACTGTATTTCATGAACTGAAATGATCAATTTTAGTCACATATGACCAAAACGGCAACCGTGACCACATGATCTCAGAAAGTGTGGAATGAAATCGCTCAATCAGGCCATTTACTTTACTCTTATATGGTGGTGTTTTATACCTAACTCGTCTTCCATCATGAAAGTAATGCTTGCAGTGTTCTATGATAGGTTTGTTTGGGTGTTGATCATATTTGTTTTGCTTGCATGTTTCACAATCCTTTACTTATTTCTTGATTCAAGTTTTCTAAGAGTTGTTTGCGGCTTTCCTCTGGATTTCTGTAGGTTCTTTTATGAGTTCTAAATATTTTCTCTTCCTGTTTATTTTGGTCCATAATGCGAAGTTTGACCATTTTGAGGTTATACGCACTCAGAACGTTTTGAAATAAGAGGGCTATTTGTGCTGTTTATAGTAACTTTAAAGAAAGAAGAAAGAGATCGTAAAAATTTTCGTGCGATTATTTTTTACAACTTTCGACGTGGATTAAGTCAACAACAATGCATCGATGGACTTAATTCAATTTTTGGCGATGAAGTTCCATCAGCGACCAGTGTTTATCGATGGTATAGTGAATTTAACCGAGGTCGTAGTTCACTCCTAGACGAATTTTGTGAAGGTGGCCCAAAATCAGTTGTTGTTCCGGAAAGCATTGATGCTGTGCGCCAACGGATATTGCAAGATCGTCATGTGACTTATCCTGAGATTACGACAACCTTCGGCATTAGTGGGACCAGTATACATTCAATACTGCATTAACATTTGACCATTTAAAAAAATTTATTGACGTTGGATCCCACGCAATTTGTCAATCGCTCAAAAAAAAGGCTCGTATCGATTGGTCGAAAGAAATGCTCCAAAAATACGATCGCGGTGCTTCGAAACACGTCTATGAGATCGTGATAGGTGATGAATCGTCGATTTACGCGTATGAGCCCGAAAGTAAGCAGCAAAATGAACCAAATCCAACAAAAGTGGCTCACGCACGGAACACTTCCAAGTAAATAGTCGCCTGTTTTTTTCGGAAAAACTGGACATGTTGCAATCGTACCCCTAGAACAATGCAGAACAGTCAATTGTGAGCGTTACACAACCATTTGTTTGCCAGCTGTCTTCCAAGAAAACGGAGCACTCTTCACCACGACAATGATAGCTCTCACACGTCGGCTTAAACAAGTGCATTTTTGAGCACTCAAAACATCAATTTGATGAGTCATCTGCCGTATAGTCCTGATTTGGTACCGAATGACTTCTTTTTGTTCCCGTACTTACAAAATAAAATGAGAAGTCAACGTTTTTCGGCACCTGAAGAAGCGATTGATGCGTTCAGAATGCATGTTTTGGAGATACCTCAATCAGAGTTTCAAAAGTGCTTCGACAATTGGTTCAAACGCATGCAAAAGTATATAGCTCTTAATGAGGAATATTTTGAAAAACAATAAAGCTATTTTCTATGATTAATATTTGTTTTTGTTCTCTAATCCCCAAATATAAAAGGCAACTCTCGTATTTTCTACCATTGTTTGAAATTTGAAATGGATAAATTTCTTCTTCTGTGAGTAGACCTTTTATTCTGCTTATGTTCTTAGCGGAGCAGGGAGAGTTCTCCATCGGTATCCTACACAATCTGACGAGTTTGATAGGAATGCCAAAACTAGACATGCCACTATGCACATTGTCATATGCGGCCATAAAAGATGAATAGAATAGATGGTGAGTGTTAATTTGCACTTCTTGGGTATTTTCCAGGATCTACCGTAATGTGAAGATCTGGTCTATCGTGGACTTTCCTGGTGTGAAATTACACTGATAGGGTTATGGACAACTATTTGTCCATCGTATAAACGATTCCAGACGCTCACACAATACGGCAGGAGGATGTATGCGATGTTAACAAATCTACTCCCTCGGTAATTGGCGCAGTCTAAGGGGTCTTCTTTAGTGTGAAACGGGCAAACGACGCTCGGATTCCGATCATCGGGTCCGATCATATCTTACAGATGCGCTGGTGCATGCGCACCACCAGGTAGTCTCCAGCTGCTTTAAATAGTTCTTCACGAAATTTGCCTTGAAGTGAACTACGACCTCGGTTGAATTCACCACACGCGTGATGGAGCTTTATCGCCAAAAATTTAATTAAGCTCATCGATGCACTGTTGTTGAGTTAATCTACGTCGAAAGTTGTAAAAAATAATCGCACGAAAATGTTCACGATATAATTCCATTTTTTGAGCGAGATGAATTTTTTAAGTTACTGTAAACAACAAAAATAGCGCTCGTATGTCAAAACGTTCTGTGTACGTAAAACCTCAAAATTGTCGAATTTCACGATAGAGGTGGCAGTTTCCAGATTGCAACTAGAGTTGCCCAATCACAAAAATAAAAGACAACCTTCATATAAATTGTCTAAGAAGAGTATATTAAGTGCGAACAAGATTATTGATCAGAGGATTGTCTGGAACATCACAACTCCGTTGATACTTTTCTTTGTACTGGAGTATTCTATCATGAATAATGTCATATTAGCCTTATCGTGCAATTCCCTCGTAGAGCAGTGTCATGGGTGATTGCGAATAAGTTTCATTTTATTCTGTGCAGTTTAAAGCCTTTAAATGTGAGTTTCGGCGCAGCGATCCCAAACATGACTGTAATATAACATAAAGGATTGGAAGATTACTTTAAATATAAGTTTGTTTTCTTTACTAAGTAATGACTTTCTATTATTATTTATATTTATATATTATTTTGTACTATCTGTCCAATTAGTATCGCTATCTTTTATTGATAAATTGTTGCTTGGTAGAAACCAAGCTTGGAAAGCTTGGAAGCATTTAACTTTATTTTCCATTTGCTCAAATAAGGGAATATGTTATTCAGTGCCAATTGAACTTTGGTTTCAATATCCATACCAAGAACATCAGTTGAATAAATCCCTGTGTCATTAGCAGACATTGCTACTTCACAATCGGGCAGTTGAGAAAATTCAGATAAATATACGTTAAATAAAATTGGACCTAGGACTGAACCCTGAGGAACACCTGCTGGTATTATACGTTCCGAAGATAAACAATTGTTAACTAAAACAACAAAAAAACGTCCCGAAACAAAACTCTGAATTAGTTTGATTAGATATATAGGGAAACCAAACTCAAACAATTTGTGAACTAAACCCTCATACCATACAAAATCAAAAACTTTTTTGATATCCAACAGCACTAATCCAGTCGTGTATCTTGATCGAGTGCTTGTAACAATATAAATATTACCCACTGATCGCTACTCTTAGGGTGTTTGTAACAATATAAATATTACCTACGGATTGCCGCTGGTAGAGTTGTGCGCATATAATACTCTGATTGTTTTATCTGTACAGTCCGTTTGCGCAACAAATGTACGTTCGTGCTATTCATTGAAGGCATTGACAGAAATGAATGAATGTTCGATTGGATTATGTAATTTGACATATCGTATCACTTTAGTCTGTATAGTACGCGGTGTAAGTAGGTGTTTCGGCTACGTGAGTAAGAACAATTAGTGTTTCTAGTATAGAAGAATTTTTTGTAGGATTTTGACGTTATCAAAGTCGGAGACAAACCATCCACCGGACCTTGATTACGTCAAAATCCTGCAAACGGAAAAACATACTAGCAAAAGGTACACTCTGGAAACCCTACACATAATCAAGACCAACAACGATATGAATAGGAAACAGGACATACAGAACATATCTGACGTATATTCAGCGCTTGTAACGGCTTAGACATATTGTATTTAAATCAAAATTCAAATTTCACATCATTCTAGACTGATCTCCACGCACAGAAATGCTCAATATTTTGATTTATTGTGAATTTAGTTTTTTTTGTGATAATTTTAAACAACATTTTAAACAACTTTTAACATCCACATCTACTTGTAAAAACAACATAATTAATATAAGTTTATTGTTCATTTGTTAAATTACATTGCTACTAAGTATGTATGTAAAATATTTTGTTTTATTGTTTCAATAAAAAAGATCCCCTGATGAAGGCAGCAATCCCTGCCGAAACGTTGGGATAATAACAATGAAATAACCTGGCTTCATTGAAAATCGACAGTGTCCAAAAAAGCCGACGAAGGAAAGACAGTACATTATAAATCCGCCCACTTTTTTTAAAGCATTGAATGAAGAGCAAAAAAGCGGAAGGGAGATATTTTACAATCTTACATATATATATGTATGAATGTTGGATGAAGAATTCAAAACAGACAGTGCCAAAAGTCGTCCCGGACACAGTGGTAACATAACCCTTTTCAGACCCTATATTAAGGTATCCCGTCGATGCAAGCGCAGATAATCGCTTTGCAGAAGCTGATGGTGGGTTTACAGACCAGTTTCCTACAGCAAACGGCCCATTTGACTTCACCTATATCGCGTTAATAGACGACCCGTTTCGAATCCAGAGAGAAAATAATAGAAAATTGTTTCTTTTTTTAATTCAAACAAATTAGAGACGCATAGTTTGAGTAATATAAAAAACTAAAAACATAAAAAAAGAAAAAAACAGGTGTCAGGCAGAAAGCACAGTGCCAAAGTCTGCCCCGGCTCCGATGGCTAGGCAATCTGAAGCAAAAACCCTTCACAAGGGATGAACTGTTTTCCATCCAGTCGATGCAAGCGCAGAAGATTGCCTTGCGAGACAGATGGTCGAACTACAGACCAGTTTTCTTACTCAGACTGCTAGAGTAGATTTCCTCTTATCTTATAGCTTATATAATATATATCAATGAAGTACGTAGCTTTGGCGTGCTAGAGGCATCGCATGCATCTCTCTCCATGATGGAAAGAAGTTGTTTGTGATAGATTAGAACCTCAAAACCCTAACTTTCTTTTGGAGCTCGAGGCTCTTTTCTCTAGCCTCCGATTGTACTCGGGAAAAAACTACTACATCTTAGCCGAAGATTTAAACGCCAAAAATGGTGAATGTTCCAGATGAGGCAGGAAACGCTCTCTCTAAGTGGATATAGCAAAGCAATGTCGAGTTCAGGCTAGATTTGCTTACAACTGATAATCCATCCTTTTATTATAATTTTCCTTTAGTTGAAAGGTTTTCGCCTGAAAGTATACCCAATATTGGTTAAATTGAGTGGGTGGATAATGGTGAGGATCATGACGTAGGCTGTATGTCCATCGTAGAAGGGTTAACCAGGTAGGTTAGAGGTGGAATTGTCGCCAGGGGCGCTAAACGTTGTGGGTTAAATTCTAGGTTTTGTTAGCCTGCTCATTTTCTATATTTTTCCGTTGGCTTTCCTAGCTTTTGTTCCACAGCGATTAAAATTAAACCAAAAGTGCCTGAGTGGATTTCCAGTGTGAGCGATATTCATGCACAACCCCCCCTCCCCCTCAACACTTTTAATAAGACAAAAAAAATAAAAAGAAAAACAAAAAAACGATTAGTGTGTGTATGAAGTAAGACCGCACAAAAAAGGAAGTGTGAATTTCATCGGGCCAAATCTTTCTCCCATAGAGTGTGTAAACGTGAACCAATTGTATCTTAAACACCCTCATCGCTCAATAAAACAATTGGAATCCAGAAGCGATCAGGTCATCAGGACGTTGCAGACGCAGACGGGAAGACCCCTCTCCAAGGAAGATTCTTTTTATTGCTTGTTCTTTTCAATTTTATTTAGTAGTTAGTTTGTTTTTTTCACCGATTTGAATTCTATTTTTTTATTTATCTACTTATTATAGATTCATTTCAAAGGCATACATTTTGTTCAATATAGATTATAGGAGAATTTGTTAAAGTGAATTTGTAACTGGAGTTAGTGTTGTCGTCAAAAGCGTGGGTTCAGTGGATCATTGACATCCAACGCAGAAGGACATAAAAGAAATTGAAAGACGAATAGAGTTTTAAACTTTCACCCCGAAAGTCGAAAAAGTACAGACCAGAAAGAGCCGGAAAGTATTCTCGCGTCCCTTAAAGTACTTCAAATTAAGGACGCGGAATTTGTAGCGTTTAGTCGCTTCTCCACCGTCCGTTCAAATATGACGCCTGAGCGTCTGCTTCCACTCTTCTTAGTGCACGTCACACCAGGAAGTAAAATGGAAAGTCTGAGATCTATTAAGATCCTTGACTACCAGATAGTTTCCCTGGAAGAGGCTTAGGGGTGCCAGACGGATGCTCCTTTACGCAAGATGCCAAATCTTTGGTCTTGCCGCAGGAAACTGCAATAGGCAGCCATGGTGCAGCAAATGCTCAGAGATGCATAGCCGGCGCGCGGTCACGGCTAAAATGCGTGCACTGTGGGGAGAAGGGACATCCCTCTAGCTATCGAGGCTGCCCCAAGTTAAAGGCTATCCAGAAGACGGATATGCAAAAACAAAAGAGAAAGTGGTGGATTCGAGGCCGATGCTTAAAATTCCAGCCTCCCCTGTTACGCCGGTTGTTTCTTACGCCCAGATGGCGTCAGATAGGCGACCGGAACAATAGACTGTGCCAAAAATGGTACCCGTATAGGTGGCGGCTCCGAATATGAGTTTCGCGGGCCCTCAATGAAGGCCCAAATGGAGCAGTTCCAGAGAGATCTTCTCTCGTCAAGACCCACTGGGTCAAGTGTATACCCGTTTTAATAAATACGCCAGCAGCTGTACCCCTTTCGATCCTGGCAGTAAATGCAAATTCACTTGACAGGATCGAAAGAAGGTTGATTTTGCTCAACCTGTTGGAGTCCCATAAGCCTGATGTGTTAATGGTTAGGGAACTAAACACACACTAAAACAGGAAATACGCAATCAGGCGCAAAGACTGCATAATTATTCGAAGGGACCGCCCTCGATCCAGACAAGGGAGTGGGGTCGCTCTCTTCATTAGAAAGGGCATTCGCCACAAGATCGTGTATTGCGGTGAGGTGCAAAGTTTCGATGTGTTGTGTGGTGTGTAGTGGCGTTTTATGTACAAGATGCACCTCGGTCCACAGGCTACATTTCGGAGCTCGAAACTCTCTTTCGAAAACTTCGTTTATGCTCAGAGGATAACTATTTTGTTGTGGCCGGCGATTTGAACGCGAAGCATGAGGAATGGGGTAATTCTGTGTCAAATCCCAGAAGAAATTTTCTCCTTGAGTGGTCGACGCACCACTCTATTGAGTTCAAGCTAAATTTGATTGCAAATTACAGCCCGTCTTTTCCTAGAAGTGGATCTTATCTTGATCTATTGCTTATTGACAGACGACTAACGTTACGGAACGTAAACATACAAATTAGGAACTGCTTAACAACGGTAGAGTACGACAGTGAACAGTGCGGGCTCACCGCAGTTATTCGGTTCCCGAACGAGATGGTGGAACTGGAGGAATTCGTGGAAGCGTGCCCTTACAATTATTGTAAGGCTCGTTGGCCGCGTTTCTCCAGAGTCCTATCCAGAGACTTGCGTTCGAATAACTTAACGCCACCCTCGAACAAAAATTTTACGAACGAGGAGATTGAAAGGCTCCTCATACAAATAGACACTACGATAAAACAAGAATAGATGGCGGCATCTATCGGAATAATACGAATGACGCACTGCAAGTGCAAAACAGCAGACTGCTGTTGCGAATCAATGCTCTTTATAGACGATTTACAGACCGAGACGACCAGGAACTAAGGTCGCTAAAGTCGCAAATGAAATACTTCCAGAGCCTCAATCCATTTGGGGTAAGAAGATTCGGCCTGTTCATTCGAATGATCCGGGAATGTTCATCCAAATCAACCGGATCTTCCGAAGGATGGATAATTACGACTTGAAGGCTGTTCGACTTGACAGAACAACTGACAACTCAAATATACTGACTTCAGTTGGCATCGATCCGGATAAGGCCATGTTGGACAATGAGTTTTTCATTGTTGAAGATGCCCAAGAGAACGAAGAAGCAATAGGAGCAGTTTTTCAGGAAGTGTATCCCGAATCAAGACTTGGAGAACAGAGCCTTGCTTAACCATTTCTACCTTGAAAACAGAAAATACAGCAATGGCGTGCCGAGAATCATGGCATTAGAGCCCAAAATGGCTCTAAGCCCAAAATGGCTCTAATGCCATACTCATTTCATTTTCATTTATTAAGTTATATTTTTAACATAATGTTACAAGATATATATATCTTTTAAAAGCATAGAAAAGAGATAACATAAAAAAAAGTTACATATATAATTAAATTTAATTTACAGTTACAGGGAGGAACATAAGTTATATAATAAAGTAAAATGAAATCGAAAGTTAAACGTTTACTTATCTTGTGATATAGTTATTAGTTATATATGAAAACAGTTTTCTACCGAATTCGAAGAATGTGCAAATGTTTGAAAGTCCCGCAGATAATTAGGACATTTATGATGAATAATTTTGTATAATTTCAAAACTTTACAATACTTCAGAAAATCTTCCAGATTTACACCAAGAATATTTGTTTTTAAATGAGTAACACTACAATATCTGGGAACATTATAAATAAAACAAACACAGGCATTGAACGCTACATTCAACCTTCTATTACACTCATAATCAACACAAGGATACACCGAGCAATTGTAAGTTAAAAATGGCATTAACAGACTTAAGAAGACGAATTTTCAATTGCTTGTTTAAAAAGTAGGACCACTGTCGCAGGTATTGCAGGCCATCGTAAATGTTTCTGATGGTATTTCTGACTGCATCACAACACGTAAGGGTGGAATTGATATAATATCCAAGACATTTAACACTTGTTTCAGTGGAAATGATATTTCCATTCAGAACTATAGGCGAAAGTTCACTTATATCAACAGTATTTCGTGCGCATATGAGACTTGTAGATTTCAGTGGGTTGAGTTTCAATTTATTGATTGCTGCCCACTCTCCAATATTACGAAGATCTTCATTGATTCTTGCAATACAGTAATCACTTAAACCTATCGGTCGTGCCAAATAAGTTGATACATCATCTTCGTACATGTGCACATTACAATTTTGAACTACCTGTGAAAGGACATTGTTGAACATTGAAAACAATAGAGCTCCTAACACAGAACCTTGTGGCACACCTAAACTGCTGTTAAATGGGTCAGAGACACCAATGTCTGTAATCACCTTTTGGACACGGTTGTGCAAATACATTTCCAGCTTGATGACGATGAGGAAAAGTTAAAATTTTGTTTAAAATTCAAAATCAGCAAGAAATGATCTATGCAATCGAAGGCTTTTGAGAAATCAAGGAGAACTAAAACCCCAACTTCACCATTATCTTATGATTGCCTGAGATCTGTAACTACCTTCATTGCTGCAGAATCACATCTATGTTTAGTTCTGAAGCCAGATTGCCAACTTGACATTAAGCTGTTTGCATTAATGTGCCCAATAATCTGATTGGCGAGAATCTTTTGTAAAGCTTTGGATAAGAAGCATAACATACTGATTGGTCGAAAATCTGAAGGTACAAGTACATTGTTCTTTTTGGGTAAGGGAATAATATTAACGACTTTCCATTGGGTTGGGAATTTACCACTATAAATACAAAAATTGAAAATATGCGTTAAATAAGGGAGTATATGAGGAAGAAGTATCTGTAGAAATTTTGAATTAATTCCATCTGGACCCGTGGCTTTTGACTTTATAGATGACGATTCGGAAATTGGCTTAAATACTTTGCTTACCTCATTCGGACACAACATACATTTATTAGATTTCTTATTTTTTATTACACCCAAGTTCTTAAGACTATTCCACAATTCCTTAGAGTCCTTTTTCAAAAATACGCGTTTGGAGTTTTTGATAAGTAAATTAACCTTATTACGAGTTAAGCAGTACTGGCGTTTATTGAGCATTGTAGGATTTCTCTTATATCGTCTGTAAAATAGTTCCCTTTCTTGTATCAGAACTTTAATATGGTGTGAGCACCAAGGACATTGTTTGGGTTTATTCTGTACAGTTTTAATGGGTACGTTCAAATCGAACAAATACCTTACAAAATTATTGAAAATGTCTACTTTTGTATTAATGTCAGATGTTAGATATATGTTAGTCCAGCTTAAACTATAAAATGTACGAAAGATGTCAGAATGATTCAAATTCTTAAACGACGTAAAGCTAAAACTATTTTCACAGATGTTGCACTTTAGATTAAAATTTAATGAACAGAATATAAAGTCATATATAAATTCGCTAGTACGTGTCAATTGGTCAATACACAGTTCGTTAGAAATTTTGTTAGTCAAAATCAAATCTATTAGTGAAGGGTTAATGGGAGATTGAAAGCATGTGGGGTACTTATTATTTACTAGCGAAAGTCCGGTTTTATCACAGAAAAATTGAAAAAGACTAGATGTGTTATTGCACTTTAAATAGTTGACATTTAAATTACGACCGACTAGAATATTAGCATACTTTGAACTGAGATACATTAATATCTTCAAGCTCTATTATGTTTTCCACACTAAATTTCTTAGGGGGGGAATAAACAACCACTAGTAAAATCTTTTCAGTATCATTATATACTTCTATACAGAGAAATAGGGTAACAGATTTACTAGACATATAAACACATTTTGCTTTGAGATAACTACGAAAGTACATGCTCGATCACTACGATCATTTCTGAATAGAGCAAATCCGGGCAATTGAACACTCTGCGAAGATTTCCAACTAAAAAGCCAGGTTTCAGAGATCATGAGAACATCAATCTTGGAGCAACTAAATATTTGATAAAGTATTGTAAATTTAGAGTTTAGGCTTTCAGGATTTACATGGCAAATATTCAGACCTGTTTTTAGTTCACACATTGCATTTAGAACAGTTCTAATATTGTCAGGATGGCTTGTAAACATTGTTAAAGATATATTTATAGAAAAACAGACCGAATATAAGCTAGTATAAGAGCTTAAACAATATCACAATTAACAAGCAACTCACAATAGTCTGGATTAAATACGCTTGAAAACTTTTTAAAGACATACTTAAACACAAGCTTAAAAATGTTATTATAATGCATTGTCATGCTTCGCAAAATTTTAATTAATAAAAAATCAAAAATAAAATAAAATCAGAAGTACTTAAGTAATGAAAAAAGTACTGAAATGTGGAAAAAGTTATTTAAAAAAAAGGAGTTTACATACTACATTGGCAACACTAATACGCAATAAGAAGAAAGGAAAATGGGAAGCTTATGTCAACAACAAAGTGGAATCGGAGGGTAACGAAGGACGGTACATGGGGAGCAACAACTCCTTCCAGCTCCTCGCCTCCTCTGATATTGAGGACAGAGCGGAAGACATTAAGGAGCTGGTGGAAAGTACGAAGAGGCGTGATGAGCTCACCGCTCACATCGAATTCCTCAAATCAAAAATCGCGACTGATGAGGATGCCGAACTAAAAAGGCGTAAAAACCATAAACTGCAGCAACAACAGCAGCAACAACAAAAACAGCAGCAGCAACAAATGCAGAAGCAGCAGCACGACCAGTCCCAGGTGGAGCTGCCATCTACTTCTAAAGCAGCTCAAATGCTGCAGCAGCAACAACATCAACAGCTACAAAAGCAAAAGCAACAACCACAAAAGCAGCAGAGACAGCAGCAAGATCAGAGGCAGCAACATCAGCAGAGACAGCAGCAACATCCATCTCAACAGGCACAAAGGCAGCAACAGAAATCTGTAGAGAAAAAGGAAAGGTGTCCGCCTATAAACATCTTTGGACTAGGGACGAAAGACATTGATAAAACGTGTAAGTTGAGGCTTTAACGGCGGCTGGGGTGCGTTTCTATACATACAGGGAAAAAGGGCGCATTGTACTCCTCAAGGGTGTTGATCCTTCAATTGACCCGAAGGAGATCTTCGAGGAACTACAATGCCATAATAGCGACGAGGTCCACTCCCTTCACCACTCCGGCTACGAGGAAGAATAAGGACGTTAAACTTCCATTCTTTCTCGCCCAGCTCTCCCATGGCAGCAAAATTGAAAGCCTAAGGAAAATTCGATCCATAGGCTCTATAGCTGTAAAATGGGAAATATTAAGAAAATCCGACCACGTACTTCAATGTGCGCAGTGTTGGATGTTGGGACACACGAGGGACAACTGCAATATGCTACAGATGCTCAAGATGTACCGAATCCCATCAGAAGGGAAAATGTAGTTTAGGCGAGCACGAAGTCGCAGACAGAGCCCTTCTCAGCTGTGTACTCTGCGGAGAAAAAGGACATCCCGCTACTTATCGGGGTTATCCTCGCATCCGAAAGCTCCGGCAAAAGGTAAAGGCTGCAAGGAACGCAAAAACGGTAGAAGCCAGGCCACTGGCCCGTGCTGCAGCTACCGCTGTTACGCCGACTTTCTCCTACGCTCAAATTGCGTCAGGCAGAAAGCCGGTAGAACAGACAGTGCCAAGGGTTACTCCGGTCAAAGTGCCAAAACAGCCCACGTCAGATCCTACATTAAAGGATGTATTAACCACCATCCAGTCAATGCAAGCGCAGATGATCGTCTTGCAGAAGCAGATGGTAGATTTACAAACCAGTTTCCTACAGCAAACGGCCCGAGTAGACGTTATCTATTCGGTGCTGTTTAGCGAGCCAAATGCGCAGCAGATATAATGGGCACACGCGCAGCAGGACCCCTTAAGATCCTGGCAGTGAATGTTAATTCGCTGATAAGGATCGAACGAAAAATACAACTTTTTCATTTCTTGCAAACCCATAATCCTGATGTGCTGATGGTTAGCGAAACTAAGCTTAACCAGACGCGCAATCTCAGGTACAAAAATTACCAAATAATAAGAAGAGACCGGCCCCAATCCACTCGAGGGGGTGGAGTCGCCCTCTTAATAAAAAATAACATAAATCATAAGATCATATACAGCAATGTTGTGCGAAGGTTCAGTGTGCCAGAAGTTTGTATCGCGAGCATCCATCTCCAAGGTGGAAAGCGGCTGTACGTGATTGCAGTTTACGCGGCAGATATTCGAAACTCAATTTTCGTATATGAGCTCGAGGCTCTTTTCACTAGCCTTCGCTTGAACTTGGAGGAAAACTTTTACGTCATTGCTGGTGATTTAAATGCAAAGCACGGCGAATGGGGTAACTGTCTTCCAAACGAGAGGAGAAACGCTCTCCTAGAGTGGATAGAGCAGAACGGTATCGAGTTCAGGCTAGATTTGCTTGCAACTGATAGACCGTCTTTTCCTAGAAGCGGATCCTATCTAGATGTAATGCTTACAGACAGACGAATCACGATAGTGAACGTGGATCGACGCACAAGGAACTGTTAAACCGCGGTCGAGTACGACAGTGACCACCGTGGACTCGCCGCGGTTATTCAGCTCCCGAATGAACTGGACGACCTGGAGGAATATGTCCAGACGTACCCTTATAACTATAATAAGGCACTTTGGCCACGTTTCTCTAAAGTCTTAACTAAATAACTTCGTTCGAGTGCAATTTTTCCACCAACGAACAGAAACCTGACAAACGAAGAGGTTGACAGGTACCTCATACAAATGGACGACACCATTAAACGAACTATGAAAAAGACTATTCCTATGATGACACCAAATAATGTTGGAGACATCTACCGGAACGCGGAGTAGACGCACTTCACGTGCAAAAAAGTAGACTACTGTCAAGACTAAAACTCTTGTACAGACGGTTTACAGATCCGCAAAATATTGAAATACGGTCGTTGAAGTCGCAGATCAAGCTAGTTCAGCAATTACTTCTCCAACAATATAGACTAGCTGTAAACTTGTACTGGGACAAAAAGATTCGGGCTGTAAGGTCCAGCAACCCGAGCATGTTCCCACAAGTAAATAGAATCTTCCGGAGGAAAGGTTTAAACGACATCCAAACTGTCCGACTCAACAGAACGACAGACAACGCCAACTTACTAAGAACAGTAGACATCGATCCAGATGGGGCAGTACTTGACGACGACTTCTTTATAGTTGAAGATCCTCAGGAGAAGGTGAAAGTAATTGGAGCTATCTTTCAGGAAGTGTACACGGTCAACGAACCTCTTTGCCCAAATCTCAACTTAGAAGACAGAGCCAAGCTTAACCACTTCCAACTAAGTACTGAAATAAGTCAATGGCGATCCGAGAATCTTGGTTTCACCAGGTTCAGTGACGATCTTCTGGCAAATTATGCCGTCGCCGATGATGGAAACAATTCCATCCTTATTTCGAAGGATGAACTCCAGGGTATCTTTAATTCATTGAGGAAGAAAAAGTCAGTAGGAATCGATGGGATACCGAATATTGTTCTGCGCAATCTACCCTCCGAGGCTATTGATGTATATACAACCCTGTTCAACAATGCGCTGAGTAATGCATATTACCCGGTGCATTGGAAAACAGCTGTGGTACAGCCCATTCCGAAAAGGGACAAAGATACTTCCATCCCGACAAATCTCCGGTCTATAAGTCTTCTTCCGTGCATAAGCAAGGTTTTTGAAAAGATTGTCATAAGAGCCCTAAAAGGATGGGTCGAGGAACGTAAAATTATACCGGACAACCAATTCGGCTTTAGGGCGGGGCATGATACCATACATGCCGCGTCCAAATTGGTATCCGACATTCAGTGGAACAAGAACAAGAACAAATGCACAGGTGCTTCCCTGATAGACATGGAAAAGGCGTTCGACATCCTTTGGTTAGAAAGCCTTTTCCTCAACTTAGTCAGACTAGGCATAGATAGGACACTGCTGTATATGATTTATGATATGGTTACAGGTAGGAAGTTTGTTGTGTAAAATAACCACAAGTATTTCACACAAAAAATGGGTTGCAACAAGGGGCCGTTGGCTCACCGGTCCTTTTCGCTATATTCACTAGCGATCTTATTGGTTCCATGCCGAATTTAATCGCGTACGCCGATGATCTTATAGCGTACAGATCAGACCCGAAAATTGAAGTTATAAATAACATGTTGCAGTGTGACTTTGACAAAATTCAGCGATTTTGCGACGACTGGAAGTTGAAAATTAACTTCCGGAAGTACGAAACTATTCTTTTTAGAACCCCGCTAGCCAGGGCCTCAAGGGACACGAAGAAAAACTGGCGCAAGTTCGGCATATTTGTCCCGCGGGGCCAGCCATTAGCTGTGCAAAATGTAGTTAGATATCTTGGCATTTGGCTAGACCAGTATTTGTACTGCGGCAAGCATGCAGATACAGCTCTGACAAAAGCTAAGAAAGCCTTTGCTGCGGCAAGTTTGTTGTTTTACAGCAGCCAACTTGACACCAGAGTAAAGGTTATCTGCTACATGGCCCTCATACGGCCAATCATGGTGTACGGTTGCCCAGTGTGGTTCAATCTGAGTCCTTCCCAAATGGAAAAGATGAGGGTGTTTGAGAGGCAATGTCTCCAGGCCTGCCTCCGGTTGTATCGAACACCTGAATCCGATTACAAGAAATTCTATCCCAACGAGGTCTTGTACAACGAGGCAAACCTAATCAGGATAGATAACTTTATTATTAAGCTGACTCGAAGGCATATTGCACGAGCGATGGCTTCGACAAACAGTCTGATCTTTGGGGCTTACTAGCCAAACCCTATGTACCACGAGAAAGTGCGGCAAAACGGCTTCATTCCGCCCAAAGCATTTCTCTATCTAGACTCTAAAGGGCTGATACAGAATACGGAACGATGTCCTATCATCTTTCATGTCGTACGCAGAACAGTGGATAGGCGACTCCAATATGAAGCGGACGTCGCTTGTAGCCACGAGGAACTCCTTCGGTTCAGTAGGGCGATCTCCTCCCGAGACAGGGTACAGTCCGCCAAAGAACGTCACTTTTATTGGTGGCTTCACCAAAACCAACCCCTGCCACAGTTCGTAGTTAACCCCGGAAGTTGACCTTGTGGCCAGCTTACATAGTTTTTAAGAAAACAAAAAAATTATATATATATAAAAACTAAAAAAAGGTGCACCATGGCATATTGAATATATATGCCACGCATATAAAGGTTATATACGCCATGATGCACATGTCTGTAATTAACGGGCATAGTTAAGTACTTCTTAGTAGTTTAAGTAGTTAGGTAGTTGTAAGAATTTTCTTCTTTTTTTTATCTTTATTTTTATATATATTGTTAAAGTTTTTAGTTTATTTTTTTTAGTTTTTATCCTAAAAACTTAAGCTTAAGTTTATTTATAAAAAAACACATTACCAAGTTTTTTGATATTCAAATAGTTTTCTTGGAACAAATTAAAACATTTTAATTAAACAAAATTAAAGCAATAATTTCACGCTTATTATGTCCAAAGGCAATTTGAATTAGATAAGATATAGATTAACTTAGAGCACCTGTTTATGGTCAGTAAATTAGATTTTAAACCATTCTTAGATTATGTTACCTAGTTTTAAGTATTTTCCCAGGATTTGTTTATCAATTATATTCAGTTTAAAAAAATGCAAAAAAAAAAAAAAACAAAGTGGAAACTGTGAAATAGTAGAGGAAAGGGAGATATAAAAACAAAACATAAAAGTACATCAGCATGCAGTTTCTCCCTCGATGACTGCTTCTTTTTCTGCAACAGCATTCTGATGAACTCCAGCTCCCGGGGATTTGCATATCTCTTCCAAATAGGAAGCTGTTGTTACGGCGATGGGCGTTTGATCAGCTGTTTTTTAATAAACACTCTCCCACTTCTCGTAAATAGAGAGTGTATGCGTCCATTGCGGCGGTAGACATTCGCTCTTCGGAAGAGATTGTGGTTGAGCTTTGTAAGACTTTCGTAGACACGGACAGAGGCAGACCATTTTTTTCTTTTGCTTACGATAAGCGGCTGTTGACCTCAGAATATTCATTTTGACTTGTTCGTGCGAGAGTTTAACAATTATTTTAGTGGTGGCTGTGTTACGCACTGGTTTTGTTCGAAATATGTGAATGGGTCTTACTGCAGTCACGTTTATCGCTTTGCAATACGTTTCAAATATGTTGGGAGATCCTCGTTTCTTGAATGTGGGACGCCATGTATGACAAGATCAGCTGCAATGTTTCTACGCTCAAAGGCATCGATTTGTAGCTTAAATCGAGCGGTGTCATTGTTTGGTTCTTGACCTCTTGCGAATGTTGAAATGTCATTTGCAAAAGCGCCAATTCTATTGTTCATTGCATTTATTTTGTCATCCATTTTCTTTTTTTTTGTTTGGAATTCCAGCTCCAGAGTAGTAAGGCGCTTAGAGAGATCTTCATACATTTTACCAATCTCATTTCTTAATTCTGTGATGCATTTGTTAAATGTTGAATGCAGGGAGTCCAAGCGGGCATCAATTTTTTCCCACAGCTTGATTGATGTTGTCGTTGTGGGAGAGCCAGAGCCAAGAGATGAATTTCCTTTGATCTCAATTAACTTTCTTCGTTGAGAGTTGACATTATACGTTTTGCTGGGGCTCTTCGTAAACTTTGTTTTATGCTTTGCAGTATTTATAATGTTTATATTGTTTGTGTACAGAGGCAAAAACTTCGACAAAAACAAGAAAACAACTTTTTCACACTTTAGTTATACAAAAATATACTTTACAATTAAATTTTCAAGGAGCTAAGAAAACAAGCTGCTAACTTAAAAAGAGCATTTCTTTCACTCTTCGAAGGTGGCTCTCAAAGATATCTTCAACAGTTTGAAGAACAAAAAAACCACCGGAATAGACGGAATACCGAATATTGTGTTGCGTCATCTCCCCGAAGAGGCGGTAGAAATATACACAATCCTGTTCAACAATGCACTGAGTAATGGACATTATCCAGAGCATTGGAAGACGACGGTAGTGCAACCCATCCCCAAAAGGGACAAAGATTCCTGGCTTCCGAAAAACATTCGGTCGATAAGTCTCCTTCCTTTCATAAGCAAAGTTTTTGAAAAGATTGTCAATAGAGTCCTGATACAGTGCACTGAGGACAAAAAAAAAATAATACTATTCGGTATTATTTGGATTCAGGGCGGGACATGATACTGTACATGCCGCGTCGAAATTGGTTTCGGACATACAATGGAACAGGCATTCGACAGCGTCTGGTTAGAAGGGCTCTTCCTTAAGTTGACGAGGTTGGGTATAAGCAAACAACTGCTTTACATGGTTTATAATATGGTGACAGGTAGAAAGTCTGTTGCCAAGAGTGGCAACAAGGTTTCTACGAATGTCTTTTACATTAAAAATGGGCTCCAGCAGGGCGCAGTAAACTCACCAATTCTTTTCACTGTTGATCGCGTACGCTGACGATTGGATGTCGTACAGGACAGCGCCGAAGATTGAGGTAATTAATATCCTCTTGCAGAGTGACTTCGAGAAAATCCAACGATTTTGAAAATCAATTTCCAGAAGTGTGAAACCATTCTTTTCCGAACTCCAGGGTTTCTAGGGACACGAATGTAAACTGGCATTTTGGACCCACATGGGCGAGCATTAGCTGTGAAGAGTGTGATACGATATTTGGGCAATTTGTTGAACGGTGGTTCAACTTGCCAAGAGGAAGGATGAGGGTCTTCAAGAGGCAATGTCTTCGGGCTTGCCTTGAGGTGTAAAGAACCCCAGAATCTGAGTACAAGAAGTTCTATTCCAATGAATTCTTATACAACGCAGCAAACGTGAACATGCTGGATAATTTTTTATTAAGCTGGTTGGAAGGCATGTTGCAAAAGCAATGACCTCAGAAAACGATCTGATATTCAGAGCGTACTACCCAAACGAAGCATACCACGAGACCGCACGCCGGAGTGGATTCGTTCCACCGGAAACGTTCTTGTACCTGTACCGATTTGGCTTGGTGCAGGATGCGGAGGGATGTACACTTCTGCATGTCATGAGACGGACGGCGGACAGGCGGCTGCTCTACGAGAGTAACGTAGGAACCGCAAATCCGGGTGATCTTTGGTACAGAACATCCATCCTTATTCGCGACATTAACGATCGGGAAAGAAATAGGTTTTTTTTCGCGGCTAGAGCCACATCTGGTGGCCCAGCTGCCGTGAGCTGATGCCGAGATTGGTCCTCGTACGGACAATTTGCATGTAGTATAAGTTAGGGTCAGAGATAAATTTTAATATAAAAGAGTTAACAATAAAAAATATTTGTAAATTTACTTATATTAAGATAGTTTTATGTAGGTTAAGTGTTGCAATTAAGTTAATGTTAAACTTGAAAGTGGTTGTTAAGTTGTTAAAAAAAGTTACTTAGTATTAAGTGAATATATATATATATATGTATATATATGTATATATATGTATATAAGTATATATACTATGTATATACTTCATTTGTATATATGTATGTACACTGTATATATTTATATATATGTATATATATTATATATATTATATATACTATATATTCTTAGTTTATTCTTGCTTTTCAGCGGTACGGGTCAGGCGATCATATCCCAAAGTAGACGAAAGATCTTCTCAGCTTCTTGTTTTTGTTTTCTATTGTAAATGTAATTTCTGACAGATATATGTATATACATATATATACACATAAATATGTATATATATATAAATAAATATATATATATATATATACATATATATACATATAAATATATATACCTCTTTATATATATATATATAAATATATATATATATATATATATATATATATATATATTTGTATATATATGTATATACATATATATGTCAAAAATTACATTTACAATAGAAAAAAAAACAAGAAGCTGACAAGATCTTTCTTCCACTTTGGGATATGATCGCCTGACCCGTACCGCTGAAAAGAAAGAATAAACTAAGAATAGATTAACTTAGAGTGCTCGCATAGGGCCAGTAAGATAGTTTTGTAAGAAAATAGTATGTTTCTACCACCGGGGTATGAGGAACGGCTGTAGGCAGGGATTGCGAGTGTGATGCTGTGCCTCTTCGCTCGACTTAGTGAGCCTTGTAGTCAAGAGAGCAGATTCCCAGAAATCTTGTACCATTTTACCAATCCCAAATGGCGTTGGTAGATATTCACTCGGTGCAGCATCTCGTGGAGATTGGACATCATCTTGAAACTAGTAGAGAGAAGAACCACACTACTTGAACCTGATCTGGCATACGTAGCTGTGCCTGGAAGGGCAGAGGATCTGGCGGAGGCCGTGAAATCATCTAGAGCTCCGACACCCGTTTCATGCTTTAGGTGCAAGGAGCAAGGTCTCATTGCTGCCAGATGTCCCCAACCAGTTCGATGCTACGGGTACAACACTGCTGGGGTTGTCCGTAGTCGTTGCCCGCGCTGCTCTCCTCAGACACCCGCGGCGGGAAACGGGGTAGAGACTGAGGGACTGGCGGGTCGTAGAGTCAGGTATCCGATTCCGTCAGTCAAGCGCTTCTTCCTTCTGCGGCGCTTGATTTTATGATTTAGATCAGGGGGTGTGATCGTGGTCCATACATTAAAGTTAAAATGTATGGTGTGGAACTGACAGGGTTGTTGGATTCTGGAGCATATCGTACGATTCTTGGTGGGTCGGTCTGGGAAAAATGAAATTGCTAGGTTGCTTCGTAGAGAAAGGTGATGTAGGGTGTGTAACCGTAGCTAATGGTGAAGGGATTGAGGTGTTAGAGGTAATCAACGTTCCTCTCAGGGTGGAGGGAAACGTGAAGGTGATAAAGGTCCTCGCCATCCCAAAGTTGCCACACAGTCTCATTTTGGGGGCTGATTTCTGGGAGAAATTTGCTATAGTTGCGGATCTATCCAAACAAGGTTGGACTTTTGCCGATGAAATGTGCGTCAATAAAGGGACGGAGAGGTTAAGAAAGGAGCTCGGGGACTTAGTGGAGCAGATCTTCAGTTCCATGGGCGACGAGCTGAGATGTACCGATCGAGTAGTGCACTTCATCAAGACCAGCGCCGAACCCATCAAACAGCGGTACTATCCGGTTTCTCGGATCGTCCAGAAGCAGATCAATGAGGAATCGGGCAAGATGCTTCAAGCTGGTGTGATTGAACCGTCATCCAGCCCATGGTCCTCGCCGGTCTTACTAGCGAAAAATAAGAATGGGTAGTATCGATTCTGTGTAGACTCAAGAGATTTACGCATGCTCTCATCGCGCCTTTTTTTGACTGGACGAGAAAAGGTTATGTGGAGCTGGAAGTCACTTTTTGTTAAAATTGAAATTTAAAGAATTTAAAGTTTATTTTCATCGTTGCGCAAGTCAAATTGTTAAAGGATTATACCAATTGAAATAAAATCAAGTTTTTAAAATCAGCGGAATTTGAGTTCTTCATTTTAGCTGGTTTGTACCATTCAAGGTACTTGATTTTATAAGTTGAGATTTTTCCCTGGGCTTTGCAGCAACAAGGTGTATCCAAGAAGCGGGACTGGTATTAAGTCCTGAAAAGTGCGAGTTCAGCGAGTCTGAGTTAAAATACTTGGGATACATCGTCAACGAGAACGGTCTTCTCGTCGATCCGGAGAAAGTAAGGTGTATGGTGGAGTATCCGAGGCCTACTACGGTTTCGCAGGTGCGAAGGTTCATTAGCATGGTCTCCTGGTACCGTCGTTTCGTCCACAACTTCTCGGATCTGATCGCCCGGTCACCCAACTACTTAAGAAGAAGCGGAGGTTTAAATGGACAAAAGAGTGTGAGGAGGCCTTCCGGACACTAAAGGACAAATTGGTGCAGAGAACTGAGGGAAACTTTTCTTCGACTTAGCGAGAGTGTCTTGCCGTGATTTGTGTAGTAGAAAAGCTTCGTCTATATCTGGAAGGCAGCTGATTTACGATTGTGACCGATCATCACTCCTTAGTCGGGCTGAACAACTTGAAGGACCCACAGGGCAGGCTGGTTCGGTTGTCGGTCAGCATGCAACAGTTCGACTTCACCATCGTACATCGGAAGGGAAAAGAACATTAGATACCTGATGCTCTATATAGAGCAAACGAGAAAGTAGCGACGGCGTCCGTCAATACCAAAGACCCTTGGTACCTCAAGATGATGCAGATGGTGAAATGTAATGATGATAGATACCCGGATTGGAGCATAGACGGCGGAGCCCTTTTTTAACACGTCCCGCAGAGGTTTCCCAAGTTAGCGTCAGAGGAGGAACAGTGGGAACGCGTTATTCCGAAAGATGAGAGAAAAGGGATCTCTCGGGAGTGTCGCGATGCCATTATTAGTGGCCATGGAGGAATCCAAAACACTTTGAATAAAGTGTCCCGAATGAGGCAGAGCATTTCACGATATGTGCGGGGCTGCCCAGTTTGTCAGGCGGTTAAGCCCGAATTGCAGAAACCCAAGGGGCTAATGGCGTCGCGTTGCAATGTCACAAAGCCGTGGGAAATATTGTATGTTGACTTCGTAGGACCACTGCCAAGATCAACAAGGGGTTACGCCCACATTCTGACCGTCGTCCATCACTTCTCAAAGTTTCCACTTACTACCATCTTCAGGCCAACCATGCTGAACGCTATAACTACACTGCTAAGACTATGCTGCGAATGTACGTGTCCGATAACCATCGTACTTGGGATATCCTCCTTCCTAAGGTTGCATGCGAAATCTGCAACTCGACGCACGAGGTAATTAAGGCTACTCCATTCTTTGTACTGGGACTTGATTCTAGGATTCTAGGACTTACCCTTGATCCTCCTCGAACGAAACGTGAGGATAGCCGTACTTTGTCCGGTGGATGCTACGATTAAGAGTTTGCGGCCTTCCTGGTGGTTCGATCTATTTCGACCGGTACGAAGCAGGCGATCATATTCCAAAATGGACGAAAGATATCGATCGTCTGATCAGCCAGGAGTTCGAGGTAGTTTTGGGAGATCCGAATGGGCAGTCCTTGGGTCGGGTGCGATTCGGAAAATCGTAACAAAAGAAAAAGGAACGCACGGCGGGCGACAAATGAAGAAAAAGAAAATAGGCCTAGTGTTAGTGGCCACAAATGTCTATTTTTTTTTTGTAGAGGGTCAGTGAATACTTATCTCCACCCACCATAAGCATAAAGCAAAACACGAAAATAACTTATATAAAAAAGTATAAAGTCGTAGATCAGTCCTAAGTGGATTTAAAAAAAAATAAAAAGAAAGTGGTTTTCACGTACAACCCCCGCACCCCGATTCTTTTAATAAGAAAAAAAATAAAACGAAAAAAAAGCAAAAATGAAACGAATAGTGTGTGTGTGTGTGAAGTAAGACCGCACAAAAAAGGAAGTGTGTATCTTATGGGGCCAAACCTTTCCTTTATAGAGTGTGTCAGTAAACTTGAACCGATTGTATCATATGCACCCTCATCGCTCAATAAAATAATTGGAATCCAGATACGATCAGGTCATCTGGACGTTGCAGACGAAGGCAGGAAAACGGCAGGTGACCCTCTCCAGGGAAGATAATTTTTATTTTTTGTTCTTTTCAATTTTATTTAGTGGTGAGTTTTTTTTTTTTAACGATTTGAATTCTTTGTTTTGATTTATCTACTCAAACTTTGGTTTGCTTTTTCAAAATATTATATATTCATTTCAAATGCATAAATTTTGTTCAATATAGATTATAAGAGAATTTATTAAAGTGAATTTGGAACTGGAGTTAGTGTTGTCGTCCAAAGCGTGGGTTCGCTGGGTATTACCGATTCCGAGTCGTGGTTTCGAGTACGCTACGGGAACATAGGTTTTTATTTTCCCTCTTGTTACGCGTGTCCTTGTTTAGTGTCTTAGTTAAACTAGTTGTAAGATATAATTGTGAAGTATTGATAAGGTTTCTTTTAATAGTTTAAGAATCAATGAAGATATTATATGTATTTGAACTTGAATAGAGAGGAAAAGAAAGTGTATAATTTTAAGATTCCCTCGTTTTTCTTTTGTTCGTTTTAATCTTTTTGTTTTGTTTCTGCAGGAGATTGGATCCTTGCCTTTAGTCGCAGTTCTATTTCGATCTTTCCCACGGCCATACTCTTGGCTTGGCGCTCTTTCGTTTGA
This sequence comes from Eristalinus aeneus, assembly GCA_955652365.1. Taxonomy (NCBI): domain Eukaryota; kingdom Metazoa; phylum Arthropoda; class Insecta; order Diptera; family Syrphidae; genus Eristalinus; species Eristalinus aeneus. The sequence goes on from OY019133.1 coordinate 56,612,849, forward strand.
CCCAAATCGGGAATTTTCTATGTCTGACGGTAACACTTTGCTACAAGCGGGTCCTGTCTGGATGTGATGCTAATTGACAGACGATTAACGATACTTAACGTGGAGCGACGGTACTACGGTCAACTACGGACCACATTGATCACTGTGGTCTTCCTGCAGCAAAACAGCTCAGGAACGATTAGCGGAATATGTCCACATTTAATTAGAGCCTCATTCCTCCTTCAAACAGAAACGTAACAATCGAATACATTGACGAGTACCTCACACAAATGGACGAAGCTAAACGTACAATGGACAAGACGATCCCGAAGATGTCACAAACCGATTACAGAGACATCTATCGGAATTCTACAATCAACTCTTGGCAAGACTAAGATTCTTGTACAGACGATTAACAGATCCGCAGAATGCTGAGATTCGCAATCTGAGATTTCTGATATCCTTATCTCAAAAGATAAACTCCAGGGTGTCTTCAACTCACTGAAGAAGAAGAACTCAATTGGAATCCAAAGGATAACAAATACTATACTACTCTCTGCGGCGGTGAATATCTACACAATGCAATATGTAATGCACATTAGCCTGTCCACTGGAAAACAGCTGTAGTACAGTCATTTCCAAAACGGGACTAAGATACTTACATCCCGACAAATCCCAGTCTATAAGTCTTTTTCCGTGCATAAGCAAGGTATTCGAGAAGAGAGCCATAAAAGCTATGAAAGAATGGGCAGAGGAAAAGGAAGGGGGCCAACACCATTCATCTAAATTTGTTTCCAACATTCAATTTAAATTGTTTTAAATTTTCAATATAATCAATCTCCCCTAACATCAAAACATTTGTTACTTCTTAAGATAAGCTTTTTTAAGCCTTCAAAAAATAAATTTCCTCTTTTTCTGCAAAAAACCCATTTATTGCCGATTTGAGTTCTTCATCATCCAAAAATCTTTTTCCAAGAAGACATTTTTTCAAATCCGGAAACAGGAAATAATCACTAGGGGCAAGGTCTGGACTGTGGGGTGGGTGTTGAATTTGCTCGAAACCACAATCTCGCACAGCAGCCTTGGAAACTCGCGCCGTGTGAACAGGAGCGTTGTCATGAAGAAGCACACCGGCTGCGAGTTTAGTCCGTCTTTTCTTTTTAATTTCCTCCCATGAAGCCATGAGCTTCCCGGCAGACGGAGTGACTTTGAACTACTTCAGGGAGTCTGTTCCTTTTTTCAGGGTCATAGTGGTGAACCCATATTTCGTCCCCAGTAACAATTCGATCCATAACACCGTCCGCGTTCTCACTACACATCTCCAAAAGCTCTCTACAGCATGCGACTTCCACTTTTTTCTGAGACGCTGTGAGCATTCGTGGCACCCTCATTGCACTGATCTTTGAAAGGTTAAGATGGTCGTCTTCAATGCTTTCTCTGCCTCTCTTGAACTCACTTTTGCACAGTTGATGATGAAAGTGCGGAACCCTGGCAAACAGCCACCATCCCTTCATGAATAGTTTTTTAACTTTATCCTCGCTTAGTGAGAAATTTAATTACCAACATCGTCTCAGTTACCATTATAATTATTTTTAACTAGAGATAAAACGCGAATTAATAATCACATTTATATGAAGTTTTAAATGAATGCACTAGTATTACTTGATAAACAAGTCAATTTATACCTATATATAACCTCAGCTTCACCGACACCTAGAATATACTGAACGATCATCGTAGTTAAGCCTTATATAATTAGTCGTTTTAGATTAATTGTATCGATTTTAGATATATGTTTTAATCTATGTTATGGTAGTTTAAGTAGGTAGGGTTAAATAAGTTAGCTTAGGAAGCAACAATAACAAGAAGTCCAATTTTTTTTCTTAATTTTCTTGGAGAAATAATAATTTCGTTTATATATATTAAAGTATTAAATTGAAATATTAAAAGAACCCGAAATACAATAGAAAAAAAATCTCTAGGTTAGCTTAAAATACTTGTAAAGAATTACGGCCATTAGATTTGATTAGTAAGCTAGTTATTTGTCCAGCGTGTAAGAAATTGATTTCGATAAATTAAAAAAAAAGTGCATTAAAAAAAATAAAGATTGAACGACAAATACCGCCTTTTCACTTTTTGCAAGCCCACAATCCTGACGTGCTGATTGTAAGCGAAACTAAGCTAAACCAAACGTGCGATCTCAGGTGCAATAACTACCAATTATTTGGAGAGGGTGGCATCGATTCACTCGAGAGAAAGGGTTGCTCTTTTAATTAAAATTAAAATTACAATAAGTCATATATACGAGAGTTACCTTTTATATTTCGGGATTAGAGAACAGAAACAAATATGAACGCATCAAAAAACGTTGACCTCTCATTTTATTTTGTACGTACGGGAATAAAAAGAAGTCATTCGGTATCAAGTCACGACTATACGGCGGATGACTCATCAAATTGATGTTTTGAGTGCTCAAAAATGCAGTTGTTTGAACCGATGTGTGAGAGCTCGCATTGTCTTGGTGAAGAGTGATCCGTCTTCGGCGGTTGGTTTTCCTGATTTCTTGGAAGACAACTGGCAAATAAATGGTTGTGTACCATGCAGAATTGACTGTTCTGCGTTGTTCTAGTGGTATGGTTTTGACATGTCCAGTTTTTCCGAAAAAACAGGCGACCATTTGCTTGGAAGTGCTTCGTGCACGAGCAACTTTCGTTGCATTTAGTTCAATTTGAAGCAACCATACAGTCAACTGCAGCTTACTTGCGGGCTCATACGCGTAAATCGACGATTCATCACCTATCACGATGTCATACACGTGTTTCGAAGCACCGCGATCGTATTTTTGGAGCATTTCTTTCGACCAATCGACACGAGCCTTTTTTTGAGCGATTGACAAATTGTGTGGGATCCAACGCGAACAAATTTTTTTTGACGATCAAATGTGCATGCAATATTGAATGTATGCTGGTCCTACTATAGCCTAAGGTTGTCTCAATTTTACGATAGGTCACATGACGATCTTGCAATATCAGTTGGCACACAGCATCAATGGTTTCCGGAACAACAACTGGTTTTGGACGATCTTCGCGAAATTCGTCTTGGAGTGAACTACGGCCTCGGTTGAATTCACCATACCATCGACAAACACTGGTCCTTGATGGAGCTTCATCGCCCAAAATTGAATTAAGCTCATCGATGCACTGTTTTTAAGGTCATCCACGTCGAAAGTTGTAAAAACTAATCGCACGAATTTTCATATCTGACCTCGATACTCCTTTCACAAGTCTTCGCGTGGATTTTTAATGTACATCACAGTGGCGATTTCAAATTAAGGCATGGCGAATGGGGTACAGAGTCCCACACGAAAGGGGACAGACTAGACGAGAATAATTAAACTAGCTTACGTATCTATTCTGGTGATTTTAATTTTAATTTTCTGACTGACAAGTGATCTAAGCTAACATGGAATTATTTTTTTAATCGGCCTTTCAGTTTAATTTTCATATGTTCTTCGTTTTTTCAATAGCCTTAGTTTTAGTTTAAATCTTATCGCAAGAAAACTTTAAAAACTTGGACATTAAAGTTTTAACTTAACCTAGCTTAACTAACTTATGTCTAAACTTATACATACTTTAATATTTACATTAAGCTTAACTATGTCCATTACATTATACAGACGCATGTAACAGGACGTATGTGTCACTTATACACTTTACATATGCACCTTATACATGGCGTATTAGTGCACTTTTTTAACTTCTTTTTCTGCTTTTTTGTGTATGTTTTTTAATATATTTTGCCCTCAAAATCTACCACCTACCTGTCACTCTACTGAACCGTAGATGATCCCCGCGGCTGCGAGCGACGTCCGGCTCATATTCGAGTTACCTTTTTTACTTTCCACGTGCGACGCGGAAGATAATAGGGCAGCTTTATAAAACAGCTAATGGTAGTAAGTGGCTTAAGAAATCTAACTACGAATTAACTTAATAATAAAATTGTCAATTCTTATGAGGCTCTGCTCATTGTACAGAACCTTGTTGGGGTAGAATTTCTTGTACTGAGATTCTTGTGTTCGATATAATCAAAACCAGTAAAAATCTTGTGTAAAGTTCTTTGTCGGCTCTAATGGTCACTCATTGCTGGCAGTGAAACTCAATTATTATATTGTGTTACAAAACGTTTCGACAGAGTATTAGAGTATTTTTTTTAACAAAGAGAATATACAAATACAAATATTTTCGGCTTTCTTTAGCTCGTTAATATTTTCAACTTTGTTTTTGAGGCACAAATTTACAACATAAGCTGTAAACTATACACAATTGAAACAAAAATACACACAAGAAAATGATATATGGTACATAAACCATTGCACTATTAGTTATAACTATTTTTTCAGTTAAGTACCTCTTCTTTTAAAGATCGTTTGTCTAATGCACAGTAGGTGTCAAAGTTTTAAAATTTCTACTCAGTCACCAATGCTCAGTATACTGCCGAGATGTTCTGCTTGTCCTGTTTCCAATTCATAGTGTTCCTTGTCTTCAGGATGTGGAGAATTTCAAGAGTGTATCTTTTTTCGAAATGATATTTTATGTGGAGGATTTTGACAACTTTGAAATCCGGATGGTGTTTTCCATGGACGCAGTGGCTTATCAATGCCGTGTTACCAGATTTACCCCAGTTAAAATCCGATTTATGCCCGGAATTGTATAATTGTACCTACGTTACAGAGGTTGAACGAGGGATGACTTCGTCCAACAGGCTGATCTTTGGGGATTATTAGCCCAACATTGTACTCCGTGAAAAGATGAGTTTAAACGGCTTTATATTTATTAAACAAAATTCGGAAGGATGTTCTATCATCTTCCATGTTGCACACAGAACTGTGGATAGCCGACTCAAATACGAACCGGAAGTCGACCATAGCCACGAGAAACTTCTTCGGTTTAGTAGGGTGATCTTCGCCCGATATCCGGCACAGTCCGCCAAGGAAGGTTAATTTAATGATGGCTTTACAAACTAGCCCCATTCGTACTTGACAGTTGATCTAATGGCCAGATTGAATATTTTGTTCTAGTTAAAACAAACGAATTAATTAGAGGTATAGATAATATATAAGTCACTAATATATAGTAAACACCGTATAATCCTTGGTGCACATTTCTGTGTATGACGGTAGTAGTTTAAGTAGTTTAAATTAAGTTAAGGTTTCTTCTTCTTCATCTTGTGCCGCTACAGTCCGGTAAGGACTAACATGCCTCTTCAGCCAGAACGATCTTTTGCCAGCTTTTTCCAGTTGCGCATTCCACGGTACTTCTCCACTTGTGTGCGCCACATTAGTCTAGGCCGTTCTCTGTTGTGTTGCCCAAATGGCTCAGAATAGAAGATTTTTTGAGCGGGAGCAGTGGTGTCCATACACTCTATATGGCATAGCCATCTAAACCGTTGTATCCGTAGACCCTTGACCAGCCACATGTCGCTGTACAGCCCATAGAGTTTGTCGTTGAATCTTCTCCTCCAGATGCCATCAACGCAAAAAGGACCAAAACTCGCAAGCAAAACTTTTCTTTCGAAAAGACTAAGTGCTTCCTCATTCGCCTTTGGTAACGTCCATGTTTCCGCGCCATAGAGTAGGACTAGGATTATCAAACTGTTATATAAAGCGAGCTTACTCCGTCCAGAGAGTAAGCGGCTTTATTATTCGATTGCCTCTTGAGCCCAGAGAAACAGCGATTGGCAAGAGTAATTCTAACTTTGACTTCGATACTGATGTTGGTGTCCCTATTTACCGCGGAGCCGAGATAAACGAAGTCCTTGACTACCTCAAAGTTTCAGCTGCCTAATGTGACGCTCTGTCCGAGTCGTCGATGTTGTGTGTCCTTTCTTGATGACAGAATGTACTTTGTTTTGTCCTCATTTACCGCCGGATCCATTTTATCTGGTTCTGCTTGAATGCCGGCATACGCCTCATTGACGGCTCGCTATGTTCGTCCTCTGGAGTTGACTTGTGAGTTACGCACGATCTTCTCGAGAATGAAATTAAAGAAATCGACAGTGCATCGCCTTGTCTAAAACCTTTTTTGACATTTAAGTTATCGGTGATTTCGTTACCGACCTTGACGGAGCAGCAAGAGTTCCCCATTGTCATCCTACACAATCTGACGAATTTGATAGGAATGCCAAAACTGTCATAAGCGGCCTTAAAATCGACGAAAAGGTGGTGAGTGTAGATTTGCACTTCTGGGGTCTCTTCCAGGATCTGCCGTAAAGTGAAGATCTGGTCGATCGTGAACTTCCCTGACCTGAAACCACACTGATAGGGACCTATCACGTTATGGACAAACGGTTTTGGACGCTCATACAATACGGCAGAGAGGATCTTGCACGCGGTATTTAGAAGTCCAATCCCTTTGCAATTGGTGCAGTCAAAGGCATCTTCTTTCCTGTGCACCGGGCAAACGATGCTTACTTTTTATTCATCGGGCATGCGTTCCTCCGACCATATTTTACAGATGATCTGGTGCATGCGCCCAGCCAGGTCATCTCCAGCTGCTTTAAATAGTTGTGCGGGTAGTCTGACCGCTTTAGCAGCTTTGTTCGAATTCTGCTTGGATATTGATATCTTCACCTCGCTTAAGTCGGGAAGACGGAATTCTTGTCTATCAACGTCCAAATTGAGTAGATCATTCTGCTTAACAGCGGAATTTTGGTCGTCATCACAGTTAAGGAGTCTACAGAAATGATCTTTCCAGATTCTCAGTGCAGACTGCGACTCTACTATGAGTTGTCTGTTTTGGTCCCGGCAGGCTGCGGTCCGAAAATTGTATCCGCCGGATAGCTGTTTTACCTTTCGGTAAAACTTTCGAAATTCATTCCTGCCATAACACCTTTCCATTTCCTCGACCGTGCGCTTCTAATGCTCCTTCTTTTTTCTCCTGGGAGGCCGGTGCTGTTCTCTTCTTCTCTGTTCGTAGAGCTCACGAGCAGCTCTCGTTGTTCGGTGCAGCGTTGCCTTATAAGCCTCTTGTTTGGCTGCATGTGCTTGACTGCACTCGTCGTTAAGCCATGGGCTCCTTCTGGGTGGTAACGTGAAATCCAGCACATCAGTGGCAGCTTCTTTAATTGCTTCTTGATTACGTTTCCAGTCTTCCTCTATAGTAAGTGCAGGAAGCATCGAACTCTGGCCGACTTTAAGGGAGATTCGGCAAAGTTCCCAGCGATCAGTTGCCATTGTAGCTTTCCCACGTAAAACCGTATTGGCTTGTCTCGACTCCGCTGATGTCTTGATATCCGGGTTCTTATCTTGGCTACAACAAGTGCATGATCCGAGTCAATGTTTGCACCTCGGAAGGTTCGGACTTCGAGAATATTGAAGGAGTGCCTGACGTTGAGCCTGCCTTGTAGCAGTCAAAGACCTCGAAAAGTTGTTCGGCTGCACGTGGCCTGTCAAGGGACCTTAGATTCCACGTGCAAAACTGAAAATTGTAGTCCTTAAACCGTTTGCTGTGCTCGTCAACATTTAGTCCGTCCTTTTCCGAGGCATGATGTCGTCTCTGAAGTGGTGTTGCATTACATGTTGAGGAAGTTACTCTCACGCACAACCCACAGACTGGTTGGACAGGCCCATTATATAAACCTTCGGGCAGTGGTGTTCACTGCATACATCACACAACTTGTGTTGTAATGGCTATCCAGGGGGCGCCTTGGGGAGGCTGTATGTCAACTTGACCTGGGCAACAACAACAACGTTACCTCGCGCGGACATTCCCATTGCTACTAACATTATGAAAATAGGTAGGTACATTAGGTTTTGTTTTTCTAAATCTTATGAAGACTGGATATATTTTAAGAATCCTAAACCGAAAAAATCATGGGTTAATCTGGGACAACCATTAACATCGACTGCAAAACCAGATCGATTCGGCAAGAAGACAATGCTGTGTGTTTGGTGGGACCAGAAAGGTGTGCTGTACCACGAGCTCCTAAAACCTGGTGAAACCGTTAATACCGCTACCGACAACAAATGATCAATTTGAACCATGCAGTGATCGAGAAACGACCAGAATGGGCAAGAAGACGGCACGATAACTTTGCTCCATGACAATGCACCTGCACAAAAAGCAAAACCCGTTCAGGATACAATCAAAACACTTGGCTGGGGGCAGCTACCCCACCCGCCGTATTCACCAGACTTGGCTCCATCCGACTACCGTTTGTTTTCATCGATGGGACACGCATTGGCTGAGCAGCACTTTGATTCCTACGAGGAGGTTGAAAATTGGGTGTCTGATTGGTTTGCTTTAAAAGACGATCAATTTTATTAGCGTGGTATTCACAAATTGCCAAAAAGGTTGTCAAAATGTGTATAAAACAATGGCAAATACTTTGAATACAATTTTTTTACTTTCCGATTAATAATTAGTGTTTTATTAAAAAAAAAAACTCATTTCATACCGGTGTACCTGGTATTTACAAGAGATAGGCATTTTCTTTTGAATATGTCAAAATGATTTTTATGTTAATGTTATGTTTATGCACGAATAACAGTGAACTCAGTTCATGGATAAAGAACGCACCAAACCATTTCACATGAGGCAATGTATTTTGTACATCAAAGTGCACTTACGTATATAACTTTTCTCGTATGGAACATAACACCGTATGCTTACGAGTGTAGACTTGGGTTAAAAATGTTCACAGTTATAGAGCGAAAGTAAGTGCAAAAACTGTTTTTGAATGTTTCTTGATACTAGCAATATGCAGTCATCTATAAACATAAATTTTAATATATATAATTTGGTTGATGACTCACTTGATTGGACCACTTGCAATTTTGAAATTAAATAATATTATGTATAATAATAATAATAATAATTGTATGGCGGGAGAGTCCACTGAGAAACCAGGGCCTAGCTTGCTCATCAACTACTCGTGCTGTGCGCGCTACTGTTTTCTCACGAGTAGAAGGGACCTACAGTTTTTTTGCGGACTCCAAACGGCGAAGTTTGGGAAGCTTTTTCTTAGACAATGTTTTTGAAAATTAATATTTTTTAATTTTAAATACGAAAAACTATATTGGATTAATTAATCATATTTATTGACAGAGTTGTTCTTTAAATTAAGTAAATTTAGAAGGCAGATACGATCTGCTAATACAAGCGCCAAAATATAAAAAAAGGGAAGAATAACCTATGTACACTTCAATTTATACTTAGGATCTTTCGTTAAATTATGTGAAGTTATATGCATTTTAGTTTTAGAACATAGTTTAGTAATAGTTTTGCTAGGTTCATATATAGAAAGCAATAAAAATGAGTTGAAGAAATGTAGTAGAATTTGTTATGCTCTAAGCTAAATTTTTATAACATCTTCCCCCTCTTGAGAGAACGAAGGCTTCTCAAAAGGAATTGGTAGTCTTCGTAGCTTTATAGTTGCTCGTTGAATAAGACCTGTTGATGTTTTTACTATTGCAGCTCGAACGATGTCGTCTTTGCCAGGATGTGTATTTACAATCCTTCCACGTTTCCATTTAAGCGGGGGTGTGGTTTCATCAACAATCATGACGATGTCACCGACCTGAAGATTATGGCATGAAGTTTTCCACTTTGTTCTTTGTTGCAGACATTGCAAATATTCCCTTGACCACCGTTTCCAAAATATTTGAAAATAATATTGTAGGAGTTGGTATCTAGTAAGTGAATTGATGCATTTCGACTCTGTAATATCTGGTTCAGACAAGCAGGTAAATGGGCATCCTATAATGAAATGACCTTGGGTGCATTTAAATCAGAGGGATTATCAGAAAGTGGTGTAATAGGTCGCGAATTTAACACGGATTCTATTTGAATGACAATTGTATTTAATTCTTGAAACGTAAGAGATGCGCCTTGCAAAATGCGTTTCATGTGGAATTTTGCTGATTTTACTGCAGCTTCCCACAAGCCGCCAAAATGTGGTGATCTTGGAGGAATTGTTTTCCATGTTATATTATCAGCTGTACAAGCACGAGTAATTTCCGTCTGTGTTTTTAAATTCTGCAGCATTTTGTATACAGATGAAAGTTCATTACAAGTTCCTATGAAATTAGTAGCATTATCACTATATATTGTAGATGGATATCCACGTCGACCAATGAATCGTTTAAGAGCCGCAAGAAATGCATTGGTTGATAGGTCTTCAACGACTTCCAAATGTACCGCACGTGTACTAAAACAGATGAAAACAGCTACGTATCCCTTAATAGGAGTGGTTCCTCGTCGACGAAAATGTATGTTAAATGGTCCGCAAAAGTCAACTCCGACTACAAAGAAAGGGCGACATTGCTGGACTCTGACCTTAGGCAAATCCGACATGATTGTACTTTCAGCTATTGGTTGAGCACGAAAGCATCTTATACATTGACGACATATCTTTTTGTAGAGGATTACCATGTGTTGGCCAAAATTTCTCGCGCATTATACTTAGTAACGTTTGTGGTCCAACGTGTAAATGTTTGATGTGGTAATACCTCGCAATAGCCTCAGTAAAAGCGTGATCCTTGGGTATCAATATCGGAAACCTTGACTCGTAGTCCAAGTCTGCATTTCTTATTCTGCCGCCTACACGCATGATATTATCGTTGTCAATGAATGGATGCAAGGATGCAATGTGGGATTTTCCTGGAAGAGACTTTTTATTACGTAAGAGCTGAAGTTCTGTCGAGAAGTGCTCTTGTTGGATATTCCAAATTATAGAGATTAATGCCCTATGCAGTTCAATTGGTATAATATCTCCGTTTCTTGGGTTAAGACGTTTACGAGTAGTTAGACAGTTGTTGGTAAAACGAAACATATACGCCACAATCCTCAAAGTCTTCAAGTAATCATTGTAAAATTTGATTCGTTCTAAGAATGGTTCGATTCTACATCCCAAGAGAATTATACGTTGCATTTTTCTTTCTAGGATGGATTCGTCAATTAGCTTAATCTTGTTATCAAGCGACCAATTAACTTCCTCTAGATTCAAGTAACCAGGATCTGATAACCATAACGAAGATTTTAATAATTCTAAGGGATAAGCTCCACGAGATACTATGTCCGCAGGGTTTAACTTAGAGCGAATATGATACCATTGATCCAATTGTGATAAGCGTTGAATCACTGCAATTCGATTTGCAACAAACGTTTCGAAGTTTGAAGACACTTCTGAAATCCAGCTAAGTACAATAGATGAGTCAGTCCAATAAAATACCTTACTGATTTCAGTTTTGAATATGTGCATTACCTTTTCTACTAGGCGAACCATCAACACAGCGGCACATAATTCTAGGCGAGGGATTGTAGTTTTTTGCACGGGTGCTACTCTCGATTTCGCACATAGCAGATTCACTAAGACTGTTCCATTTTCTTCAACACATCGAATATATAAACAGGTCCCATATGCATACTCTGAACTATCAGCGAACGCATGCAACTGAATGTTGTTGCCATAAAAAACTCTTCTGTTAAATTGAAATCCTTTGATATTTGTCAATTCTTCTCTAAAGCGCATCCAACGACTATGGTATTCCGTTGGCAGACTTTCATCCCAATCTAAGCCTTGTTTCCACAGCTGCTGCATAAAAATCTTTGCTAAAACTATAATCGGGCTTATCAAACCTAGCGGATCGAAGATTTTTGCAATTTCAGATAACACAGTTCATTTGGTGATTAGATTAATTTTACTATTTGGACAATCATAAAGTAATCTGTCAGAAACCGGATCCCAAAATGTTCCTAATGTTTTAATTGCATTAGAATTTGTAATCCGAAAAAAAGATTCCTTATCATCATCCTTAACGTCCTTTACAATTCGATTATCATTAGAACACCATTTCCGCAATTTAAATCCTCCTCTACTCAATAGCTCAATTAGTTCGCTTTTTAATTTTATAGCCTCTTCTAAAGTGTTTGCTCCTGTTAATAAATCATCCACGTAGAAATCCATCCTTACAGCTCTCGCTGCATTAGGGAACAAGTAGCCATCGTCTACGGACAACTGAAGCAATGTTTTCGTGGCTAAGTACGATGCCGGGGCTGTACCATAGGTGACTGTGGTGAGTTGATATGTTTTCAGCTCATCAGATTCGTGCTTTTGGCAGAGAATATGGTGAAAACAGCGATCAGCTGGATGCATTGCAACCTGGCGGTACATTTTTGATATATCAGCAGTAAAAACGAAAGCAAATAATCGAAATCTAATTGCAATAGAAAAGAGATCATTTTGAACTACTGGGCCAGTGAGAAGAGTATCGTTGAGAGATAACCCCGATGTAGTTTTTGCCGATCCGTCGAACACCACTCTCATTTTAGTGGTCGAACTTGTAGGTTTTAAGACACAGTGGTGAGGAAGGAAGCAATGAGGTTTCGAGAAGTCAACACTTGCTGCAATTTCCATGTGATTTAAATTTAGGAATTCATTGATTACACCAGCGTAATCGATACGCAGCTGATTGTCCTTGCGAAAACGTCTTTCTAGATGCTTAAATCGATTGAAAGCGTGGGTAAATGATTCCCCCAAGTTCAGTGGGTTTACCCTAAATGGTAACCGTACCTGATACCTGCCGTCACGTAACCTGTACCCGTTTGATTTGTAATGTTCTTCGCAGGTTGTGTCAGACTGGGTTAATTTGTGCTCTCCATTTATAACGTTATCGCAATTTTCTATCTCCCAAAATTTCTTTAAGACATCGTTTAGGACGTCATCTTCAAATTCAGTGGATATGTATGAAACGGATCGATAAGACATTTTATTTGAATCATGTTGATACGGTCCTCAAACTACCCATCCAAATATAGTCTTCTGAATGATTGGAAGATTGTGCCCTAATTTGATTTGACCGATGCACATCAAATCAAAAAACAGTTAAGCGCCTAGAACTAAGTCAATTTTTTGAGATATGTGGAATAATGGATCAGCGAGAACTATACTTTTTGGAAGATTCCAGCTGAAGATATTTATATTTTCTTCAGGAATATTGTTGGTTAGTTTTTTGAGTACAATAACTTCGAGTGTTGTTTTAAATTCAGATGTTCGTGAAGATAAAATTACCGAACTTTTGAGTTGTGAAGACAAGAGGCCTTGCGCTATACCGCTGATTATTTGCTTAGACTTAAACATTTTTATTCCGAGAAGGCGTATAAATCGTTCAGCGACGAGATTTAACTGAGATCCTGAATCTAAAAGCACTCGACATGAACTAACTGGTTCATGCTATCACAGATGCATACTACTGCCGTAGCTAAAAGTGTATTTGAACATAAAGTACTTCCGTATGAAAAAGATGATGATATCAGAGCGTTCTTACAATCAACATGCGAAGGAATGTGGTAAGCATTGGTTGCATTAAAATAAGACGTTGTTGGTGCAACACCGGCAGGGATTGGTGAGACGTTTACGCCCTTTTGGTCATGAAGTAGTGTGTGGTGGTTTTGCCCACAAATGTGGCACCCAATAGAACTGCACGTGGACGATGTATGTTGGTTCGTTTTAAGACAATTTCCACATAATTTAAGTTCTCTTATTTTTTGATAACGCTCAACAATAGTTAACTGATAACACTTGTATACAAAATGACCAGGTTTTGCGCAGAATGAACACTTCATTTTTGTTTCCGTAACAATAGATAAAGATTTTTGCATGCAACGTATGTTATTTGAATTAGTTTTAATGTTGGTATTATTCCTTGTTGTGTTAGTTAATGAATGATTCAAGACATTACCTTCTAGGATCTGACACCTTTTCTTTATGAAAGCATTAAATTCAGCTATGGTAGGTAGACGATCAACGGGTGCCTCTTCATTCCAGCGATTAGCGGTGGCAATATCCAATTTTGAGATTAATAGGTACACAATTAAATCATCCCACTGCTCGACCGGGCGTTTTAAATTTCGTAGACTTGTAAGGTGATTGTTTGCTTTATCCATCAAATTCCGTAGTTCTGTAGCTAATGGCTTCACAACTCGTGGTAAATTGAAAATCCGATGGAGATGCTCCTGCGCGATGACACGTTTGTTTTCAAAGCGTTCCCGTAGTCTCTGCAGAGCCTCTTCATAATTGTCTTCGACAACCTTGAGTCCGTGTATTGAAGTCTTCGCTAAATCTCCAAGCTTGCTGACTAAGTGATGAAATTTTGACAGATTGCTTAAATGTGGGTTGTTGTGTACGAGGGAGGTAAATGTTTCAAACCATGGCATCCAAGTTGTTATATCACCTGAGAAGATAGGGAGTCAATTTTTGGTAGTCTCACTGGATCAAATCTGTTTTGTATTGTGTGTTGTGATGATAAGTCCAACGATGCGCCTTCCAGTTTAGTCAACATAACCTGTAAAGCCGCTGATGTAGAAAAATATGATTCTTCATTACTTGAACGAATCGATGTTGAAATCTCCGTAGGGTCAGTTTCTTTAATTTATAATTGCACTCTTTCAAAATTCTCGAACGTTTCCTTTAGTGCATCAAATCGAAGTTTTATTTCAGGTATTGAGGTTAAGTTAGTATTTTGCCCGACTCTCAATACGAAATCGTTGCTCCGTTTGATTTGTTCAATGAGCACAGAACGGCGTGCTCGCAGACCTTCAAGCATTTTTTGTTTCTTATCAGAAAGAGAGAATTTAGGAGCTTCGGTCTCTTGTTCGGCTGAGCTAAGTTCTCCATTGACCATGATGTAATTTAATGGTACGTGTTTTTTTTTTTGTTTTTTGAGTGAACGAAATAACGTTTCTTAATTTCTATGACGTTTCTCTTGATGAAATCACGTCGGAGTCACCAATGTTTTTGAAAATTAATATTTTTTAATTTTAAATACGAAAAACTATATTGGATTAATTAATCATATATATTGACAGAGTTGTTCTGTAAATTAAGTAAATTTAGAAGGCAGATACGATCTGCTAATACAAGCGCCAAAATATAAAAAAAGGGAAGAATAACCTATGTACATTTCAATCTATACTTAGGATCTTTCGTTTAATTTTGTGAAGTTATATGCATTTTAGTTTTAGCACATAGTTAAGTAATAGGTTTGCTAGTTTCATATGTAGAAAGCAATGAAAATGAGTTGAAGAAATGTTGTAGAATTTTTATAACAGACAGTAATTACTCTTTGAGTGTTGTTAGCAACTCGAAAGAGGTGGTGCCGTCAAAAATTCGAGGTGTTCAGCCGGGAATCGAACCTAGACCCTTCGGCGTGTGAGCGTCGCACTCTACCCACTACGCCATGTGTGTGTCACTAGATTTCAAATATGGGTATCATATACAACTCTCATTAAAAATTTTATATGAATGTATACGAAATTAAATGTCATGTATCTCTAGTGGGGGCATGGGCCTTTTCACGCGAGGTATCATTGTTGATTGCGCTCAACAAGGCGAGCTGCCAACACTATCCTCGTAAGTGCACAGTTTGACGTACAGCCTCCTTGTGGCACCCACTGGAAAGCCAACACAACACCCGTTGTATGGTGAACCAATGTATGCAACGAATTCCGCTGCCCGATGGTAGGTTGTGCGTGAGGGTAACTTCATAACCATGTAAAAAATATTAGTTCGGAGACAACAACATGCCTCGGACAAGGACGAATTAACTGTTGACCCCCCATGCAAGCGTTTCAAGGACAACGGTTTTCGGTTTTGCACGTGGAATGTGAGGTCCCTTAACCGGCCACGTGCAGCCGAAGAACTTGCGGAGGCCCTTGACTGCTACTAGGCAGACATTACCGCCATCCAGAAAGTGCGATGAGATTGGCCCGACAAAAGAGATGAAAAACTGCGACATATACTACAGTGATTGGTGCAGAGAGAGAAGACAGCGCTTATTCAGATGCGGACTTTTTCAGGTCAGGGAAGTCCACGATCGACCAGATCTTCACCTTACGGCAGATCCTGGAAAAGACCCAAGAAGTGCAAATCTACACTCACCATCTATTCGTCGATTTTAAGGGCGCATATGACAGTTTGCAAAGAGACGAGCTATAAAGTGTCATGTCTGGTTTTGGCATTCCTATCAAACTCGTCAGATTGTGTAGGATGACGATGGAGAAATCTCGCTGCGCCGTCAAGGTCGGTAACGAACTCACCGATAACTTTACTGTCAAAAAAGGTTTTAGACAAGGCGGTTCACTGTCATGCGATTTATTTAATATCATTCTCGAGAAGATCGTGCGTAACTCACAAGTCAACACCAGAGGCACGATCTTCCAGAAGTCAGTTCAATTGTTAGCTTACGCTGATGACATTGATGTGATTGGACGAACACAGGGAGCCGTCAATGAGGCGTATGCCGGCATTCAAGCGGAACTGGATAAAATGGGTCCGGCGGTAAATGATGACAAAACAAAGTACATGCTGTCATCAAGAAAGGACACACAACATCGACGACTCGGACAGAGCGTCACACTAGGCAGCTGAAATTTCGAGGTATTCAAGGACTTGGTTTATCTCGGCTCCGCGGTAAATAGAGAATACAACATCAGTACCGAAATCAAAAATCGCTGTTTCCTTGGGCTCAAAAGGCAATCGAATAATAAATCCGCTTACTCTCTGGACGGACTAAGCTCGCTTTATATAACAGCTTGATCATCCCAGTCCTACTTTATGGCGCGGAAACCTGGACGTTAAAAAAGGCGGATGAGAAAGCCCTTAGAAAAGTTTTTCGTGCGATTTTTGGTCCTGTTTGCGTTGTTGGCATCTGGAGGAGAAAATGTAACGACGAACTCTATGACCTGTACATGTGTGTATTTGGATTTACGGGATCACCTGCTATTAAGGCTTAATAACTCGGGGTCCATACACCCATAATCAGGAGAACGCTGACTTAGCCCTTGGGGATCCCAAGTACCAATCTGAGTTCTTGTCTTAAGGGACAATCACTCCTCCTTGGTAAGGACAAGGACTTTAGTCGATTTCATAATTCCGTCTTAGTAAGACGTATATCGGCTATATTGCGTGGATGCCCAAGCAACGAAATAATAATAAATAACCAAAAAATTAAAAAATTGAAAGAACAAAAAAAAATCAAGATTTATTTAAAGAAAAACTTACAAAAGAAGAAAATCAATTGTAGATTTCAAAATGGACGAAGAGCTGCTTCCGAGCGGCAACTCGGATAATTTCAGCAAAAAAAGGTAATGAAAAAGAAAATGAAAAACAATAAAGAAATTTCAACAAAATGGTTGGCGACGATGCCAAACAATGCCCCCCGAACAAAAGAAAAAAATGAAGCCACATACAGCGGCAGAGGTAACCTGTATGTGGAATTAGCTTCATCTGAAAAAGCGCAACAGGCTGACGATGAAAGAGAGTTGGTCGCAAAAATCAGGGAAAAGGAAAAGTTGAAGGCCTTTATCAAAGCTCTTCAACACAAATTAGAAGAGCGAAATAAGGTTGCATCTGAGGAAAAAAGAAAAAGAAAGATCTCGTAAAAGGACCAAGGGCCACAACATCAACAGGAACATCAACCAGAAGTTAAACACAAGCAACAGCAGCTGAAACTTAAGCAGCAGAAGCAACAAAATCAACAACAGCAACAAAAGCAAAAACAGCTACAACAGAGTCAGCAAAAAAAGAAAAGGATGCCACCAATAAATATTATTGTAATGGATACTGACTGCCAAACGTAGGGAACAAATTTTGTATTTAAAATATGGGGATACAAAACCAATCTGTCCATTGTTTATCAGCGCATAGTTTTAAGGCATCGAGCAACAGATGACGGCAGCTGGGGTGGAGTACTACACCTTCACACCAAAAAAGTCTAGGCTGAACTGAAGACCATTTTGTGCATATTGAAAGGAATGAAAATTGAGGATGTGGATGTTGTTTCCGCCTTCCACTGTCCGTTCTAGAATGCCACCTGAGCGTCAGCTTCTTCTTCTGCTCCAGCTCTCACCTGAGAGCAAACTTGAGAGTCTAAGGAAGATAAAAGTTCTTAACTCGCAGGTGATCTTTTGGGAGAGACTGAGGAGGACAAACCAGATGCATCTATGCACAAGATGCCAAACGTTCGGCCATGCAGCAGGAAACTGCAATAGGTAGGCAATAGGCAATAGGCGCAGAGAATCATCTGTCGTTGTGTTGCCCTTCGGTAGAGGGAAAAGTAGAAGACAAATTGCGTCTAAAAGGGACATCCCTCCACCTATAGAGGACGTCCGATGATCAAGCAAATGAAAAAACTGATATGGTTAAAACAGTAAAATTGGTGGAGTCAAGGCCTCCGCCCAGATAGCGTCTGGTAGGAGACTGGCAAAACAGACAGTGCCAAAAGTGACACCAGTACCGGTAGAGGCTCTGAATATGGGCTTCGCGAAACTATTTTCTATGATGACCTAAATCAAGGCCCAAATAGAGCAGTTTCACATCTTCTTCGGTTGGACCGAGTCCTTTCGTCAAGACCCGCTAAATCAGGTGCGTTTCCATTTTAATAGATGCGCCAGCAGCTGGAGATCTTTCGATCTTGGCAGTGACTGCGAATTTACTCCTCAGGAGAAGGTTAACTTTGCTTAACCTGTTGGAGTCTCATAAGTCTGACATGCTGATGGTTAGCGAAACTAAGCTAAACCGGAAACACAATCAGGTGCAAGTACTATACAACTATCCGAAGAGACCACCATCTCTCCACGCAAGCAGGTGTGGTGATTGTTTTCATTAGAAAAGGCTTACGCCATAAGATTGTGCTCTGCGGTGAGGTGCGAAATTTCGGTGTACTGGAAGCATGTATTGCGTGCTTTTCTCTCCAAGTTTGGAAGAAATTGTATGTAGTGACGGTCTATGAACCAAATGCACCTCGGTCCACAGACTTCATTTCGGAGCTCGAAACTCTCTTTTGAAAAGTTCGGTTATGCTCAGAGGATAACTATTTTGTTGTGGCCGGTGATTTGAACGCGAAGCATGAGGAATAGGGTAATTCTGTGCCAAATCCCAGGGGAAATTCTCTCGATGAGTGGTTGACGTACCACTCTATTGAGTTCAAGCTAAATTTGCTTGCAACTTATAGACCGTCTTTTCCTAGAAGTGGATCTTATCTAGATCTATTGTTTATTGACAGACGACTAACGTTACGGAACGTAAACATACAAATTAGGAACTGCTTAACAACGGTAGAGTACGATAGTGATCAATGCGGGCTCACCGCAGTTATTCGGTTCCCGAACGAGATGGTGGAACTGGAGGAATTCGTGGAAGCGTACCCTTACAATTATTGTAAGGCTCGTTGGCCGCGTTTCTCCAGAGTCCTATCCAGAGAATTGCGTTCGAATGACTTAACGCCACCCTCGAACAGAAATTTTACGAACGAGGAAATTGAAAGGCTCCTCATACAAATAGACACTACGATAAAACGAGAACAGATGGCGACATCTATCGGAATAATACTAATGACGCACTGCACGTGCAAAAAAGCAGACTGCTGTTGCGAATCAATGCACTTTATAGACGATTTACAGACCGAGATGACCAGGAACTAAGGCCGCTCAAGTCGCAAATGAAAAACCTCCAGAGTTTGATTCGGTTGAATTACAGAATTGCTATCAATCCATATTGAAGAAATAAAATTCGGGCTGTATATTCGAACGGCCCGGGAATGTTCCCCCAAGTCAACCGAATCTTGCGAAGGAAGGATCATACCGATCTGGAGACTGTTCGACTTGACAGAGGCGGTAGAGATATACACAATCCTGTTCAACAATGCTTTGAGTAATGCACATTACCCAGACCAGATATTGGAAGACAACGATAGTGCAATCTATTCTCAAAAGGGACAAAGATTCCTCGCTTCTGAAAAATCTTCGTCAACTGCAGCTTATTATCGGGGTCATACGCGTAAATCCACGATTCATCACCTGTCACGGTGTAATAGACGTGTTTCGGAACACCGCGATTGTATTTTTGAGCATTTCTTTCAATCAATCGACACGAGCCTTTTTTTGAGCGATTGACAATTTGTGTGGGATCCGACGCGAAGAAATTTGTTTGACGGTCAAATGTTCATGCAATATTGAATGGATGCTGGTCTCACTAATGCCTAAGGTTGTCGCAATCTCACGATAAGTCACATAATGATCTTGCAATATCAGTTGGCACACAGCCAATGGTTTCCGGAAGAACAACTGATTTTGCACGACTTTTACGAAATTTATCTTAGAGTGAACTACGACCTCGATTAAATTCACTATACCATCGATAAAGACTGGTCCCTGATGGAGCTTCATCGCCAAAAATTAAATTAAGTTCAACGTTGCATTGTTGTTGAGTTAATCCACGTCGAAAGTTGTAAGGAAATAATCGCACGAAAATTTTCACGATCACTTTCTTCTTTCTTTTAAGTTATTATAAACAACACAAATAGCCCTCGTATTTCAAAACGTTCTGAGTGCGTATAACCTCAAAAATGTCAAACTTTACGATAGAGCTGGCAGTTGGCAGATTGCAACACTAGTGTTGCCCAATTCCGAAATATAAAAGGCAACCTTCGTAGAGTCCTGATAAAGTGGACTGAGGACAAAAAAAAATAAATGCTTTACACGATCTACAACATAATAACAGATAGAAAATTTGCTCTCAAAAGTGGCAACAAAGTCTCTACTCATGTTTTCAAAACAAATAATGGGCTACAACAGGGTGCGGTAAACTCACCAATTCACCAGTGACCTGATTGGCTGCCTACAGCATCTGACAGCATTCGCTAACGATTTGGTCATATACAGATCAGCACCGAAGATTGAGGTCATTAACACGCTCTTGCAACGTGACTTCGAAACTATCCAACGATTTTGCGACGACTGGAAGTTGAAAATCAACTACCGGAAGTTCAAAACCATCCCCTTCATTACTCCGTTGTGCAAAGTCTCAAGAGACAAGAAAGAAATTGGCGTAAGTCCAGCATCTTGGACCCACAGGGACAACCAATAGATGTAAAGACGATAGTACGCGTTTGCTATGGTTAGTAGGTTGTTTTACAGCAGCCAACTTAACTCCAAAGTAAAAGTAATCTGCTACACAGCCCTGGTCTGGCCAGTCATTGTATATGGCTGTCTAGTGTGGTTCAACGTGAGTCCTTCCCAAAAGGATGTTTGAGAGGCGAATTAATCCAAAATGCGGAAGGATGCCCACTTTTGTATCACGTGGCAAGGAGGATAGTGGACAAGAGGCTGCTTTTTAATACCGATATAGCAACCATAACGCCAAATGATTTCCAATTCAGTCAGTTATTACCTTTCCGCGAAAAAACAGACAGTGATAGGGATCGAGGATTCTATTGGTGGCTATAATCCCCCACATTGTTGGTCCCCTACGGCCACTTGACATGTAGATTGAGTAAGAATAGGATAATGAAAAAAAACACACTCATATACACACACACATATATACAGTTTTCAAAGTAGGTTAAGGTAGTTAGTTTTAAAGTTGTTAGTTTAATTAGAATAGGTGTAGGTTAATCTTTATCTTTTATAGATGAAAGGTTAGATTACTAAGTTTTAAGAACAATAATTAATTAATAAATTAAAACAAAAACAACAGGATGCTGAAGGGCAATCTTATTATATAATAAGATTAACTTAGAGTGCCCGCATAGGGCCATTAAGAAAGTTCTCATTACAACATACACATAGTTTGAGCATTTTTGCTCCAGGTATGAGAAATCAGAAAGAAAGACAACAATAAAAATACATTTATAAATTAAAAAAAGAAAACTTTCAAATACCTCTGCTTTTCTGTACGTCACAGCACCCGGTTGAATACAACTCCACACCGATTCAGAAGTAGATTGCCATAACCATCTGACTTTATCCGACCCAGGTGACTGGGGCAGATCAGATCGTATAGCACGGTTGGCTACTTCCAATTCTCCTTGCGATTTGGGTACAGTCACTACGATACTCCCACAAGGGGACCAACCGCACGGTCAGGCTGAAACTATGTTTCAGGGGCTTCTGACCTCCCGTGGTACCAGAATATAGCTTCCGGTAGAGCTTCGCAACTATGTTGCTCTCAGTATGATTCCTTAACATGACCAGGAGTCGCTTGTATTCCGCAAGACATGTCCTTGGTTCCCGGGAACACTGGTTCAGATTTCCTGAACTGTCTCTACGGCATCTCGGGACTCGCTTCCTTAAGCGGCGAACCTGTCTCTTCTTGGTCTCCAGTTCTGGGGACCGCCACCTGACGCTGTGTGGCAAGAAGAGGCGGCTTCTCTCAAACATCTGATCACAGGTTCTCTCGGCAAAACCAGTAATCATACTCACCTGTTCGTTGATCGAAAGAATTGAGAAGTCCCGCAGCGGCATTGAAGTGACCGTTTTTTTAGCAGGAAACTAAAGGTACGCCAGTCCGCTCGTGCCGTTATCCAGCGATTGAGGATCGACTCTTCGAAGGCTCTATCAGTCTCACTTCGTCAGGACATGGCAATCCTGATTACGCTGTAGTCGCTCACATCAGAACTAGTGACAGACCACTCGAACTGAAATGAGCGGCGACCTACGTCATTCACCAGGGTAACGGCAGTGTCACTCTCACACATGGGACCACTAAATGCGTAGGTGAGGCTGGGTTGATTCAGGAACGTTGAGTTCATTGCTACGGCCCAATCGCACATTAGAGCTCCTCTGTGCAACCGTTGTTGCGAGGATTTGCGCCACATTTACTGTGCCACGCTGTAGACGATGCGTTCGCATCAATACCAACCTCTATGGGTACACTGCCTACCAGCTGGAAATCACTAACGAACTCAAGATATGAGTCGATTTCGTGACTATACTGGCAGTAGACACTAGCGAGGAAGAATTTTCCCGCCCTGCTTGCACATTAATGCATACACCGTGTCTATCAGAGAGAGACATTCCCAGTCGCTGGAGCCGGTGAAGATGATCGCTGCCTTTTCCTGGTATCCGTGAAGGAACGCATATGCGCCGGGATACCGACAGCTTTACCATCCTCAGTATACGGCTCCTGGACGACGGCGAAATCGCATGACGATGCTAGCATGGATTGGCCCAGTCTGCACTTTGGTGCATACGATCCCTGTGAATTGTTTTGGAGGAGGTTCAACATATTAATGTTTCGTCTTCCTCCTCAACTTCTCCACCATATACACGGGTCAATCACTGGACATCACCTTGTGGTGACGGACTATGGCACAGACTTGACAGTCTGGGGGGAATCCGCAGCGTGTAGCATGGTGGTCTTCCCTTCCGCATCGCCAGCATAGCTTTCCCTTTTCGGTGCATTGGCTTACCCTGTGGAAGAGGGAGGGACACCGGAAGCAGCCCATAACGGGTTGAAACTTTCCTACTCTGAGAAACTGACAGCCAATATAAGCTCGTCCCGCCTTGAAGAGTGCGTCCACGCTCCCCTTACTTGCCTCAAGCACCACGTTCTTCGACCCGTCAGCCTGTTTAAAGAGGGAACCAATCATCTGCGCTTTGCAGTCAAAATGCTCTTTCTTTGTAATATCTTTAAGGTTCTTCTCGTAAAAATCAGTGAGGAAGTTCTGGGGGGTGATACTTTGTGATACAGGATGTATCACCACCCTCGGTCCAGGTTTCCTCACTTGCCTAGCCTCTAGACCGGCAGCTTCAAATTTCCATGTGAGGAGCAGCTTCTTTCTTTCCTGTTCAGTGAGGGATGCTGATAAGAGTACCACCCTCTCTATTATCTACGAACACTAGCGCCAGGTCCGAGCATTCTTCATTTAAAAATTTCTTTGTAAGTTCTTTCGATGCCATACCAAATCATTTTTAATCAGTACCTCAAAGGTTGGTGGTACTGTTTTGGGAGGCGGCAGCACTATCCGTGGAAAGACGCGGGTCGTGTTGGCAGCACACAGAGCTCTATGGGCTGTACAACGACAAGCGCCTGATCAAGCGTCTACGGATACAACGCTTTAGATAGACACCACTGCTCCAGCCTGAAAAGTCTTCGAATCCGAGCCATTAGAACAACGCAACAGAGGTCGGCGTAGGCACACAAGTGGAAAAGCACCTCAACCAACTTGGAGTGCGCAATTGGAGGCAGCTGGCGAAAGATCGTGCTGGCTGACGAGACATGTTGGTTGAGGCCCAGGTCCACCCCGGATTGTAGCGCGACAAGAAGCAGAAAAAGAGGAAGTCTCTCTCGCGCGAATATTCGAATTCATCATGTTCTATAACGGACCGATAGATTGTATTATTAATTTAACTTGATCCATTTTTTTTAAGACTTAATCTCTAAATAAGTTCGACAGCTTTGAAAGATCAGCTTTAGTCTACTACTTCTCCTCTCCTTGCGATATCTCTTCTCCATCTGATATCCTCACCCAATTTTTGTTTCATCACCTTATAATAACTCAACAAGCCCGCTCAAACGTCTATCACTATAAAATCTCAAGTCTTCACTGGTCGACTCTTCCCCATTCCTTGTTCCTTTACAATATTCGACTATCAGTTACCAATCCATTTTTTGTTTCCAAAAGAAAGTCACAGTCATATCAAATATGAAGCCAAATGTTTGTTTCTAAATGATATTTATCCGGCTAATTATTGAAAATGGCTGTTTTGTATGGTTCAACGTGAGTCCTTAGATGAGGGTTTGTATCGAACACCAGGATCTCAGTGCAAGGAATTGTACCCCTACGAGGTTCTGTACAATGAGGCAAGCGTGGATAGTTTTATTATTAAGTTGATTCGGAGTTACACTAGTGGAGCCATGGCTTCAACCAACAGTCTGATCTTTGTGGCTTACTACCCAAATGAAATGTACCATTAAAGGGTACGTCTTAGCGGCTTCATTCCGCCTGAAGCTTCTACGCTAAAGGCCTTCTACGCTAAAGGGAAAATGCCCGAGTCCATTCGACAAAACACAGCATCAACTAAATCGTTTTCGTCATTGAAATCCTCATTTATCAATCAGAAGGAAATGCAGGGCGCTACATGTCTACAGTCTGATCTGTAGGGTATACTACCCAAATAAATGTACCATGAAAGCATACGTCTTAACGGCTTCATTTCACACGAGGTTTACCTTTATCCGGATACGAAAGACCCGATACCCTATCTTCTTCTACGTCGTACGTCGAACAGTAGAAGGCAACTCCGATACGATCCGTACGTTGCTTGAAGCCAATTGTATCCCCTACGGTTCAGTAGAGCAATTTCTGCCCTCTATAGACAATTAACAAACAAAGGACGGCATTTACACTGCACCAGAATCAGCTTTCAATGCTAAGTTAAGCAAAATCTATATAGTGTAACGTGTTTAAATGTTTTCTTGTCAGGGCTGATTGAACCGTTAGAATCAACAGTAAGGGCTATGAGGCCGGCGAATCTACAGGTAGCACTTAAATATTGCTTGTATTATGTTCGAAATCAGGTTGTTTCACCACAGAATAGACAACAAAACAGAACAACAAAAAAACACCACCAAAAACAACGACAACAAAATCAGCTGCGATCGACATTGATGCCCTCGAATGCGAGTCAGAGGGCAAAGAATGCCGATTCTCTTATAAGGAGAGCGACAACTCCTTCCAGGTTCCGGCCACATCCGATGCTGACGATGAGGAAGAACAAAAAAGGTAAAAGGAGCAGAAACTGCAGAAGCTTGACGAGGAAAGGGCAAAGCTCGACGCCCATATTAAGTTTTTCTGTGACAGATCAATTGCAAAAAGAGCTGCAGAAAAAATGGGGAAACGGAAGGAACAACAAAAGGAGATCCTAGAGCTTCAACAAAAGAGGCAGCAACTGACACAGAAACAGCTACCTCAAAAAGAACAACAGTAGGCCCAACCTGACCCTATGTGAGTTGGCCCTAGAAAATAATAAATTTTATATTAAGTACAAGTCGTACTTAGAGTGACGCAGTCCATTGCTTAACAATAAACAGGTTTAATTTCTTAAAAGAGAAATTAGCGGCATCGAACGCTGACTTCTATACGTATACCCCCAAAGGAGAGAGGACACAAACCTTGATCTTCAAAAGTATAAGTCCCTCTACTGACCCGAAGGTCCTCCTCAACAAGCTGCGCCTAGTTGAGGGCGACGAGGTCCGATTCGTATGGGTTAAGCCTCGTAACACTGCGGCAACGAGAGCGAAGAAGAAGGGACTTTCTTTCTTCTTAGTTCAGGTATCCAAAATTGACTGCTAACGGAAAATTCGTTTGATAGGGGGTCTAAGGTTGGCAAAGTTAAATAAATCTGACCAGGTACTTCAATGTGCGAAGTGCAGAAGGCTAGAGCACGTCGCGGAGAACTGCAATATGGAGTTCCGCTGCGCACGATGCACAATTAGCCACAACAAAAGAGAATGTCCTTTAGGCACAGATGAAGTCAAGGATAAGGAACTCCCCAAATGTGTACTCTGCAAAGGAAATAGACCCCCCGCAACCTATTTAGGGTATCCACGAATCAAAGAACTCCGTTAGAGAGTAAAAAAAATAATAAACAACAGAAAAGTAGAAGACACTACTGCTACTACTACTACTACTACTACTACTACTACTACTACTACTACTACTACTACTACTGTTATCCGCCCATCTCCCACTCCCAAATGGTGTCAGGCAGAGAACCGCCACAAGGGGCAGTGCCGAAGGTTGCCCCGTCTCCAATGGCAGGGCAATCCTAAGCAGACCCTTAATAAGGGATGTAATGTCGCTGATAAGGATCGAACTAAAACTTACGCTCTCTAATTTGATGTGGTGATTTTTTTTTATAATTGGTGCGCACTAAAAAGATTGTTTAAACCCTTAAAAGACTGGAATGGAATTACAGCACAGGCCAAAGGTATAGAGGAAAAGAGGGAAAGTAGGTACCGATGCAGATTGGTTTTCAATGCATGTGGATTGTAATGGGGGCGGGAAGTTGGGCTTGGAAGAGCATTCCATATTCGTGTGATGGCTAACGAAACTAAGCTAAACCAGACGCCAAATCCCAGGTACAAAAATTACCATATTATTAAAAGAGACCGACCTCGCACTCTTAATTAAAAAGAATATTAATCATAAGGTTATATATAGCAATAAAGTTAGAAGATCTGGTGTGCTAGAAGCGGACATCGCACGCCTCTCTCTATAAGGTGGAAAAAAGTTGTTTGTGATAGCTGCTTACGCATCAGACGCTCAAAACCCTAACTTTGTTTTAGAGCTTGAGGCTCTCTTCACCAGCTGCTTAATTTGTCTTAAGAATTCTTCGGAATTACATCGTTTTTGTATTATACTATCTCAGATATATATTATATATCGAGTGTGAATGAAATGTTAATGTACATCTGAGCGATCAATTAAAATGAATGAATGACGACTGTTTTGTTCTGGAATAAAATGTATTTTCAAACCAAAAACAGAAGTTTTTTATTTTTTTTTTTTTTTTGTATTTTTTTTATATATGGTAAATTTTGTTGTTTTTTTTGTGATTTTCTTCTCGTTATAACTCTCTAAACTTGAATTTTGTTTTTCTGTTGTGTTTGACTATATTTAGTGTAAAACTGTGACAAACTACCATCTAGTAGCCCGCGCTGCGGTTCCGCTTAGGCAACTGAAATTTCTTCAATTTTCTTCTGAGCGGATGTATTTGGTGAACTGGTTGCGACAGTTTTAGCTTCGACCGGTGCAGCAGCGGCCAGGAAGCATGTCAGAAATCGATTTATTCTCCCCATGGCCAGAGATGGCGAATATGTTTGTAGTCAATGATGCCCGGGCTTTGGAATTATTGAAATGGATGACTGAAATGAATGAAATCGAAAGATAGCGAGAAAAAAAATGCTTAGACCCACCGTAGGTTAGGCGTTATACACAGTTTGGCATAGATGAAAGTGTTATACTAAGTGTTATACAGCGATTAAGTAATAGATCAGTGTTACGAGATTAGCATAGTAAAAGATTACTAAGTTCAGCCGGTAACAATAATGAATTGTAGATTAGATTTATAGAATTTATAGATTAAGTTAAAACTCATAATTTAGTAAATTGAAATCATTAATTTGAATTCTTAAGACAAATTATTCCTAAACATCCCGCCGCCTTTGGAACACATTTTCAGCGTAGGGGTAGAACTGACAACTTATGCATCGGTCGAAGAAAACTGCGGCTTGCTGTTCTTAGTGTAATCACTCTGATTCGCCCGTCTTTACCAGGATGAAGATCGATAATACGTCCTCTTAACTATTTGCCAGGGGGAAGGTTGGAGTCCTTGATAAGAACTAGATCACCAGCCTTAACATCCTTCTGTTTCTGCTGCCGCTTGGGTCGAGTTTGCAGAGAGGTCAAATACTCCATGAGCCATCTTTTCCATTAACCCTGCACTCGGGGTTGAATGGAATTCCACAGCAATAGTCGATCAGCTGGCATGTCTAATGAAGTTTAATGAAAATGCGCATGAGTTAGAATATCGAAATCGTTGTTAGAAAATGAACACAATGGTTGCGTGTTTAGTATCATTTCCACCTCTACTAGAAACGTATACAACTGTTCAAAATTGAATTTATCTTCTCCAATAACTCTTCGAAGATGTTGTTGGACGGACTTAACACCAGCTTCCTACAACCCGCAAAATGTGGGGCTGAGGGTGGTATAAACCGCCATACTATACCATCTGTGTGTTTGCTCAATTAGCGAATGATTGTGTTCCATAAGCAGAAAGGTATGTAGCTCTGTTAGTTTATGAACTGCTCCATGAAAATTTGTTGCGTTATGTGCAAAGGGTCGGCACTGTTGAACTCATTGAGGTAGTAGATTAGCCATAATCAGACTTGCGGCGACTTTCCTTTGTTTGAAGCAGGGTAAGCACTCGTACGAAATATTCCCTCTTCATTTAAAAATGTGTTAAGATTAACAATTGGACATTATTTTGGAAAATTGACAAATTTCTTCACACGTTGTAATGACGTTGCGAAATAATTTTGTTGTAGCCAGCGGATGACGCTCAATTTTGCGTTGCAAAGTTTTTCTGCTCTCAGATGACTGGAGATATTCCGAGTAATTTTCCGTGTGTTCGAAATAAATCGAAGCAAGTATGCAATACGAGAATGCCGTTGAAAGATGCTCGAAAGAATGATTCAACGTAATTACAAGTAGAGATTACTGCGGATGCTTTCTTTCTTATTTAGTACAATCAGGATGCTTTTCAAATTTCGTGCTTATTGTCCAAGACAATACGATAAGCGAATCAGTCCAGACAAATACATTTAGAAATTTGGCTTGAAGTGACTTCTGGACAGCGTCCAACAGCCTGTCGAGGGATGCTTAATCTTTTAACTGGAGCTACACGAATTGTAGCAGCTACAGTTCTAGTTTCAAATTGGCCATTCAGGTTTTAAAAACAGGACTAAATGTTAATAAATGAAATACCAATAAGTACCGATGAAGCGAAAAATAATCGAAATGAAAACTCATTGGATCACTGTACAGATAATTTATTTGGAGTTGCTTGCTGCCTGGTTGATAAGAGCGAAAGAGAGCGAGAAAAAAGTCTTAGACCCACCGTAGGTTAGACGTTATACACAGTTTGGCATAGATGTAAGCAAGAATGATAGAAATACAGATTACGCATTGCGCATGTCTGTCACCTTCTGTCAATTTTTGATGACGTAGGCTGAGACAACGGATGTTTACTTTTTATATACGGATGTTAGGTTTGACTGCGATTTCCGCGCGTTTGTTTG
Source organism: Eristalinus aeneus (assembly GCA_955652365.1). Taxonomy (NCBI): domain Eukaryota; kingdom Metazoa; phylum Arthropoda; class Insecta; order Diptera; family Syrphidae; genus Eristalinus; species Eristalinus aeneus. The sequence goes on from OY019133.1 coordinate 56,642,471, forward strand.
AAAAAAAATTAAAAGAAAAATATTTTGTAATTTATTAACAATTAAATAAAGATAAATTTTTGAAAACGAGGTGTGCTGTGTTTGGCTGCAATGCAAACAACAACAAGGGAAAACCGAATGTACGGTTTTATTCGGTTCCAAAACACAACATCCTACGGAAGCAGTGGATTCACTTATGCAGAAGAAAGGATAACTGCACATTTCACTGCGTATAGTTTTGAAAGAAACTTACAATTGACATGGGTAAGATGATTAGTTTATTTACTTATATATTAAGTCACAATTTTGGCGGTTGAAGGCGGGAACAATTCCAACAATCCAACCGAGAGCAGAGCAAGGCAATACATGAAATAATTGCAGAGTTACTAGCGGAGACATTTGATTAAACTCCTTCGGAATTATTTTATTGACCAAGGTTTTAAAATAGATAGAAACTAAGTAAAAAAAACATAATCCTTACGCTTCTAACGTGCACAGCGTCTGAATTGTCAATCACCCATAAGATATCTGCAGGCCAATTAAGCGTTATTGGAGCTGAAAGACAGAAATTTAAAATGGCTACAAAACTTTTTTCTCACACTATAGCTCAGGCAATAACAAGAGCCGCCAACTTAGGTCATTTAGGTGACCAAACAATTGCTTCGGATGACACGCCTGACTTAGTTTCCGAATGTACACAAGTAATGTTTTATCTACATACATATCTGAAATATATAAATATGTTAGATATGTTATGAGTATAACTATAAATCCTCCAAGCACTGATGTCTACAGCCAGGTGGACAATGAATTGGAATCTTTAGCTCACGATGGGCTTGAAAACTTGTCTGGGTACATTTGCCATAAGTTGGGGGATGAAATTCCCAACATACGTGTTCTTCAAAATAAGGACACGACTTTTAAGTGGGTTAACCATATCAACAAAGAAGGCTTGGATAAACCCACATTTGCACTAATGGTCCACATGAAGCAACTCGAAGAAATTTTTGAAATTATGAATGGGGATGACTTCTTTAATTCTCCCGAATATTTTAAGACACATTTAGAATAAAAAAACATATTTGGAGAAAATAAAAAAAAACTTTATTTTAGAGCACGAATGTATTTTAGGATAAGGAATCCAAACAAAGAAATTACAGAGTTTCAATTCAGAAAAAAAGAAAAAATAGTAAAATTGTCCACTAGTTCAAAATTTAAATCTAGTCTTTTATTTCAAAAGCTTGGTTGTTACATTACTTTTTTGGAAATAAAATATGCAATAATAAAGTTTAGTTAAACTGATTTATTAATGGCAATTCTTAAACTTTACACAATTATGATCATTGCTTTACGAAACTCTGCGAAAGTTTTTTCCACTCTGCATGCAAAATGCTTGACTTAATGGCTCTTAAAGTAATTGGATAGTTAAATTAACTCAATTGGATATACACTTAAAACTTATTTTATGTTAAAAAGTTTTTAAAACGTGAATAATATTAGAAAAAAAATCAACTAATAACTTTTCCTGCTTCAATTTCTTTGAAGATATTAAACAAAAACAAAGAGCTGTCAAACCAGAAGTCTCGAGTGACGTAAGCTGCGCAGAACGAAAGAAAATTGAACACTCTATTGCGCAATCTCTTTTTCTATCAGTCTTGGATGTTAGTGTTATGTTAAGCGTTATACAGCGATTAAGTAATAGATCAGTGTTATGAGATTAGCATAGTAAAAGATTACTAAGTTCAGCCGATAACAATAATGGATTATAGATTAGATTTATACAATTCATAGATTAAGTTAATACTCATAATTTGGTAAATTGAAATCAGCCTCTGGTGAGCTCGGAAGAAAACTTCTATATATTAGCCGGGGGTTTGAACGCCAAACACGGTGTATGGGGAAATAATGTTCCAAACGAGAATGGAAACGCTCTCTCTCTTGTGTGGATGGAACACAATAATATTGAGTTTAGACTGGATTTGCTAGCAACCGATACACTATCATTTCCTAGAAGCGGGTTCTATCTGGATGTGATGCTAATCGACAGATGACTAACGACACTAAACTTCGGGCGACGCACGAGGAACTGTTTAACTATGGCCGAGTACGACAGTGATCATTGTGGTAATTCAGCTAACGAATAAGCTGGAGGAACTGAAAGAATATGTGCCAACGCATCCTTATAATTACCATAAGGTGCGCTGGCAACGTTTCTCACCACCATAACCAGAGAAATAAGTTCGAGCATGATCAATCGTCCTACGAACAGAAACAAACAAACGAAGAGATTGGTATATACCTGGTACAAATTGAATAATCCATCAAACAAACAATGGACAAAACGGTCCCGATGGTTGCACAAACTGATTATGGCGACATCTATCGGAATGCTACCATCGATTTTCTTCACGTGCAAAAGAGTAGACTCCTGTCAAGACTTAAACTCTTTTACAGACGATTTACAGATCCATGGATCAGATCAGATAAAAGTACTCCAACAATTAATCCAGCATAATTACGGACAAGCTGTAAGCTTGCATTGGGGCAAAGAGATTCGGGCTGTAAGTTCCAACAACCCGAGCATGTTCCCGCAAGTAAATAAAACTTTTCGAAGGAAAGACCACAATGACATTCAGAGTGTTGGACTTGACAGAACAACAAACCACGCGAACCTACTGAGGACAATTGGAATCTATCCAGATAGATATGGATCCCCAGGAGAAGGTGAGACCAATTGGTGCTGTTTTCCAGAGAGTATGTACAGTGAAATCACGACTTGGAAAACGGAGCCTTGCTAAAACATGTCTTCCTTCGAAATGAAATAAGTCAATGGTGATCCGAGAACACTGGTTTCACCAGGTTCAGTGACTATCTTTCGGCAAATGAGGTCATCGCTGATGATGGAAACAACTCCATCCTTATTTCAAAAGATGTACTCCAAGGTATTCTTAACTCACTAAAAAAGAAGAAATCAGTGGGTATAGATGGGGTACCAAATATTGTTCTGTGCTATCTGCCTTCAGAGATACTGGATTTCCAGGAGTGGTATAGGCGACGTTACAAAAAAGTGAACTGTCCGGAGCCCGGGTTCAATTCGAGTGAGTGACCATTAGAGCGAATTGTCAGAAAAGTGTATTTTGTTTATTATTATTATAAAAATAGCAAAATAAAAACAAAGTGTGACATCAAACGTGATGGAGAGGCCTTCGCTCTCAAAGTCGGGTGACATGGATGTACCGGTGGACAGTGCATCAGGCCACCAAGTGAAAGAAGTGGAAGAGCCGAACAAGAGGCGGAAGAAGCTGCAGTCGCAGACAAATATAGCTAAGCGACGGGCAGTGATGGAGGCAAGACCATCATTGGCAACAACAGCAACAGCAACAACATCAGGAGCATTAGAAATAGTTCCAGAATCGCTTGCAACAACAATGACAACACCAAGCAAAAAAATAGCTCCTACAACAGCATCGTCTCCAGCAGCAGCAGGAGAAAAAATGATGTATTCGATCGTAGACGATGATGACGTCATCTACGATTCGGAAGAGGAGGAGGGCCGCTTCTCTCATGGAGGAAGCACCAAATCCTTCTGTGTGTTGGCGACATCCGAAGCGGATGACGGGGAGGAAAAAGAAAGGGAGGTGACAAAACTCATCGCAGAACTTCGCAAACGCGTAAAGGATAGACGAGCATCAAAAAGAGCCCCGGAAGAAGCTGAGTAGCACCAACAAGAACAACAACACCAGCCGCCACAGCCACAATGGGAGAAGCAGCGCTTCAAAGCTCCAAAAAGAAGAAAGACCAACAACCTCCAAGGAGGCGCTGGCTCAGATAGCCAACATGCAACAGACAAAATTCAAATTCACAGCAACAGAAGCAACAGCAACAACAGAAACAGCAGAAGCAACAGACGCAGCAGAAACAACAATTACAGCAGCAGCCAAGAAAGTAGAGATGTCCCCCAATAAACGTCTTCGGACTGGAGACTATTGGGGTAGTAAAGCCTTGTAAGTTGGCCACAGTCAGTTCATCTTTCTTCTTAGTTAAATACAGAGAGCCCTTAAGGCTTAGTAACCGGAGCTTTTCACTGGACTGGACGACGGAAGCCAACTTTTATACATTCACTCCGAAGGGTGGCAAAGTCCAGACAATGCTGCTGAGGGGCGTGGATTCCTCTATGGACCCAAAGGAGATTCTCAATGAGTTGCGTCAAGCTAAAGGCGACATTATCGAGTTGGTGGGAGTTAAACCCTTCACCACTGGCAGCGAAATGAGAGAATAGAAAGCTCCCATTTTTCCTAGTTCAACTCACCCCAGACAGCAAAGTTCATCAGCCTAAAGAGCATCCGATATTTAGGCCCCTTGCTGTTAAATGGGACAAATTAAATAAGACAAGCCGCATGTTATAATGTGCGCGTTCAGAGGTTTGATCATGTTGCAGCGAACTGCAAAATGGAGTCTTGTGGCGTCAAATGCGCTAAAAGCCACAGTTCCGGGGAATGTTCAGTAGAGACCGGAAAAGTCAACGACAGAGCTTTACTCTTCTGCAGGGCAAACGGACGCCCGGCATACTATCGGGGTTGTCCGAAGGTTCAAGAAATAAAGTAAAAAAATTTGGTCCAAGGAGTAAGAAAACACGATAGCAGCGAGGCCCATTCCTCTCATGCCAGCTACCGCTGTTACACCGACCCAAGATGCAAGCACAGACGGCAGAGATGCAGCAGAAGTTCCTTTAACAAGAGGCGCGAGTGAACTTAATTTACTCGGAACTTTTTGGACCTAACGCTGTTCAAATCTAAATTGCTGCCCCAGCAGCTAGAGCCCTCAATAATGCAGTAGTGAATGTCACTAATTGGAACAGAGAGGAAACTAAACTTAGGTAACTATGGCTAGCGAAACTAAGCTAAACCAGACGCGCAATCTCAGGTTCAGAAACTACACTGTAGTACGAAGACACCGGCCACACTCCTCCCAAACGGGCGGGGTCGCTCTCTTAATAAAAGAAGACCTTTGTCACAAGGTCATGTATAGCTCTGAAGTGCGTAGGTTCAAAGTGCTAAAAGCATGCATGGTACGCATCCCTCTCCAAGGTGTAATAAAAATGTTCTCTTAGTATTCATTTTATTTCAGAGCTTGAAATTCTTTTTACAAACCTCCGCTTGAATGAGGAAGAGAACTATTTCGTCATTGCCGGTGATTTGAATGCTAAGCACAGCGATATGAGTAACAGGATGTCCAACGACAGGGGAAACACACTCTCAGGTTGGGTGGAGATGCACAACGTAGAGTTAAAGGTGCTACCGATAGACCATCCTTTTCTAGGAGCGGGTCCTATATCGATGTGATGCTAGTCGACAGACGACTAACAATACTGAAAGTAGATAGACGCACAAGGAATTTTCAGCCACATTTGAGTACGACAGTAATCACTGCGGATTCGCAGAATGAGGTAGAGGAATGTGTCCATGTGTTCCCTTATAACTACGATAAGGTCGGCCACGAGGAACTCCTATGGTTCAGTAGAGCGATTTCTGCCCGCGACAGAGCAGCCTCTGCAGGAGAACGTGAATTTAACTGGTGGTTTCACCAAAACCAGCCTTTAATGCCGCTAACTTCCTAATGTAAAAGATAGTTGAAACAATAGGGCCAACTCACATAGGTTAAGATAATATAAGGTATTTTATAAAAAAATAACAAGGAACAAAATTAAACAAATTTATAAAAAACCAAAAATAAAAACAAAAAAAAATTCAAAAAAGGTGCACCACGATGTATTAGATATATACGAGCATATAAATAATATATACGCCCTAGTGCACGCGTCTGTAACGCTATACGGACATAAGCTTACTGCAAATAGTTTAGTAAAGTTAAGTAAAGTTAAGTTCAGTTAAAGTTATATTAGGTGTAAGTTTGAGTGTAAGCTAATTTTAATGTAGTTTAGTTAAGATATAAGGCTAGGTTAAGGTAAGGAACAATTTAAAAATTCATTTTTTTTTTAATTTTCTTGGAGGTAATTAAAATATATATATATATATATATATTGGTTGAAGTATTTGGCACAAGCCAAATCAATTCTGTATTAGCTTAGAGTACTCATGAAGAGTCAGTAAGATAGAATTAAGATCATTATATTACATTTGTAAGCTAGTTTTAAGTATTTTTGTCTAGCATGTAAGAAACTGAATTAAGCGAACTAAAAATGTACTGAAATCTAATCTTATCTAATCTACGATGAGGCTCGCTGGCCACTCTTCTCTAGGGCCTTATTCAGAGAACTACATTCGCGTGAGTTCAATCCACCAATGAAGAGAAACCTGACGAACAAAGAGGTTGACAGGTACCTCGTATAAATGGATGACGTAATACGACGAACTATGGACAAGAACATTCCAAAGGTAACTCGTACCGATGACAGTGATGTACATCGAAATGCTACCACCGACGCACTCCACTCTACACAGGCTGCGGTCAAGACTTAAATTCTTGCACAGACGGTTCATAGATCCACAGAATGCTGAAGTCCGCTCTTTAAAAGCAGAAATCAAAAACCTCCAACAGCTTATTAAAATTAATCAGAGCGGCTGTAAGTTTGCACTGGGGCAATAAAATCCGGGCTGTAAGATCAAGCATCCCTGGTATGTTCCCGCAAATAAATAAAATATTCAGGAGGAAAGTACAGCTGAAAAGGACAACGGAAAACTCAGACATACTGACATTTGTGGGCATCAGTCCGAATAGAGCAGTGCTTGATGATAACTTCTTCGTAGTTGAAGATCCTCAGGAGAAGGTTACGGCACTGGGAGCTGTTTTTCAGAAAGTGTATACGGTTAACGAATCCAAGTTGAACTACTTCTACCTTCGGGAAGAGATAAAGCAGTGGCGATCTGAGAACACTGGTTTCACCAGGTTCAATGACGAGAATATGGCTAACAATGCCATCGCCATAGACGGAATCAATGCCATTCAAATCTCAAAAGAAGAACTCCAAGTCTTCTTGAACTCTTTGAAGAAGAAGAAATCAACAGGGATTGGTGGTATGCCCAATATTGTACTACGCCATCTACCCTCAGAGGCGGTGGAGATTTACACGACACTGTTATTAATAGCCTGCTGCAACATAACTTCGAAAAGATTCAGCAATGTTGTGATAGCCGCTATTTAGGGCCTCAAGGGACACGAAGGTAAACTGACGTAAGTTCCGCATTGTTGACCCACGGGGAGAACCGTTAGCTGTGAAAGGCTTAATGAGGTACTTAGGCGTTTTGTTGGACCAGTATCTTTACTCAGACAAATATGTAGATGCTACTCTGATGAACACCAAGAAAGGTGTAAAAAGGAGGTTGTTTTACAGTAATATTCTATATGGCACTCATCCGGCCGATGACGTCCTTGTCCTGTGTAGTTCAACGTGAGTCCTCCCCAGATGGAAAAGATAAGGCTGTTCGAAAGGCAGTGTCTCAGTTTGTATCGAACTCCCAAATCCGAGTACAACAAATTTTATCTCAACGAGATTTTGGGCAGAATAGCTTTATTCCACCAGAAGCACTCTTTTATTCAGATATAATGGGTCTAGTTCAGGAGAGGGAGGGATGCCCTATAAACATCCATGTTGCACGCCGAACAGTGGACCGGCGACTCCATTATGAACCGAACGTCGCTCGCAGCCGCGAGGATCTGCTTCAGTTTAGTAGAGCGATCTCCGCCCGAAAAAGGAGGAAGTCTCGGAAAGACCGTCATCTGTACTGGTGGCTATGTTAAATTCGACCCCGGCCGCCGTTCACTTGTCTTTATACGTTATGTTATGTGTACGTTATATTGTCAGCTTCTTAGCTTTAGTTTTTAGTCGTACGTAGTTAGTTTTAAGTTAGAGCATCCGCATAGGGTCAGTTAGATAGATGTAAGAAAAGAAATTGCTAAGCTAGTTTTAAGAAAATCTATCTATATATCTATATAAGTATAGCCTTGAATGTTAAATAAAACAAATTTGTAATAAAACAAAATATATATATGTATATATGTAAGGCATATAAATGACAAATACATCCGGGTGCACGGGGGGGCTTAGTCAAGAATAATGTAAATAGTTAAGTACATATAAATTTAGACGTAAGTTAGAGTTAAATAGTTTTATCATAGGTTTTCTTCTTCTTCTTCTTGTGGCGCTACAGTCCAGGGTGGACCTGGGCCTCAACCAACATGCCTCTCCAGCCAGCACGATCTTTCGCCAGCTGTCTCCAGTTGCGCACTCCAAGTTGGTTGAGGTCTTCTTCACTTGTGTGCGCCACTTTAGTCTAGCCTCTTGAGCCCAAAGAAACAGCGATTGGCAAGAGTGATTCTGCGTTTGATTTCGGTACTGATGTTGTTGTCCCTGTTTACCGCGGAGTCGAGGTAGATGAAGTCCTTAACTACCTCGAAGTTTCTGCTGCCTAGTGTGACGCTCCGTCCGAGACGTCGATGTTGTGTGTCCTTCCTTGATAACAGCATGCACTTTGTTTTGCCCTCATTTACCACTAGACCCATTTTAGCCGCTTCCGCTTCAATGCCAGCAAACGCCTCATTGACGGCTCGCTGTGTTCGTCCAATCACGTCAATGTCATCAGCGTAAGCTAGCAATTGAACTGACTTCTGGAAGTTCGTGCCTCTGGTGTTGACTTGTGAGTTACGCACAATCTTCTCGAGGATGATGTTAAAGAAGTCACATGCCAGTGCGTCGCCTTGTCTAAAACCTTTTTTGACATTGAAGGTCTCGGTGAGTTCGGTAACGACCTTGACGGAGCAGCGAGAGTTCTCCATCGTCATCCTACACAATCTGACGAGTTTGTTAGGAATGCAAAAACTAGGCATGGCACTGTATAGCTCGTCTCTATGCACACTGTCATATGCAGCCTTGAAATCGACGAATAGGTGGTGAGTGTCAATTTGCATTTCTTGGGTCTTTTTCAGGATCTGCCGTAATGTGAAGATCTGGTCTATTGTGGACTTCCCTGGCCTGCAACCACACTGATAGGGACCTATCAGGTCATGGACAAATGGTTTCAGACGCTCACACAATACGGCAGAGAGGATCTTGTATGCGATATTCAGGAGACTAATCCCTCTGTAGTTGGCGCAGTCAAAGGGGTCTCCTTTCTTGTGGACCGGGCAAACGACGCTGAGATTCCACTCATCGGACATGCTTTCCTCCGACCATATCTTACAGATGAGCTGGTGCATGCGTCCAACCAGGTCATCTCCAGCTGCTTTAAATAGTTCTGCGGACAGTCCGTCCGCTCCAGCAGCTTTGTTCGACTTTAGCTTGGATATTGCTATCTTCACCTCGTCTAAGTCGGGGGGACGGAATGCTTGTCTATCATCGTCCAAATTGAGTGGAACATTCTGCCAAACAGCGGGATTTGGGTCGTCATCGCCGTTTAGGAGTCTGCAGAAATGATCCTTCCAGATTCTCAGCACAGACTGCTACTCTACTACTAGTTGTCCATTTTGGTCCCGGCAGGCTTTGGTCCGAACCTTGTATCCTCCGGATAGCTGTTTTACCTTTCGGTAAAACTTTCGGACTTCATTCCTGCCAAAGCACCTTTCCATTTCCTCTACCGCGCGCTTCTCATGCTCCTTCTTCTTCCTTCTGAGAAGCCGGTGCTCTTCCCTTCTTCTCTGTTCGTAGAGTTCACGAACAGCCCGCGTTGTTCGATGCAGCGTCGCCTTATAGGCGTCTTGTTTAGCTGCGTGCGCTTGCCTGCACTCGTCGTCAAACCATGGGTTCCTTCTGGGTGGTGACGTGAAACCCAGCACATCAGTGGCAGCATCTTTGATGGCTTCTTGACAACGTTTACATTCTTCTTCTATGCTTAGTGCAGGAAGCGTCGAACTCTGAGCGAGTTTCCGGAAGACTCGGTCGGCAAAGCTCCCAGCAATCAGCTGCGATTGTAGCTTTTCGACGTCAAACCGTTTTGGCCTTTCTCGACTCCGTTGCTCTCTCGATATCCGGGTTCTTACCTTGGCTACAATAAGGTGATGATCCGAGTTAATGTTTGCATCTCGGAAGGTTCGGACATCGAGAATACTGGAGGAGTGTCTGACGTCGATCGCAACGTGATCAATTTTGTTGACGGTTGATTGATCAGGAGATCGCCAGGTTCCTTTGTGAATGTCCAGGTGTGGGAACCGCGTGCTTGCCACAGAGAGGTTTCGCCCCGAGGCGAAGTCCAACAGCCTAAGTCCGTTTCCGGATGTGTTGTCGTGCAGGCTGTGTTTACCGATGACTCCAGCAAAGATGTCCTCCTTTCCCAGCTGAGCGTTGAAATCTCCTAGAACGATCTTGGTGTCATAGCTGGGGCATCGATCGTATGTTCTTTCTAGGAGATCATAGAAGTCATCCTTGATGTTGTCATCCTTCTCCTCTGTCGGGGCGTGAGCGCATATTAGGCTGATGTTCCCGAATTTAGCCTTGATGCGGATTGTCATGAGGCGTTCGCTGACTGGGTCGTAGCTCAAGACTTTTTGCCTAAGTCTGCCTCGAACAACAAATCCGCATCCGAATAAGCGCTGCCTTCTCTCTCTATAGCAATTGCTGTAATAGATATCGCAGTTCTTCATCGCTTTTATGCCAGGCCCATCCCATCGCACTTCCTCGATGGCGGTTATGTCAGCTTTGTAGCTGTCAAGGGCCTCCGCAAGTTGTTCGGCCACACGTGGCCTGCTAAGGAACCTCACATTCCACGTGCAAAACCGAAAATTTTTGTGCATTAACGAGGATTGCCTTGGCAGCTCGCCATGTTGAGCGCAATCAACGACGTTACCTCGCGTGCATAGGCCCATGCCCTCTATAGGTTTTAGTCTTAGTATTAAGTGAACTCAAGAAATTGTCCAAGTTTTTTAAGTTTTCATGGAACAAATTAAAGCTTGGAATTAAGACAATTAAAAAATAAACAGAAATTTAAAACTAAAATGAGTCGAAATAAAAAATAATCCTAGGTTAGCTTAGAGTACTTATGAAAAGTCAGTATGTTAGAATTAAGATCAAAGATTAGATAAGTAAACTAGTTAGAGTAGCTTTGTCTAGCATTTAAGAAAACTATGATGAAGTATTAAAGAAATGACTTTCCAAATCCTGGAAAACATTACCTTAATAATATTCAAACTTTGAACAGTTACAACCATAATCGCATCAGTCATCAGCCCAAGAACATTGTCCCAAAACGAGGCGAAAACCAACCACCTCAGGAAGAGATAGATGACTCAAATCTTATCTATCTAACCTTGGAGAGTCAATAGGATACTTAGATGTCAATAATTTTAATACTAATATGTTATCATATATAATAATATATAGCCTAAAAAAGAGAAGCTTAAATGTATAAGCCACTGTCATTTTTCATTTTCCACAATTACCTTGACGCCTTGATTGCCTTATAGGGACTGAAATATTGAAAGAACTATGATTCAAGGTAGATTTAAAAGATTCTATTTTTGAAAATCTAAGTATTAAGGTGCCACTCCATTTTAAGCCAAACGTTATGTCGAAGAGATACTCAGGGCTTAATAAAATGATTTGTCGTCTTCCTGTGTACATTGAATGTGGAAATTTAAGGTTGTCAATTATCCCCCGTCCGCTTTTTTGCTCTTCACTCAATGCTTCATAGAAAGTGTTAAAGTTATCGGATGTAGTTCAAATATGCGCCGTTTTGTTCGATAATCTGTTTCCATCTAGACGGCAACTTCATAATACCCCCCTCTTAGAAGACCCCCTCCTTATTTGGGAAGAATTCGGACAGCCATTTTTCACAAGCCACTTTTGAGTACAACTTCCCACAACCAAGGGCGTTCGCTGGGACGGGAACAGGTGGTAATCCCTTGGCCCTATATCCGGGCTATATGGTGGATGCGATAAAATTTTCCATCCGAACTCCCGTAGCTTCTGACGAGTCATCAACGAAATGTGTAGTCTGGCGTTGTCCCGGTGGAACACTACACCCTTCCTGTTGGCCAATTCTGGACGCTTCTGGTCGATTGCCTGCTTCGCTACCATCTGCTTTTAAAATTTTCATTTCATTTATTAAGTTATATTTTTAACATAACGCTACATATATATCTTTTAGAAGCATAGAAAAGAGATAACATAAAAAAAACATACATACATAAAAACATACATAAACAAAGAATTGAAACCAAACGCGAATCTCCGATTTACACCAAATCGTATCACTATCCACAAAGACGAATTTAGAAATCAATGTGGAAATTGCTTGACCAGGGTATTATTCGTCCCAGTTTTTTACTAGGGTCCTCTCCAATTAGGATAGTTTTAAAAAAGAGAGACGCCAGTGGAAAACAGAAATGGCGATTAGTTATCGACTACCGAAATTTGAACGAAACTACTCAGGATGACAGGTACCCAATACCCAACATTATGGATATTTTGAACAAACTCGGAAGATCTTTATATTTTAGTCAAGTTTTCACCAAATCCAAGTACACGAAGATGATATTCCAAAAACAGTATTTTCCTTTGATAACGGACACTTCGAGTTCCTAAGAATGTTTTTTGACCTTAAAAAATGCGTCATAAACTCTTCAACGCGATATGGCCAATTTCAAAATTCATTTGGACAAATCCGAGTTCCTACGCAAAGAAATTTCATTTTTGGGTCATGTGGTAACTACAAATGGTGTTAAACCAAACCCTGACAAAATTCAAGCAATTCAAAATTACCTCATACCTAAACCAACAAAGAAAATAAAATCCCTTTTGGGTCTTCTCGGATACTGTCGGAAGTTTGTAAAAGATTTCGTTAATATCACAAAACCAATGACGGAATATCTCCGTAAAGGTAAAAAATAGCTCTGAATTCGGTATACTTTGGCTGTTTCGAAATCTGTAAAAACCTTTTGTGTAACGATAGGATCCTACATTATCCAGACTTCTCCAATCCATTCAACCTTACTACGGATACGAGTGATGTTGCAATAGGCGCTGTATTGTCGCAAGTTCCTATAGGTTCAGACAAGCCGCTTTGTTATGCAAACCGTACCTTGTCAAAATGAGAACAAAATTATAGCACCATCGAATAAAAGCTATTGGCCATAGTGTCTGCTATTAAATATTTTCGAACATACCTTTACGGAAGAAAGTTCCAAATTGTTACCGATCACAAGCCCTTAACGTGGCTTTTTTTCTCTGCAAGAAGCAAACTCAAAACTAGTTCGTTGGCGATTAAGGCTCTAAGAATTTGAATATACGGTAGTATACAAGAAAGGTATACTGAAAACGAACGCAGATGCTTTATCTCGCATTGAAATTTATGCATTAGATAGCAATCAATCATGCAATAGACAGCAATCACTGAAACTGAAAATCTTGACTTAATATCAATGAGTAACAATGTCGAGGAACATGAAAACATTGACACAATACATTCTGCTGAGGAAAATATTAATAACGGAATCCCCTTACTGAAGCAGCCATCAACGAGGACGCTAATTAAATAATCCTTATTGAAAATCCGAATCGAGCACAGTTACATAGCAGGTTTCAGATTCTATTTCGAAGGAAAAAGAGACTTAAGATCCAATGCAAGAACATATGCAGCAAAATCACTGTGATAGAAAAATTCAAAAATCATATTAATACATATAGGTTAACCGCAATTCTTGCGGACGTAATAATAATACGTTTAAAATAGTCCAGACGGTTTATTCAAAGTATTTCAACAACAGCAGAATAAGGTTAGATAGATATACTGCACTATTAGAAGATGAAGCTGAAATTGATGAACAAGAAAAACTAATACGGCAGTATCATCAGACTTGAAACCACAGAGGCATTAAAGAAAGCTTCGAGCATTTGAAAAGGAAATACTTTTTTCCAAATATGAAAAATATTATTACTCGAATAACTAATAGATGTAAAACATATCTTCTTCTTCTTCTTCTTGTGGCGCTACAGTCCGGGGTGGACCTGTTGCGTTGTCCCAATGGCTCGGATTCAAAGACTTTTCGGGCCGGAGCAGTGTTGTCCATACGCTCTACATGGCCTAGCCATCTTAAGCGTTATATCCGTAGACGCTTGACCAGGCGCATGTCGCTGTACAGCCTATAGAGTTCGTCATTAAATCTTCTTTTCCAGATGCCATCAACGAAAACAGGACCAAAAATCGCGCGTAAAACTTTTCTCTCGAAAAGACTAAGGGCTTCCTCATCCGCCTTCCAAGATTCTGCTAACGTCCAAGATTCTGCGCCATATAGTAGGACGGGGATGATCAAGCTGTTATATAAAGCGACCTTAGTCCTTCGAGAGAGGGCTTTATTACTCAGTTGCCTCTTGAGCCCAAAGAAACAGCGATTGGCAAGAGTGATTCTGCGTTTGATTTCGGTACTGATGTTGTTGTCCCTGTTTACCGCGGAGCCGAGGTAGACGAAGTCCTTAACTACCTCGAAGTTTCTGCTGCCTAGTGTGACGCTCCGTCCGAGACGTCGATGTTGTGTGTCCTTCCTTGATGACAGCATGTACTTCGTTTTGCCCTCATTTACCACTAGACCCATTTTAGCCGCTTCCGCTTCAATGCCAGCAAACGCCTCATTGACGGCTCGCTGTGTTCGTCCAATCACGTCAATGTCATCAGCGTAAGCTAGCAATTGAACTGACTTCTGGAAGTTCGTGCCTCTGGTGTTGACTTGTGAGTTACGCACAATCTTCTCGAGGATGATGTTAAAGAAGTCACATGCCAGTGCGTCGCCTTGTCTAAAACCTTTTTTGACATTGAAGGTCTCGGTGAGTTCGGTAACGACCTTGACGGAGCAGCGAGAGTTCTCCATCGTCATCCTACACAATCTGACGAGTTTGTTAGGAATGCAAAAACTAGGCATGGCACTGTATAGCTCGTCTCTATGCACACTGTCATATGCAGCCTTGAAATCGACGAATAGGTGGTGAGTGTCAATTTGCATTTCTTGGGTCTTTTTCAGGATCTGCCGTAATGTGAAGATCTGGTCTATTGTGGACTTCCCTGGCCTGCAACCACACTGATAGGGACCTATCAGGTCATGGACAAATGGTTTCAGACGCTCACACAATACGGCAGAGAGGATCTTGTATGCGATATTCAGGAGACTAATCCCTCTGTAGTTGGCGCAGTCAAAGGGGTCTCCTTTCTTGTGGACCGGGCAAACGACGCTGAGATTCCACTCATCGGACATGCTTTCCTCCGACCATATCTTACAGATGAGCTGGTGCATGCGTCCAACCAGGTCATCTCCAGCTGCTTTAAATAGTTCTGCGGACAGTCCGTCCGCTCCAGCAGCTTTGTTCGACTTTAGCTTGGATATTGCTATCTTCACCTCGTCTAAGTCGGGGGGACGGAATGCTTGTCTATCATCGTCCAAATTGAGTGGAACATTCTGCCAAACAGCGGGATTTGGGTCGTCATCGCCGTTTAGGAGTCTGCAGAAATGATCCTTCCAGATTCTCAGCACAGACTGCTACTCTACTACTAGTTGTCCATTTTGGTCCCGGCAGGCTTTGGTCCGAACCTTGTATCCTCCGGATAGCTGTTTTACCTTTCGGTAAAACTTTCGGACTTCATTCCTGCCAAAGCACCTTTCCATTTCCTCTACCGCGCGCTTCTCATGCTCCTTCTTCTTCCTTCTGAGAAGCCGGTGCTCTTCCCTTCTTCTCTGTTCGTAGAGTTCACGAACAGCCCGCGTTGTTCGATGCAGCGTCGCCTTATAGGCGTCTTGTTTAGCTGCGTGCGCTTGCCTGCACTCGTCGTCAAACCATGGGTTCCTTCTGGGTGGTGACGTGAAACCCAGCACATCAGTGGCAGCATCTTTGATGGCTTCTTGACAACGTTTACATTCTTCTTCTATGCTTAGTGCAGGAAGCGTCGAACTCTGAGCGAGTTTCCGGAAGACTCGGTCGGCAAAGCTCCCAGCAATCAGCTGCGATTGTAGCTTTTCGACGTCAAACCGTTTTGGCCTTTCTCGACTCCGTTGCTCTCTCGATATCCGGGTTCTTACCTTGGCTACAATAAGGTGATGATCCGAGTTAATGTTTGCATCTCGGAAGGTTCGGACATCGAGAATACTGGAGGAGTGTCTGACGTCGATCGCAACGTGATCAATTTTGTTGACGGTTGATTGATCAGGAGATCGCCAGGTTCCTTTGTGAATGTCCAGGTGTGGGAACCGCGTGCTTGCCACAGAGAGGTTTCGCCCCGAGGCGAAGTCCAACAGCCTAAGTCCGTTTCCGGATGTGTTGTCGTGCAGGCTGTGTTTACCGATGACTCCAGCAAAGATGTCCTCCTTTCCCAGCTGAGCGTTGAAATCTCCTAGAACGATCTTGGTGTCATAGCTGGGGCATCGATCGTATGTTCTTTCTAGGAGATCATAGAAGTCATCCTTGATGTTGTCATCCTTCTCCTCTGTCGGGGCGTGAGCGCATATTAGGCTGATGTTCCCGAATTTAGCCTTGATGCGGATTGTCATGAGGCGTTCGCTGACTGGGTCGTAGCTCAAGACTTTTTGCCTAAGTCTGCCTCGAACAACAAATCCGCATCCGAATAAGCGCTGCCTTCTCTCTCTATAGCAATTGCTGTAATAGATATCGCAGTTCTTCATCGCTTTTATGCCAGGCCCATCCCATCGCACTTCCTCGATGGCGGTTATGTCAGCTTTGTAGCTGTCAAGGGCCTCCGCAAGTTGTTCGGCCACACGTGGCCTGCTAAGGAACCTCACATTCCACGTGCAAAACCGAAAATTTTTGTGCATTAACGAGGATTGCCTTGGCAGCTCGCCATGTTGAGCGCAATCAACGACGTTACCTCGCGTGCATAGGCCCATGCCCTCTATAGGTTTTAGTCTTAGTATTAAGTGAACTCAAGAAATTGTCCAAGTTTTTTAAGTTTTCATGGAACAAATTAAAGCTTGGAATTAAGACAATTAAAAAATAAACAGAAATTTAAAACTAAAATGAGTCGAAATAAAAAATAATCCTAGGTTAGCTTAGAGTACTTATGAAAAGTCAGTATGTTAGAATTAAGATCAAAGATTAGATAAGTAAACTAGTTAGAGTAGCTTTGTCTAGCATTTAAGAAAACTATGATGAAGTATTAAAGAAATGACTTTCCAAATCCTGGAAAACATTACCTTAATAATATTCAAACTTTGAACAGTTACAACCATAATCGCATCAGTCATCAGCCCAAGAACATTGTCCCAAAACGAGGCGAAAACCAACCACCTCAGGAAGAGATAGATGACTCAAATCTTATCTATCTAACCTTGGAGAGTCAATAGGATACTTAGATGTCAATAATTTTAATACTAATATGTTATCATATATAATAATATATAGCCTAAAAAAGAGAAGCTTAAATGTATAAGCCACTGTCATTTTTCATTTTCCACAATTACCTTGACGCCTTGATTGCCTTATAGGGACTGAAATATTGAAAGAACTATGATTCAAGGTAGATTTAAAAGATTCTATTTTTGAAAATCTAAGTATTAAGGTGCCACTCCATTTTAAGCCAAACGTTATGTCGAAGAGATACTCAGGGCTTAATAAAATGATTTGTCGTCTTCCTGTGTACATTGAATGTGGAAATTTAAGGTTGTCAATTATCCCCCGTCCGCTTTTTTGCTCTTCACTCAATGCTTCATAGAAAGTGTTAAAGTTATCGGATGTAGTTCAAATATGCGCCGTTTTGTTCGATAATCTGTTTCCATCTAGACGGCAACTTCATAATACCCCCCTCTTAGAAGACCCCCTCCTTATTTGGGAAGAATTCGGACAGCCATTTTTCACAAGCCACTTTTGAGTACAACTTCCCACAACCAAGGGCGTTCGCTGGGACGGGAACAGGTGGTAATCCCTTGGCCCTATATCCGGGCTATATGGTGGATGCGATAAAATTTTCCATCCGAACTCCCGTAGCTTCTGACGAGTCATCAACGAAATGTGTAGTCTGGCGTTGTCCCGGTGGAACACTACACCCTTCCTGTTGGCCAATTCTGGACGCTTCTGGTCGATTGCCTGCTTCGCTACCATCTGCTTTTAAAATTTTCATTTCATTTATTAAGTTATATTTTTAACATAACGCTACATATATATCTTTTAGAAGCATAGAAAAGAGATAACATAAAAAAAACATACATACATAAAAACATACATAAACAAAGAATTGAAACCAAACGCGAATCTCCGATTTACACCAAATCGTATCACTATCCACAAAGACGAATTTAGAAATCAATGTGGAAATTGCTTGACCAGGGTATTATTCGTCCCAGTTTTTTACTAGGGTCCTCTCCAATTAGGATAGTTTTAAAAAAGAGAGACGCCAGTGGAAAACAGAAATGGCGATTAGTTATCGACTACCGAAATTTGAACGAAACTACTCAGGATGACAGGTACCCAATACCCAACATTATGGATATTTTGAACAAACTCGGAAGATCTTTATATTTTAGTCAAGTTTTCACCAAATCCAAGTACACGAAGATGATATTCCAAAAACAGTATTTTCCTTTGATAACGGACACTTCGAGTTCCTAAGAATGTTTTTTGACCTTAAAAAATGCGTCATAAACTCTTCAACGCGATATGGCCAATTTCAAAATTCATTTGGACAAATCCGAGTTCCTACGCAAAGAAATTTCATTTTTGGGTCATGTGGTAACTACAAATGGTGTTAAACCAAACCCTGACAAAATTCAAGCAATTCAAAATTACCTCATACCTAAACCAACAAAGAAAATAAAATCCCTTTTGGGTCTTCTCGGATACTGTCGGAAGTTTGTAAAAGATTTCGTTAATATCACAAAACCAATGACGGAATATCTCCGTAAAGGTAAAAAATAGCTCTGAATTCGGTATACTTTGGCTGTTTCGAAATCTGTAAAAACCTTTTGTGTAACGATAGGATCCTACATTATCCAGACTTCTCCAATCCATTCAACCTTACTACGGATACGAGTGATGTTGCAATAGGCGCTGTATTGTCGCAAGTTCCTATAGGTTCAGACAAGCCGCTTTGTTATGCAAACCGTACCTTGTCAAAATGAGAACAAAATTATAGCACCATCGAATAAAAGCTATTGGCCATAGTGTCTGCTATTAAATATTTTCGAACATACCTTTACGGAAGAAAGTTCCAAATTGTTACCGATCACAAGCCCTTAACGTGGCTTTTTTTCTCTGCAAGAAGCAAACTCAAAACTAGTTCGTTGGCGATTAAGGCTCTAAGAATTTGAATATACGGTAGTATACAAGAAAGGTATACTGAAAACGAACGCAGATGCTTTATCTCGCATTGAAATTTATGCATTAGATAGCAATCAATCATGCAATAGACAGCAATCACTGAAACTGAAAATCTTGACTTAATATCAATGAGTAACAATGTCGAGGAACATGAAAACATTGACACAATACATTCTGCTGAGGAAAATATTAATAACGGAATCCCCTTACTGAAGCAGCCATCAACGAGGACGCTAATTAAATAATCCTTATTGAAAATCCGAATCGAGCACAGTTACATAGCAGGTTTCAGATTCTATTTCGAAGGAAAAAGAGACTTAAGATCCAATGCAAGAACATATGCAGCAAAATCACTGTGATAGAAAAATTCAAAAATCATATTAATACATATAGGTTAACCGCAATTCTTGCGGACGTAATAATAATACGTTTAAAATAGTCCAGACGGTTTATTCAAAGTATTTCAACAACAGCAGAATAAGGTTAGATAGATATACTGCACTATTAGAAGATGAAGCTGAAATTGATGAACAAGAAAAACTAATACGGCAGTATCATCAGACTTGAAACCACAGAGGCATTAAAGAAAGCTTCGAGCATTTGAAAAGGAAATACTTTTTTCCAAATATGAAAAATATTATTACTCGAATAACTAATAGATGTAAAACATATCTTCTTCTTCTTCTTCTTGTGGCGCTACAGTCCGGGGTGGACCTGTTGCGTTGTCCCAATGGCTCGGATTCAAAGACTTTTCGGGCCGGAGCAGTGTTGTCCATACGCTCTACATGGCCTAGCCATCTTAAGCGTTATATCCGTAGACGCTTGACCAGGCGCATGTCGCTGTACAGCCTATAGAGTTCGTCATTAAATCTTCTTTTCCAGATGCCATCAACGAAAACAGGACCAAAAATCGCGCGTAAAACTTTTCTCTCGAAAAGACTAAGGGCTTCCTCATCCGCCTTCCAAGATTCTGCTAACGTCCAAGATTCTGCGCCATATAGTAGGACGGGGATGATCAAGCTGTTATATAAAGCGACCTTAGTCCTTCGAGAGAGGGCTTTATTACTCAGTTGCCTCTTGAGCCCAAAGAAACAGCGATTGGCAAGAGTGATTCTGCGTTTGATTTCGGTACTGATGTTGTTGTCCCTGTTTACCGCGGAGCCGAGGTAGACGAAGTCCTTAACTACCTCGAAGTTTCTGCTGCCTAGTGTGACGCTCCGTCCGAGACGTCGATGTTGTGTGTCCTTCCTTGATGACAGCATGTACTTCGTTTTGCCCTCATTTACCACTAGACCCATTTTAGCCGCTTCCGCTTCAATGCCAGCAAACGCCTCATTGACGGCTCGCTGGGTTCGTTCAATCACGTCAATGTCATCAGCGTAAGCTAGCAATTGAACTGACTTCTGGAAGATAGTGCTTCTGGTGCCAAGAAGTCACATGACAGTGCGTCGCCTTGTTTAAAACCTTTTTTGACATTGAAGGTCTCGGTGAGTTCGTTACCGACCTTGAGGGAGCAGCGAGAGTTCTCCATCGTCATCCTACACAATCTGACGAGTTTGTTAGGAATGCAAAAACTAGACATGGCACTGTATAGCTCGTCTCTATGCACACTGTCATATGCAGCCTTGAAATCGACGAATAGGTAGTGAGTGTCAATTTGCATTTCTTGGGTCTTTTCCAGGATCTGCCGTAATGTGAAGATCTGGTCTATTGTGGACTTCCCTGGCCTGCAACCACACTGATAGGGACCTATCAGGTCATGGACAAATGGTTTCAGACGCTCACACAATACGGCAGAGAGGATCTTGTATGCGATATTCAGGAGACTAATCCCTCTGTAGTTGGCGCAGTCAAAGAGGTCTCCTTTCTTGTGGACCGGGCAAACGACGCTGAGATTCCACTCATCGGACATGCTTTCCTCCGACCATATCTTACAGATGAGCTGGTGCATGCGTCCAACCAGGTCATCTCCAGCTGCTTTAAATAGTTCTGCGGACAGTCCGTCCGCTCCAGCAGCTTTGTTCGACTTTAGCTTGGATATTGCTATCTTCACCTCGTCTAAGTCGGGGGGAGGGAATGCTTGTCTATCATCGTCCAAATTGAGTGGAACATTCTGCCTAACAGCGGGATTTGGGTCGTCATCGCCGTTTAGGAGTCTGCAGAAATGATCCTTCCAGATTCTCAGCACAGACTGCTACTCTACTACTAGTTGTCCATTTTGGTCCCGGCAGGCTTTGGTCCGAACCTTGTATCCTCCTGATAGCTGTTTTACCTTTCGGTAAAACTTTCGGACTTCATTCCTGCCAAAGCACCTTTCCATTTCCTCGACCGCGCGCTTCTCATGCTCCTTCTTCTTCCTTCAGAGAAGCCGGTGCTCTTCCCTTCTTCTCTGTTCGTAGAGTTCACGAACAGCCCGCGTTGTTCGATGCAGCGTCGCCTTATAGGCGTCTTGTTTAGCTGCGTGCGCTTGCCTGCACTCGTCGTCAAACCATGGGTTCCTTCTGGGTGGTGACGTGAAACCCAGCACATCAGTGGCAGCATCTTTGATGGCTTCTTGACAACGTTTACATTCTTCTTCTATGCTTAGTGCAGGAAGCGTCGAACTCTGAGCGAGTTTCCGGAAGACTCGGTCGGCAAAGCTCCCAGCAATCAGCTGCGATTGTAGCTTTTCGACGTCAAACCGTTTTGGCCTTTCTCGACTCCGTTGCTCTCTCGATATCCGGGTTCTTACCTTGGCTACAACAAGGTGATGATCCGAGTTAATGTTTGCACCTCGGAAGGTTCGGACATCGAGAATACTGGAGGGGTGTCTGACGTCGATCGCAACGTGATCAATTTTGTTGACGGTTGATTGATCAGGAGATCGCCAGGTTCCTTTGTGAATGTCCAGGTGTGGGAACCGCGTGCTTGCCACAGAGAGGTTTCGCCCCGAGGCGAAGTCCAACAGCCTAAGTCCGTTTCCGGATGTGTTGTCGTGCACGCTGTGTTTACCGATGACTCCAGCAAAGATGTCCTCCTTTCCCAGCTGAGCGTTGAAATCTCCTAGAACGATCTTGGTGTCATAGCTGGGGCATCGATCGTATGTTCTTTCTAGGAGATCATAGAAGTCATCCTTGATGTTGTCATCCTTCTCCTCTGTCGGGGCGTGAGCGCATATTAGGCTGATGTTCCCGAATTTAGCCTTGATGCGGATTGTCATGAGGCGTTCGCTGACTGGGTCGTAGCTCAAGACTTTTTGCCTAAGTCTGCCTCGAACAACAAATCCGCATCCGAATAAGCGCTGCCTTCTCTCTCTATAGCAATTGCTGTAATAGATATCGCAGTTCTTCATCGCTTTTATGCCAGGCCCATCCCATCGCACTTCCTCGATGGCGGTTATGTCAGCTTTGTAGCTGTCAAGGGCCTCCGCAAGTTGTTCGGCTGCACGTGGCCTGCTAAGGAACCTCACATTCCACGTGCAAAACCGAAAATTTTTGTGCATTAACGAGGATTGCCTTGGCAGCTCGCCATGTTGAGCGCAATCAACGACGTTACCTCGCGTGCATAGGCCCATGCCCCCTATAGGTTTTAGTCTTAGTATTAAGTGAACTCAAGAAATTGTCCAAGTTTTTTAAGTTTTCATGGAACAAATTAAAGCTTGGAATTAAGACAATTAAAAAATAAACAGAAATTGAAAACTAAAATGAGTCGAAATAAAAAATAATCCTAGGTTAGCTTAGAGTACTTATGAAAAGTCAGTATGTTAGAATTAAGATCAAAGATTAGATAAGTAAACTAGTTAAAGTAGCTTTGTCTAGCATTTAAGAAATCTATGATGAAGTATTGAAGAAATGACTTTCCAAATCCTGGAAAACATTACCTTAATAATATTCAAACTTTGAACAGTTACAACCATAATCGCATCAGTCATCAGCCCAAGAACATTGTCCCAAAACGAGGGGAAAACCAACCACCTCAGGAAGAGATAGATGACTCAAATCTTATCTATCTAACCTTGGAGAGTCAATAGGATACTTAGATGTCAATAATTTTAATACTAATATGTTATCATATATAATAATATATAGCCTAAAAAAGAGAAGCTTAAATGTTTGATAGATACTGGCAGCAAAAATTCATTTATTAGATATTGTAGGAAAAGTAAACGACAAAACCATAAAAAAAACAGTCTTTAATACTAATTTTATAAATAAGTAGTAGTAGTAGTTTTGTAGCAGTTTTGAATTGACTACCTGAGCTAAAAACGGATAAGCCACTGTCATTTTTCATTTTCCACAATTACCTTGACGCCTTGATTGCCTTATAGGGACTGAAATATTGAAAGAACTATGATTCAAGGTAGATTTAAAAGATTCTATTTTTGAAAATCTAAGTATTAAGGTGCCACTCTATTTTAAGCCAAACGTTATGTCGAAGAGATACTCAGGGCTTAATAAAATGATTTGTCGTCTTCCTGTTGACATTGAATGTGGAAATTTAAGGTTGTCAATTATCCCCCGTCCGCTTTTTTGCTCTTCACTCAATGCTTCATAGAAAGTGTTAAAGTTATCGGATTTAGTTCAAATATGCGCCGTTTTGTTCGATAATCTGTTTCCATCTAGACGGCAACTTCATAATACCCCCCTCTTAGAAGACCCCCTCCTTATTTGGGAAGAATTCGGACAGCCATTTTTCACAAGTCTCTTTTGAGTACAACTTCCCACAACCAAGGGCGTTCGCTGGGACGGGAACAGGTGGTAATCCCTTGGCCCTATATCCGGGCTATATGGTGGATGCGATAAAATTTTCCATCCGAACTCCCGTAGCTTCTGACGAGTCATCAACGAAATGTGTAGTCTGGCGTTGTCCTGGTGGAACACTACACCCTTCCTGTTGGCCAATTCTGGACGCTTCTGGTCGATTGCCTGCTTCGCCAGTTACCATCTGCTTTTAAAATTTTTATTTCATTTATTAAGTTATATTTTTAACATAACGCTACAAGATATATATATCTTTTAGAAGCATAGAAAAGAGATAACATAAAAAAACATACATACATAAAAACATACATAAACAAAGAATTGAAACCAAACGCGAATCTCCGATTTACACCAAATCGTATCACTATCCACAAAGACGAATTTAGAAATCAATGTGGAAATTGCTTGACCAGGGTATTATTCGTCCCAGTTTTTTACTAGAGTCCTCTCCAATTAGGATAGTTTTAAAAAAGAGAGACGCCAGTGGAAAACAGAAATGGCGATTAGTTATCGACTACCGAAATTTGAACGAAACTACTCAGGATGACAGGTACCCAATACCCAACATTATGGATATTTTGAACAAACTCGGAAGATCTTTATATTTTAGTCAAGTTTTCACCAAATCCAAGTACACGAAGATGATATTCCAAAAACAGTATTTTCCTTTGATAACGGACACTTCGAGTTCCTAAGAATGTTTTTTGACCGTAAAAAATGCGTCATAAACTCTTCAACGCGATATGGCCAATTTCAAAATTCATTTGGACAAATCCGAGTTCCTACGCAAAGAAATTTCATTTTTGGGTCATGTGGTAACTACAAATGGTGTTAAACCAAACCCTGACAAAATTCAAGCAATTCAAAATTACCTCATACCTAAACCAACAAAGAAAATAAAATCCCTTTTGGGTCTTCTCGGATACTGTCGGAAGTTTGTAAAAGATTTCGTTAATATCACAAAACCAATGACGGAATATCTCCGTAAAGGTAAAAAATAGCTCTGAATTCGGTATACTTTGGCTGTTTCGAAATCTGTAAAAACCTTTTGTGTAACGATAGGATCCTACATTATCCAGACTTCTCCAATCCATTCAACCTTACTACGGATACGAGTGATGTTGCAATAGGCGCTGTATTGTCGCAAGTTCCTATAGGTTCAGACAAGCCGCTTTGTTATGCAAACCGTACCTTGTCAAAATGAGAACAAAATTATAGCACCATCGAATAAAAGCTATTGGCCATAGTGTCTGCTGTTAAATATTTTCGAACATACCTTTACGGAAGAAAGTTCCAAATTGTTACCGATCACAAGCCCTTAACGTGGCTTTTTTTCTCTGCAAGAAGCAAACTCAAAACTAGTTCGTTGGCGATTAAGGCTCTAAGAATTTGAATATACGGTAGTATACAAGAAAGGTATACTGAAAACGAACGCAGATACTTTATCTCGCATTGAAATTTATGCATTAGATAGCAATCAATCATGCAATAGACAGCAATCACTGAAACTGAAAATCTTGACTTAATATCAATGAGTAACAATGTCGAGGAACATGAAAACATTGACACAATACATTCTGCTGAGGAAAATATTAATAACGGAATCCCCTTACTGAAGCAGCCATCAACGAGGACGCTAATCAAATAATCCTTATTGAAAATCCGAATCGAGCACAGTTACATAGCAGGTTTCAGATTCTATTTCGAAGGAAAAAGAGACTTAAGATCCAATGCAAGAACATATGCAGCAAAAACACTGTGATAGAAAAATTCAAAAATCATATTAATACATATAGGTTAACCGCAATTCTTGCGGACGTAATAATAATACGTTTAAAATAGTCCAGACGGTTTATTCAAAGTATTTCAACAACAGCAGAATAAGGTTAGATAGATATACTGCACTATTAGAAGATGAAGCTGAAATTGATGAACAAGAAAAACTAATACGGCAGTATCATCAGACTTGAAACCACAGAGGCATTAACGAAAGCTTCGAGCATTTGAAAAGGAAATACTTTTTTCCAAATATGAAAAATATTATTACTCGAATAACTAATAGATGTAAAACATGTCTTCTTCTTCTTCTTCTTGTGGCGCTACAGTCCAGGGTGGACCTGTTGCGTTGTCCCAATGGCTCGGATTCAAAGACTTTTCGGGCCGGAGCAGTGTTGTCCATACGCTCTACATGGCCTAGCCATCTTAAGCGTTATATCCGTAGACGCTTGACCAGGCGCATGTCGCTGTACAGCCTATAGAGTTCGTCATTAAATCTTCTCCTCCAGATGCCATCAACGAAAACAGGACCAAAAATCGCGCGTAAAACTTTTCTCTCGAAAAGACTAAGGGCTTCCTCATCCGCCTTCCAAGATTCTGCTAACGTCCAAGATTCTGCGCCATATAGTAGGACGGGGATGATCAAGCTGTTATATAAAGCGACCTTAGTCCTTCGAGAGAGGGCTTTATTACTCAGTTGCCTCTTGAGCCCAAAGAAACAGCGATTGGCAAGAGTGATTCTGCGTTTGATTTCGGTACTGATGTTGTTGTCCCTGTTTACCGCGGAGCCGAGGTAGACGAAGTCCTTAACTACCTCGAAGTTTCTGCTGCCTAGTGTGAGGCTCCGTCCGAGACGTCGATGTTGTGTGTCCTTCCTTGATGACAGCATGTACTTCGTTTTGCCCTCATTTACCACTAGACCCATTTTAGCCGCTTCCGCTTCAATGCCAGCAAACGCCTCATTGACGGCTCGCTGTGTTCGTTCAATCACGTCAATGTCATCAGCGTAAGCTAGCAATTGAACTGACTTCTGGAAGATCGTGCTTCTGGTGCCAAGAAGTCACATGACAGTGCGTCGCCTTGTTTAAAACCTTTTTTGACATTGAAGGTCTCGGTGAGTTCGTTACCGACCTTGAGGGAGCAGCGAGAGTTCTCCATCGTCATCCTACACAATCTGACGAGTTTGTTAGGAATGCAAAAACTAGACATGGCACTGTATAGCTCGTCTATGCACACTGTCATATGCAGCCTTGAAATCGACGAATAGGTGGTGAGTGTCATTTTGCATTTCCTGGGTTTTTTCCAGGATCTGTCGTAATGTGAAGATCTGGTCTATTGTGGACTTCCCTGGCCTGAAACCACACTGATAGGGACCTATCAGGTTATGGACAAATGGTTTCAGACGCTCACACAATACGGCAGAGAGGATCTTGTATGCGATATTCAGGAGACTAATCCCTCTGTAGTTGGCGCAGTCAAAGGGGTCTCCTTTCTTGTGGACCGGGCAAACGACGCTGAGATTCCACTCATCGGACATGCTTTCCTCCGACCATATCTTACAGATGAGCTGGTGCATGCGTCCAACCAGGTCATCTCCAGCTGCTTTAAATAGTTCTGCGGACAGTCCGTCCGCTCCAGCAATTTTGTTCGACTTCAGCTTGGATATTGCTGTCTTCACCTCGTCTAAGTCGGGGGGTCGGAATGCTTTGGTCCGAACCTTGTATTCTCCGGAAAGCTGTTTTGCCTTTCGGTAAAACTTTCGGACTTCATTCCTGACATAGCACCTTTCCATTTCCTCGACCACGCGCTTCTCATACTACATTCTTTTTTCTTCTGAGAAGCCGGTGCTCTTCCCTTCTTCTCTTTTCGTAGAGCTCACGAACAGCCCGCGTTGTTCGATGCAGCGTCGCCTTATATGCGTCTTGTTTAGCTGCGTGCGCTTGCCTGCACTCGTCGTCAAACCATGGGTTCCTTCTGGGTGGTGACGTGAAACCCAGCACAAAAGTGGCAGCATCTTTGATGGCTTCTTGACAACGTTTCCATTCTTCTTCTATGCTTAGTGCAGGAAGGGTCGAACTCTGAGCGAGTTTCCGGAAGACTCGGTCGGCAAAGTTCCCAGCAATCAGCTGCGATTGTAGCTTTTCGACGTCAAACCGTTTTGGCCTTTCTCGACTCCGTTGCTCTCTCGATATCCGGGTTCTTACCTTGGCTACAACAAGGTGATGATCCGAGTCAATGTTTGCACCTTTGCAACGTGATCAATCTGGTTGACGGTTGATGGATCAGGAGATCGCCAGGTTCCTTTGTAAATGTCCAGGTGTGGGAACCGCGTGCTAGCCACAGAGAGGTTTCGTCCCGAGGCGAAGTCCAACAGCCTGAGTCCGTTTCCGGATGTTTTGTCGTGCAGGCTGTGTTTACCGATGACTCCAGCAAAGATCTCCTTCTTTCCCAGCTGAGCGTTGAAATCTCCTAGAACGATCTTGGTGTCATAGCTGGGGCATCGATCCTATGTTCTTTCTAGGAGATCATAGAAGTCAGGCGTGGTGTTGTCATCCTTCTCCTCTGTCGGGGCATGAGCGCATATTAGGCTGATGTTCCCGACTTTAGCCTTGATGCGGATTGTTATGAGACGTCCGCTCCCGGGGTCGTAGCTCAAGACTTTTTGCCTAGGTCTGCCTCGAACGACAAATCCGCATCCGAATAAGCGCTGCCTTCTCTCTCTATAGCAATTGCTGTAGTAGATATCGCAGTTCTTCATCGCTTTTATGCCAGGCCCACCCCATCGCACTTCCTGGATGGCGGTTATGTCTGCTTTGTGGCTGTCAAGGGCCTCCGCAAGTTGTTCGGCTGCACGTGGCCTGTTAAGGGACCTCACATTCCACGTGCAAAACCGAAAATCTTTGTCCTTAAAACGTTTGCTGGGGTCATCAACAGTAGATCCTTCACTATCCGAGGCATGATGTTGTCTCTGAACTATATGATTTTTACGTGGTGAGGAAGTTAACCTCACGCACAACCCACAGACTGGTAGGAAAGGCCCATTATTTAAATCCTCGGGCAGAGGGGGTCGCTGCATACATTAGATCACCATACAACGGGTGTTGTGACGGCTATCCAGGGGGCGCCACTTGGAGGCTGTATGTCAACTTGACCTGTGCACTAACCTCACCTCACCAACATACTGTACGTAAAGATAATAAATTAACAATATATACAGATAAAAGGAAAGTTCACAAAAAAAATGTATATAAATAAATATAACGTTACATACTTTCTGTACTTTGGTAAATATATGATGCAGAATACAGAGGAGCAATCTTATTTTCACATTTTTTCTAATTTATTTAACTGATATGAACTGAGACAAACACCACGAAAAATATAATAAGCAAATGTATTTAATGTAGAATTGTTAAAAAATATCAATAGTAAGTAGTATTCATATTAATGCATATTATAAGCCCAATAATAACACACATTATATGTCTTAAATGACAAGCATTTATTTTTCTTTATATTATGTACATACGTATATATGCATATACATGCGCATTTATTATCTAGCCACAAGTCTTTGTTAATCTCAGAAGTACATTACACTTCAATTTGATTATAATGAAATTAATGATTAATTATGTGATGATCAAATAAAAACAGAGGCACCTGTAGCAGAAAGCAAAAGTTAAGCAACTCTTTCATGTTCAAAATAACACGCATACGGCCAAGTAAACAATGTCAACAAAATGTTATCTCCATACTACAGGGGTTAGTTACATACTCTGGCAACCCTAGTATGCTGAAGCTGAGAAGAGATTATATGTCACAGAGTACATCCTGACACTCTTACCGAAACACCACATGGTCTTCAAATCAAACAGTTACAGCTTTCTATGGAATCGTGTCCCAGCGTTATGTCCATAGGTCCACGATATGCTGCTGTACTGTTTCAATAAATGAAACTCTCTCTCTCTCTCTCTCGCTCTATCTCTTTTATGTCTGACGGAGAGAAATTGAAGATACTCACCTGCTATGTTATCTTTATCATTATTTGTTGTGCATGTTCTTTCATCATGTGCTTGAAGCATGATCGGTATCAGAGTATGATGATTATGTAAAAAGCGAACTTGTGAAAAGTAAAGTAAGAAACAAGTAAAATAATAAAGGAAACAAAAACTATTTCATTAAAAATTATAAAAAGTGTTTCAATAAAAAAGAAGAGAAGAACTAAACACACTGGACCTTCCCAAAAGGAAACCATGGTTTGACGACGAGTGCAGGCAAACACATGCAGCCAAGCAAGACGCGTATAAAATAACACAGCATCGAACACGAGCGCTATAGAAGAAATGGAGTATTATGGCAGGAATAAGGTCCGAAAGTTTTACCGAAAGGCTCCAATTCTGCTGTCAGGTAGAATATTCTACTCAATTTGGACGATGATAGGCAAGAATATCGTCCTCCCGACTTAGACGAAGTGAAGATAGCAATATCGAAACTGAAGTCAAATAATTGCACTGACCTGGTTGGGTGCACGCACGAGATTATCTGTAAGAAATGATCGGATGAAATTCAGCGTTGTTTGCCCGGTCCACATGAAGGGAGACCACTTTGACTGCGCCAATTACCGACAGTGTGATTCCAGGCCAGATCTCCACTTTACGGCAGATCCTTTAAAAGACCCAAGAAGTGCAAATCGACAGTCAGCATCTCTTCGTCGATTTTAAGGCCGCATTGTACATAGGGACGAGCTATATAGTGCCATGTTATGTAGTTTTGGTATTTCTACCAAACTCGTCAGATTGTGTAGGATGACGATGTAGAACTCTGGCTGTTCCGTATCGAATTCACCTTTACTGTCAGAAAAGGTTATAGACAAGGCGGTGCAATATCATGTTAAATCTTTAACATTATTACTCACAAGTCAGCAACAAAGGCACAATCTTCCAAAAGTCAACTCAAGTGGTAGCATACACTGACGATATTGATTAACGCTCAGGTCCACCTGAAATTGTAGCGGCAATACTAGTAAGATGCCAAGGTACTTCCACAAGTGGAAAATAAAAGTATATTCTGAGAAAACTCAAGTTTCTTCACCAGCAGAAGAAAATCTTGTTTTCTTCCTCAAAGTCAAATTTCCATTTTCGATAATCAGAGAAGTTGAAATTTGTCAGTAAAAAATATGGGAATACATTTGGATTCGAAACTAATCTAAAATTAGAGAGTAGCGACCACTTTGTTTAACCCAAGAAACAACAGAAAATCAGAGGTATTTTGGTATAGTTTGTGTTCGGGATGGAAGACGTTACAGACTTCGTGTTTGACTGTGTATGTTTGACTGTGTATGTTTGCCTGCAGTCGTAATGCATGTATTCCTTCTAGGTGGCAACTTGACACCCAGCACATCAGTAACAGCCTCTTTGGCACTTGTTGACAACGTTTCCATTCTTATTCTGTCGTTAGTTGAGGCAGAATCGAACTTTGAAAGAGTTTCAGCGAGCGTCGGTCGCCAAAGGTACTAAGAGTCGGATCAGAAGAAGATAAAAGTAAAAATAGAATGACCCGGCTTGCCACCTTTGACTGTTGCATTGGGCTCAGAGATTCCTGCAGGAATATGAATGTATTGCGAGGATTGAAGCTCAAATAGCATTGTGAGTGAAAGTTCGGCAAAATAGCTCTCGACTATTTTTGTTAAATCTGCTGGAAAATTAAGATAAAAGCTAGCAGTTGAGCTGAATTTTGGAAGGTCGTACCTCTGGTGCTGACTTGTGAGTTATGTACAATCTTCTCAAGATTTATGTTCAAGAATCCACATGATAAATCGCCGCCATGTCCTAGACTTTTTTATGGCATTGAAGGTCTCGATGAGTTCATTACCAACCTTGACGAAGCAAAAACTAGACATGGCACTGTATAGCTCGTCTTAATACACACTTTCATATGCGCCCTAAAAATCAACGAACAAGCTGAAAGAATCGATGTGTACTTTTTGGGTCTTTTCCAAGATCCGTAAAGTTAAAAACTAATTTGTTAGGGACTTACCTGATCTGAAACCACACTGATAAGGACCTATCAATTCGTTAAGAAACAATTTCAGTCGCTCACGCAATATGGCAGAGAGCTGATTCCTCGATAACTGCTGCAATCAAAGGGGTCTCATTTCTTGCCTATAAACAGATCATCTCCAGCCGATTAAAAGATCTGCGGAGAATTCGTCCGCTTCAGCTGCTTTGTTCGATTCCCCCTTGGCAATACCATCTTGTCCTCTTCGAAATTGAGGGGACCGAGTTCTGGTCCATCATCTTACAGTGCGCGAATAAAATATAGCATAATTGTTTTTTTTTTAATTTTTTATTTTATTTATTATTTTTTATTTTTGAACACAAATTGGAATACTTCTTATTTATGTATAGTAAAAGATAGCACATCTGCAACATGTAGTTTAAAAAAATTAGCATATGTATTACTATTTCATTTTCTTTTAACTCTTAATAATGAGCAGTTCCTCCGCTTTTTTTTATTATTTCTGCCATTCTGTAAAGATTTAAACATTTTATTTTTATTTTATTTTTTTTTTTTTTTTTTGTGGTAATTTGCGTCCATTTGATATAATGCTTTGTTTAAGCTAATTAACACTTTCGTATTGCTTGTTTTCAGCATAAACCATCCTGGCAAGAAGACCCCAACAGTTTTCAATAGTATTTATATCTGTCGATCGTGCTGGCCAATCTAAAACATCAATATTGTTATCTGAAAAATATTTTTGAACAATTTTCGCCGTATGCATCGCAGCATTGTCTTGCTGTAATTTCATGAGTTAATTCTGTTGTTTCATCGGCAATCGAATCCAGGTACTTTTTGCTGTCCATTCTTGTGGTCGTGATAGTAATATGCGAGGCCATCGGGACCGTCGAGATTGAACTTCTTCTCGTCTGTGAATAATACCCGACGCCATTGTTTTTTCCAATGAATATGTTCCATGGCGAATAGAGACTCCTTCAATAGTATTTGGACGTTTCTTACATTGGTCGTGACACCTGCTTATCCAGCGATTTTGCGAGCCGTTAAGCCCGAATTCGATGCAACTCTTACAACTGCGCGCCTATCCTTGTTATTGATAGCCCTTGGACGCCCTGAGCTACTCTTCTTTCCGTAATTTTCAGGGTCTTTAAGGAAATTTGAAATCACTTTTCGGCTTCTTTCCAGTTTTTCGGCAATATACATATATATATTTTGAAATTTTCTTGGTGCAGTTTTGTAATAACCTTTATTTTGGCACTCTCAAAAAATAAAATCACAGAATGGGCCTTTTTCTTTGGTTTCCTTTAAATTTGTTTACGCAAAGATGACCAATTGTGAAAATCTTTTTTTCGGGGTGTTATCTACAGTTTTTTCTTATAATTAAGGATTTTCTACAAACTTCTTCAGGCACCCAGTACAAGACCACTGGCTTTACTGGGGCGCAGAGAGGTATAAGAAAAAAAGGGTATAGGTCATTAACCATTATCCTATTAAAATTAATTGTGAAATTACATGTTGTGCTATATTTTTTTCACGAACTGTACAAATTGAGTAGAATACTATGCCCAACAGCGGGATTCGGACTGTCAGCGCCGCTTGGAAGTCTGCAGAAATTATCTTCCCAGATTATTGGCACCTATTGTCCAGTTTATTCCAGTTTATGCTATTCGGTACAACTTTCGGGCTTAATTCCTAACATATCAGTCTCGCCAGAGATTTTAATAATCATTAATAAGAGCGATAGATCTCTCGATTTTGAGGATGTACCACATTGTCACATTAGTTAACTGTCTAATCTTTACTCTGACCACTATCCTGTTTTTTGTGAAGTTCGTTTTGTCAGTAATGAGTGCAAGTCTTTCTTTATTAACTTGGATTTCAAAATAAATGTTCTACCCATAGATTTGAACTCAGTTTAATGATATCAAAAGATATTAATATTAAAGGAATGAAAAAGTCTACTTCTCCTCTAAAAATACCAATTTATATTATCGTATTAGGAGAAATCGCAACCTGCTCTTAAGCTACAGTAAGATTGCCTTAATAAACTGATTCAGAATCGCTAGAGAAAAATTGTAAACCATTTTAAAACATTACTAAGGTAATAAAACAGGAAAAAAGGCATATTTCCATATTTATCTTCTTCTACGGACGAAGAGAAAACAGATTTATTATCTAAAACCTTCTGTGCAAATCATTTTCTTCGAGACACTTTAAACAAACGGAATCCCAAACTCTTGTTATAGAACAAATACGAGTTGCTAACAATGATTCTTATTTTGTTAGAGCGAATACTATAGAAGATACTTTGAAATCTCTGAAGGTTAAAAAAGCTGGTCGTTTTGACAGAATAAGAAACATAATTTTGAAACGTTTGCCTAAATCGGGCATAAAATATCTTACATTTCTTGGCACGCATTGCCAATAAAAGGATAGTCGCAAAAATTATACCGATTTTAAACTAAGCAAAACTGCTGACTACTCCCGTTGTAATCCTATAAACCCATTAGACTATTAAGCAGAATTGAAATAGCAATCTGGAAAGTTTGCTGCAAATCCGGAAAAGCAACATTTACAATTTTTCGATCGGAAAGAGCAAAGGGAACCCGAAGCTTCATTAAGCTTAATGAGTTTTCCCAGGGAATCAATCGAAGCTATAGAAATGAAACATTCGAAGTCCAATCTAAGGTTATAATATCCTTAGATTTGTCAAATAGGGGTGGCCGCCGTGGCGTTGTGGGTAGAGTGCGACGCTCACACGCCGAAAGTTTAGGTTCGAATCCCGGCTCAACATATCGAATTTTTCACTGCACCACCTCCTTCAAGCTGCTGAAAACATTCAAAGAGTATTGCCTAGAAAAAAAACATCTCAAACTTCGCCGTTCGGAGTCGGCAAGAAACCTGTAGGTCTTTTCTACTCGTGAGAGAACAGTAACGCACACAACGCTAGTAGTAGCAGTAGCAAGCTAGGACCTGGTCCTCTTGTGAACTGTCGCGCCATACAATTACTATGTCAAAAAGGGGAACGGGTTATGTGTACGCCAGACGCTTGATTAGCAAATTCGGCTTCCCACGACACCTTATCAACGGTTCAACTTCGCACGACACCTGCCCAGCGGCAAAGTGCAACATAAACAATAAATATTCATAAATACGAATGCAAAACAAGTTCACGGCGGAGTAGAGTTTGAATATTTATACCGAAAGTAATTGTCATCCATATTCTTTCTTAAAGTTAGTGTAAAACAAATTATCATTCATTGTTTCTTCTTAAAGTTTGTGTATTATTTGTTTATTCTCGATTGGCTTCATCTGTATCAAGTGGCAAATGTTGGTTCTTGGTTAATCTCAATTGATTCATCTGTATTGAGTTACAGACCGAACATTTCATAGCAATTGTTGGTTAATTTCACATGAACGACCGTAATCGTGATCACTTCATTTATTTGATTCATCTACGAGCTACATATAGTGTTCTATCCCAAGTTGAAACATAACAATAGTTTATAAACTATGATATATAAACTGTACTTTACTCATCTATTGCGGGTCTGGTCGGCATTTTCTGTCTCCCTCCTTTCTCCGTCATTGCAAACGAGCTTCTCCGGTATACCACAAATCATATAAAATTTGTTTAAGAAATATCTTTTTGATATCTAAATCGATATTAAGAATGTACAAAATAAAAATAAACACTAAATACTTCAAAAAAATAGACATTTATTTATATATTTTTGGACGACCTTGAGATTTCACTTGTTCTATTTTGCAATATATGTAAGATCGGAACAGATCGAGAATTTTAAAAGTGACCAATTTGTATCCTACACCTCCTAAAACGGAGTCACTATGCAACGCGTTTTTCCATTTGAAATGTTTTTCTCCGTTTTCGTAGTTTTTTAGTAAGGGTTCTGCAGTCTCAATTTATACTTAATGTTTCACTACTTTCGTACCTACCTTTTTATTCTTTTTATGAAATTTGATTGCACGAACGTTTCCCAGTTTAGAGTTACTCAGTGCGTGCAATTATTAACTAACAAAACATTTAAGAATTTACATAAAAAAAAAAATTAAGGGTGTTTGTTATTTTATAATATTTGTTTTAAAATTAAATTATTCAATCTAAATAAGGTAAAATTACTTCACGTATAACTTTTGGTGTGGTATGCCACAATAAATGATGCACATGTGGTTTTGTTACAATGATGAGTTTACCAGCATTTTTAAGACTTCTTAAACCAATTTTATCTTTCAAAAATATATCCCTGTCTTCAAGAGGTATTACATCCAATGTTTCATTGAAGAAACCAAAATGACTGAAATAAAACAGATAAAGAACAAGCAAATGAAATATTATTCCCCTACACACCTTGATTGCCATGGTGTAATAACTCCATCATTTGGTCCACCTATCAATACTATTTTGTTTAGTTTTAATAAACTATTTTTAAACTGTGTAGAATTAGAAGACTGTATCTCATTATTAATAAAGGGAAGAAAAACGCTATATTTGATGTACAAATCGTGTTTGTGTGGGTCATTCCAGTAGTTACCGACAGATGTATGTTGCCCTAGCCTGGAATAAAATAGTTCAAAAGCTGTCTTTGCAGCCAAGTCTGGAAAAATTAAATGGAGAAAGCTAGCTGAAATTAAATAAGAAAACAAAGTCAACTCCTGTTTTTGCGAACTGTTAAAATGAATATTTACTTCCATATTGTCCAGCCTGAGGTGACGACAGCGATATGAAATTGTGAACCTTGTGATTAGGATATGACTGGAGAATAGCTCGTGCTAATAAACCACCTTGCGAATAACCTGAAATATAAAATTTTTCTTTATAATTGTTAAGCAAGAAAAGGTAAACTTGGACCGTTTAATAGAAAACTTTTTTAATTAAAAATTAGAACTGCTTAAAACGAAGAACTATTCCGTTAAAACGAATGTTTGCAAAGCTCTCTGTGATGTTGTTTAGGGTTTCTTGCATAAAAGTTTAGTTTTTAAGTGTAGTGTTTCGAAATAACTAATGGCTTTGCGAAAAAATAATCTCATTAATTTATCCTGTATTCTTGCTTCTACTTCAACCGCAGAGTAGCAAAATAA
The DNA here is from genome assembly GCA_955652365.1 of Eristalinus aeneus. Taxonomy (NCBI): domain Eukaryota; kingdom Metazoa; phylum Arthropoda; class Insecta; order Diptera; family Syrphidae; genus Eristalinus; species Eristalinus aeneus. The sequence goes on from OY019133.1 coordinate 56,679,341, forward strand.
GTCGGATTTCAATCTTGTCATAGTCTCTGGAACAATAACGTAAGGAGTAGAAGGAATATGTTGAACGTATAAGCTTTTCTCTCTCTTCTTTTCACACTCCAATACTGTATAGTTTGACGTAAAGTTGATTCTGTACATCATAAAAACAAGTTAAAGAAATACACAAAAAACAACAAAATTTGCGACCGGTACATGTGTCTGAAATATATATATATTTTTTTTTTTTTTTGAGTTGCCCGATGTTTCATTTCACACATTCACAATGTATTTGTCATGTCGGAACTATCAGACATGTTTAGGTGGAATATGTAGAACGATAGGAACTAATTCCGACATTGGAACTAGGTCCAGGAACTAGTAGGTTCGGAACTACACAACTCTACTAGCCAACCACCACTTGCCTTAGAATCGGCTTCTAATTGGCAGTTTGAATTCTATTCACGTTAAGGTACGCCGTATTTTTTTTAGGTTGAATAGCCTTTGAATTTGTCCTTATATTTCATATTTGTGTAAAATTATTATTATTATAATATTATTATTATTATAATATTATTATTATTATATTATTATTATTATAATATTATTATTATTATATTATTATTATAATAATATTATTATTAGTATGTTATTATATTATTATTATTATTATTATTATTATTATTATTATTATTATTATTATTATTATTATTATTATTATTATTATTATTATCATTATTCTTATTATTCTTATTATTATTATCATTATTCTTATTATTCTTATTATTATTATCATTATTATTATTATTATTATTATTATTATTATTATTATTATTATTATTATTATTATTATTATTATTCTTATTATTATTATTATTATTATTATTATTATTATTATTATTATTATTATTATTATTATTATTATTATTATTATTAGTATTATTATTATTAGTATTATTATTATTAGTATTATTATTAGTATTATTATTATTAGTATTATTATTATTAGTATTATTATTATTAGTATTATTATTATTAGTATTATTATTAGAAGCCAAACAAAACGTACACAACCGGAAAAAAAACAAGAAACCAAAAAAAATTCATTGAAAAAAATTCATTGTTCCATTAAAAAAGTTTTACTAATAATAAATATGACAGGAAAATTTAAGGGAGTAAAATGTTATGTGAGGCACTTGATTTTTGGTTTATTGACTAAGCTTCTCATTTACGTTCATTGCCCCAAGTTTTGGGAGTCTTTTATTTTGGGTGACTTATTTTAATATTTCTTTCGCTAATGAAAGATATAGCCCCCGGTAGCGTACCTCAGCTACCAGAAGACACTTTTGGGTCAATTTTTATTGGGAATGGTAAAACAGAACTCGTGCCTTGTATCGTTATTTTCATTGTTACCACCATATAGATACTGGTCTACATGATTACCACCATATAGATACTGGTCCAGCCAAATGCCTAGATATCTTACTACACTTTTCACGGTCAATGGCCGCCCTAGTGGGTCAACTATGCCGAACTTGCGCCAATTCATTTTTGTGTCCCTTAAGGCTCTGGACAGCGGGGTTCTGAAAAGGATAGTTTCACACTTTTGGTAGTTTATTTTCAACTTCCAGTCGCCGCGAAATCATTGAATTGCATCGAAGTCACTTTGCAACAAACTGTTTATTTCTTCTACCTTCGGACCTGATTTGTACGCGATTGAATCATCGGCAAACGCTATTTTATTAGGCATAGAACCTATCAGATCGCTAATGAATATAGTGAACAAGATCGGCAAACCCACAGCTCCTTGTTGTAACCCATTTTTTATATGGAAGACAGTAGCTGAAAATTTTTTTGCCATTTTTCACAACAAACTTTCTGCCCGTTACCCTGTCATAGTTCATATATAGAAATGTTTTATCAATGCCGAGCCTGACTAACTTTAGGAAGAGACCTTCTAACCATACAGTGTCAAACGTCTTTTCCATGTCAATCAGGCAGGGTCATGTGCAATGTATTTTGTTTCTGTTCCGCTGAATGTCGGAAACCAATTTAGACGCGGCATGAATGGTGTCGTGCCCCGCCCTGAATCCAAATTGGTTTTCCGGTATTAATTGCTTTTTCTCAATCCATTTTTTTAGAGCTTTAATGACTATCTTCTCAAATACCTTGCTTATACACGGAAGAAGACTTATAGAATGATTTCTCAACCCATTCTTTTAGAACTTTAATAACTATCTTCTCAAATACCTTGCTTATACACGGAAGAAGACTTATAGAACGGTTCGACGGGATGGAGGTATCTTTGCCCCGTTTCGGAATGGCAGAGTTGTGTATACGTCCACCGCCTCAGAGGGCAGATGGCGTAGAACAATGTTTGGTATCCCATCTATTCCCACTAACTTCTTATTTTTCAGTGAGTTGAGTTCGATTTTAGAAATAAGGATGGAGTTGTTTCCATTATCGGCGACGACGTTATTTGCCGCCAGTCACTGAACCTGGTGAAACCAGGGATCTCGGATCGCCATTGACTGATTTTATTCCGCAGACTGATATTATTTAGCAAGGCTCTGTTTTCCAGGCCGTGATTTAGAATACGAGTCTCGTTGGCCGTATACACTCTCTGGAAAACAGCTCCAATTGCTCTCACCTTATTGCCCCAATCCAAGCTTACAGCTAGACTGTAATTTTGCCGAATTAACTGTTGGAGTACTTTGATCTGTGACGACAGCGAATTCTGCGGATCTGTAAATTTCCAGTACAAGAGTTTAAGTCTTGATATGAGTCTCCTTTTTTGCACATGAAGTGCATCGATGGTAGCACTCTGATAAATGTCGCCATTATCAGTTTGCGCTACCTTCGGAATGGTTTTGTCCATTGTACGTTTAATAACTTCGTCCATTCGTATGAGGTACCAATCAACCTCTTCGTTCGTTAGGTTTCTGTTCGTTGGAAGATTGATCACAGTCAAACTTATTTCTCTGGCTAAGGTTCCAGAGAAACGTGAACAGCGCGCCTTATTGTAATTTTAAGGGTGCGTTCGGACGTATTCCTCCACTTCCTCCAGCTTATTCGGGAGCAGTATTACCGCGGCGAGACCACAGTGATCACTGTCATACTCGACCGTAGTTAAATAGTTCCTCGTATGTCGGTCCACGTTTAGTATAGTTAGTCGTCTGTCGATTAGGATCACATCCAGATAGGACCCGCTTCTATCAGTTGCAAGCAAATCCAGCCTGAACTCAACATTGTTCTGTTCCGTCCACCCTAAAAGAGCGCTACCTCTCTCATTCGGAACAGTGTTACCCCATTTACCATGTTTAGCGCTCAAATCTCCGGCTAAAATGTAGTCATTTTCTTCCGAATTTAGGCGGAGGCTAGAGAAAAGAACCTCGAGCTCCGAAAGAAAGTTAATGTTTTGAGGTTCTGATGCATAGGCAGCGATCACAAACAGTTTCTTTCCACCTTGGAGAGAGATGCGTGCGATCGCTGCTTCTAGCACACTAAATCTACGTACATACAGCTCTGTGCAAAGAAATAGCACCACGTTGAGGTCTGCATTCTGGATGCTAATTACTTTTCTCCATGCTCATGTAAAGACACGATATATATTGTAGGACTTCTGTTGGGTGTCAGTAATAAAATGCAAAAAACAAGATAAGCAAAGATGCATTTTAAGACAAGAAAATTCCCGTTAGACGAAATGAAACCGAAATTTTGGTGTGCAAAATAATAGCACCATGTCATTTTAAAAAGTGTTTTCGAAGTGTTTGGTGGTGTTTAGTTTTTTTTTTTTTTTTTGTGCGTCAAAAGATTTAAGTAAAAATATTTAAGTATTTTGAAACCAGTATTTTTAAAATACAACGTTATAAACAATTAAAATGGGTCGCGGTGTGCATTGTACTCCTAAGAAACGTGAACTTATAAAAAAATTAATTTCTGACGGAAAAACGTATTCGGGAAATCGTTGGTTGTTCGAATAAAATGATTACTAATGCAAAAAAAAAACGTCGAAAAAGAAGAAACAACAGGTAGAAAATCGAAATTAACCTCTACCGACGAGCGAAGAATGATAAGATTAGTGAAACAAAACCCATTCATCACATCAAACAAAATAAAAGAGGAACTAAATCTACCCGTATCAACATCAACCATAAGAAGGAAGTTGATAAAGAAGGAACTACCTGCCAAAAGTCCCAGAAAAGTACCCTTGCTGACAAAGGTCCATCTTCATAAAAGAAAACAATTTGCGCAAGAACATTTGAACTGGGAAGTAACCAAATGGCGTAATATATTATAGACAGATGAGTCTAAAATTGTTTTATTTGGAACTCCTGGGACCAGGACATTTGTCGCAGACAACGAACCCAAGAGTTCAAACCGGAGTGTACTTTAAAAACTATTAAGCACGGCGGCGCGAAAATTAACATATGGGGATGCTTCTCCTACAATAGTACTGGTCCTATATTTTGGATAAAACCAATGATGACCGCCGAAGTTTATGTTGGCATAATGAGGGAAACCATGTTGCCCTACGCCGAGTGGAATATGCCTCTCAAATGGGTCCTGCAGCAAGACAATGACCCGAAACATACGAGCAAATTGGCCAAGGAATTTTTTGCGAGGAATGGGGTTCAAGTTATGGAATGGCCGCCGCATTCTCCAGACCTAAACCCCATTGAAAATCTTTGAACAGATGTAAAGAAAGCTGTTTTAAAAACGAAACCAAAAAATACACTACAGCTATGGGAAGCTTTGCAGGCTGCATGGAGGGATATTCCAATTCGCCGATGTCAGGCACTAATCGACTCTATGCCACGACGTTGTGCCGCTGTGCTCAAAAATAAGGGTTATAAGACGAAGTACTAGAACAGTAGTATAAATAAAAAAAAATAAAAACCGTACTATTCCACTAAATTTTGCATTTTATTTACGACCTTTTACTTGTGGTGCTATTATTTTGCACACCAAAATTTCGGTTTCATTTCGTATAACGAGAATTTTCTTGACTTAAAATGCATCTTTGCTTATCCTGTTTTTTGCATTTTATTACTGATACCCAACAGATGTCCTACAATAAATATCGTGTCTTTACATGAGCATGGAGAATCATCAGTCTAGTCCGAGCTTTCAACAACTCGTGTTCTATTCATCTGTGACAAAGTTACTCATTAAAATTAATAAACGCGATAGATCTCCCGATTGTGAGGGCTTCGCAATGTCTTCAAATAAAAAACGTCGCGCCAAGGCGACTTCTCGGAGTGATAATGTTGAACAAGTTAATCGAAGAAATTATTATGTTCAATTGCAATGCCTCCCGGCGAATGATATGGACGATAATGATAGTAGTGATGAAGTGATTGATCCGAATATTAATCCCACCAAAAAAGTGCATGTCCCCAGGTTAAAAAAATAGTGAAGAAATATGAACACTACAGCGACACTATTTATCTCGTGTCATTAGAAAATGGTTCCATAACATTAAATGATCTTAAGAAAAACTTTAAGTCATTATTTTACACGCAAGTCAGTTGAAGTTTCCAGCGAAGAATGAAAGGTAAACTCACTCAATGCCATAATTGTCAAATGTTTGGCCATGGTGAGAAGAATTGCCATGTTAAAACCTATTGCGGTATTTGTGCTGGCTCTCACAATACTAAGGAATGTGTAAATACACACACCACAAAATGCGCTAACTGCGGTGGCGATCATAAATCGAATGATGCAAGATGCTCTTCCAGAGCGAGGTACTTGGAAATTAGAGAAAAATCCATTAAACGCAGCACGTTTGCACATCAAAACTCTTCTTCAAATCGACACATAGAAAGCTTTGAACACTCAAAATCTCCTGCTGCAGCACAGATGACTCAACACAGCACAATTGCATCGTTGAACTCTTTGTTGGATTTTCCTCCTTTACCTCGCCGCAGCACTCGCGATGCAAATGATAGTATTAATGTTTTGACTGGACAGCTTCTTCAAATAAAACGCACAGTGGCGTCGGTCGACCGCAGAAACAACAGCGTCAGCAGTAATAAAAATAGTAATTTATTTTCTTTTGAAGAAATAAATGAATTAGTTACGGACTTAATATGTGACTTATCAAAATGTAATTCTAAATTTGAACAATTCAAAGTTATTGCACATTTAGCTACTAAGTACCTGTACAATAATGTTAATTAATACAAATCTTAAAATAATTAATTGGAATGCTAGAGGTATAAGGAGCAAAAGAATCGAATTTCTAAATTTTCTTAATAACAATAATATTGATATCGGCCTAGTTACTGAAACTGGCCTTAATAACAACAGCTTAAACTTATCAAACTCCACTTACAAAAGCTATAGAGTTGATAGGTGTAACAGAAGAGGTGGGGGTGTTGCTATTCTTGTCCGTAGATCAGTTCAACACTCGCCTTTGCCAGTTATCCGAACACGTTTTATGGAAAATGTAGGCATTGAAGTAAGACATGAAAACAAAAGTATAAAAATATACTGTGTTAATTTTCCTGGTGCTTCTTCATCTGCTCAAAATAAACGACATTCTATTAGGGATTTACGAAGCCTACTTGGTGCAGGCAGTGACGTCATTCTCGCTGGTGATTTTAACTGCCGTCATCGTGATTGGGGTTGTGTTTGTGCAAATACTTGGGGTAATATTCTTTCCAGGATATTATCCCACTCTGTATTTACTATTCGTTTCTCTCATAATCCTACATATGTACCCGCCGATGTGCGTAAAAGTCCTTCGATACTTGACATTTTTATCACAAATCGTCCTAGTCTACTGTCACAACCTGTCGCTGTGAATGACCTTTACTCTGACCACTATCCTGTTTTTTGTAAGGTTCGTTTCGTCAATAATGAACGTAAATCGTTTTCCTATAACTTAAAGAAAACAAACTGGACTAAATTCAATTCCAAAATATACGAAGGACTAAGAGCCCTTTCCTGTGATTTGGATTCAATTTCTTGTAATCGCAATGTTGATACTATTGTAAATAGGTTTACCAATGTGGTAACCGAAGCAATTATATTTAGTGCTCCAAAAAAAGAAAAATGTACTTCTGATTTAAATTTACCAAATTACATTCTTCAACGTATTAAGATCAGAAATAGTATTAGGAGAAATTGGCAAAGATATAGGCAACCTAATCTTAAGGTTAAGTTAGCTTACTTAAATAAGTTGATTCAGCGTCTTATTTTAGATTTTCGAATATTTAAATGGAACCAAAAACTGAAATCTTTAGATAAAAATTGCAAGCCTTTTTGGAATATCGCTAAAGTTGTCAAACATAAAAATAGACTTATTCCTGCGATTATCTGTGATAACAACACCTTCTTCACAGACAAAGAGAAAGCAGATGTATTATCTGAAAGCTTCTCTGCAAACCATATTCTTTCAGGAAACTTAGGAGAAGCAGAAACTGAAACTCTCGTTAACGAGCAAACTGAAATATTTAATAATAATACTTATATTACTCCTAGCGCAGCGTTTGTTCGATCGAATACCATAAAAGGCTTTCTGAAAACTCTGAAGGTCAAAAAAACTGGCGGCATGGACGGTATTAAAAATATATTTTTAAAACGCCTGCCTCAGTCAGGCATAAAATTTCTTACATTTATAATCAATGCATGCCTCAAGATGCAATATTTCCCTGATAAATGGAAAATGGCGAAAATCGTACCGATTATAAAACCAGGAAAGCCTGCAGAGAACCCCAGTAGTTATCGGCCTATTAGTCTGCTTAGCAGTGTTAGTAAAATCTTGGAAAAGGTTTTGAAAAAGCTAATTCTGGAATATACAATGAATAATGCAGTATTTCCAAATACTCAGTTTGGTTTCAGGCAATTCCATAATACTTCCCATCAATGTCTTAGGATATGCAATCACATCAAAACTAATCGGTTAGTAGGCAAATCTACAGGTATGATCCTGCTTGATGTGGAAAAGGCCTTCGACACAGTCTGGCATGAAGGACTTATTTACAAAATGCTCAATCTACACTATCCCCCTTACCTAATCAAAATAGTCAAAAGTTTTTTACACGCTCGTTTCTTTGAAGTTTACGTTAATAGTTCTTCGTCAAGTCCCCATAGCTTTTCCATGGGTATTCCTCAAGGCTCGGTACTTGGTCCTATACTGTACAATATATATACATCTGACTTTCCACATCTACCAAATTGCCAAGTGGCACTCTTTGCCGACGATACTGCTGTATACACCTCGCATGAGTATGCTCTCAACGTTGAGAATATACTTATAAATGCAAGTGAGATAATACTCAGTTATTTTAATAGGTGGAAAATAAAAATTAATTCTGAGAAAACTCAAGCTATCTTTTTCACCAGAAAAAGAAAACCTTGCTTTCTTTCTCAGAGTCCAATCCCTATTTTCGGAAGCCAAATAAGCTGGAATATATCGGTGAAATATCTAGGGGTACATTTAGATTCTAAGCTAACCTTTAGTTGCCATGTTACGCAAACTTTAAAAAAGATAAAGATTGCAACCACTTTGTTGTATTCCTTAATAAACAGGAAGTCACTTCTATCGACTGAAAATAAAATTATTATATTTAAAGTCATCTTCCAACCAATATTAACGTACGGCTGCCCTGTATGGGGAGGTATGGGGAAATGTCATTTAAAGAGGCTTCAAGTAGCCCAAAATAAAACATTAAAAATGATCTGCAACTTACCGTGGCATTTTTCTACAAATGAACTGCATGCAATGGCTGGTGTTGAACTGATTAATGATCGTGTCGAAAAAATTATAAATAAATTTTATATTCGTTGTTCTCTTGCTGATAACCCTCTTATAAACAATCTTGCTGTCAATAGTATATCAAATAATTAAAGTGTTATTCATATGTATCTATTATGTTATTTACGTACATGTTTATTGTTTATTTATTTATCCATCTTTTTATACACTTGTTATTTATTAATTGCTTTTTGCTATTTATTTATTTACTCATTCAGTTATCGATATTTTGTTATTTATCATTTATGTATTGTTTATTTATTTATTTATTAATTTAGTTATTTATTAATTAATTAATTTATTTATTTATCTATTTATCTATTTATCTATTATCTATTATATTTATCTATCTATCTGTTTTGTTTTTCATATTTTTATTTATTTTATTTATAAATTATTTATTTTGGTTTGCTTGTTAATATTTTTATAAATAATTTATCTAACACACAGTATTATCTTATTTATTGATACAACAGTTTGGTTTGTACAACTTTGGTTCTTATATATTATTGGTATTAATACTTAATTTTTTTTTTTTGTTATGAGGGTTTTTCTTGCGCTTTTCCTCTAATATGTCATCCTTAATGTTTCATAAACTTTTTTTGTTCATACATAAAACTATTTTTAGTAACAAGGTACTTGTGTGCCAAATCTCTATATGTAAAATGTGCAATACTTAACTGTAAAAATTATTTTATGTGCCTAATAAAGATCTATCTATCTATCTATCTATGAGCATGGAGAAAAGTAATTAGCATCCAAAATGCAGACCTCAACGTGGTGCTATTTTTTGCACAGAGCTGTAGTTACTATATATAACCTTATCATAAATGTTACTTTTAAGCAAGGGGACCACCCCGCCACCTCTAGTAAATTGGGGTCGGTCTCTTCTAATTCTATGGTAATTTTTGTACTTGAGACTGCGCGTTTGGTTTGGCTTAGTTTCGCTAGCCATCAGCATGTCAAGATTATAAGATTGTAACAAGTTCGAGAGCGTAAGTTTTCGTTCGATCCTTATAAGCGAATTTACATTCACTGCTAGGATCTTAAGGGTTCTTACCTCGCGTGAGCCCACTATATTTGAGCGCGCTTATTTGCAGACAGCTGAGAGAAGAGGAAATACTCTCTAGCCGTCTGCGTAAGGAAGCTGGTCTGCAGTCCAGCAGCAGTGTTGAAAGGCTTAACTCCTACAAAATGGACTTCGTCGCTCCGAAACACGTCTTTACTCAACAAATGTCTGTGAACGACTGTCGGGTTGAATGTTTTTTTTGTTTTTCTATGCATTTTTTATTAGTTTTTCTTACTTCTTTTTCTTATATTCTAAACAAAAATGCTTAAACTAGCTTATTAATCGAATCTACTGATCTTAATTCTAGCTTACTGACTCTTAACAAGTGCTCTAAGCTAACCTAGGAGTAATTTATTTTTTAACCTTTCGGCTTCTTTATTAAATTTGGTGTTTTCTAATTCATTGTTAATTCTAATATTTGCCCAAGAAAAGAGAAAAACTTGGGATAACAATTTTTCAACTTATCCTAACTTAAAACTAAGACTAAATACCAGCTTAAAACTAAAAGTAAAATTTAAAAAGTAAAAACCAAAAACGTTATTCTTTAACAACTAAGCTTATATCTACTTAACTATGTCCGTAAAAATACGTACGCATCCACCAGGACGTATATATTATAAATATGCTTAACATATATATTTAATACGTCCTGGTGCATCTGTTTTAATTTTTTTTCTTATTTTTTTTTATTTTTCTATTTTTTTGTGGTGTTTTTCGTTGTTATTTAATGTCTTGGCCGAAGACACAACTACCCCGTTAATGTTTTTAAGAACCTAGTGGCATCGAAAGCTGATTCTGGTGTAACCACCAGTAGAAATGGCGTTCTTTGTCTGTTAATGCTCTATCGCGGGCAGAAATCGCTCTACTAAGCCGTAGGATATCCTCATGACTGCGAGCGACGTCCGGCTCGTATTGAAGTTGCCTTTCTACTGTTCGGCTTGCGACATGGAAGATGATGGGGCAGCCATCCGCATCTTGTATCAGGCCTTTTGCGTCCAAATAGAGGAAAGCTTCGGGTGGAATAAAGAAGTTAAGGCGTACTTTCTCATGGCACATTATGTTAGGGTAGTAAGCCCCAAAGATCAGACTGTTGATTGAAGTCATTGCTCGAGCAATGTGACCCCGTATCAACTTGATAATAGAATTGTCTATCCTTATAAGATTTGCCTCGTTGTACAAAACCTCGTTGGGGTAGAATTTCTTCTACTGGGATTCTGGTGTTCGATATAACCGAAGATAGGCCCGAAGGCACCGCCTCTCGAACAACCTCATTTGCCATTTTTCACAACGAACTTTCTACCTGTTACCATGTCGTAGATCATATATAGCAACGTTTTGTGGATGCCGAGCCTGACTAACTTTAGGAAAAGACCATCTAACCATACGGTGTCGAATGCCTTTTCCATGTCAATCAAGCAGACCCCTGTGCACTGTGCTTTGTCTCTATGCCACTGGATGTTGGAAACCAATTTTGACGCGCCATGGATGGTGTCATGCACCGCCCTGAAGCCAAATTGGTTTTCCGGTATTATTTGTTTTTCCTCAACCCATTCTTTCAGAGCTTTAATAAATATCTTCTCAAATACCTTGCTTATGCAAGGAAGAAGACTTATGGACCGGAAATTTGTCGGGAAGGAGGTATCTTTGCCCCGTTTCGGGATAGGCTGTACTACAGCTGTTTTATGCATTATGTAATAGTAATATGCATTACTTAGCGCATTGTTGAACAGAGTTGTGTATACATCCACCTATCTGGATCGATGCCAACTGAAGTATGTAGGTCCGCGTTGTCTGTTGTCCTGTCAAGTCGAACGCTCTGGATGTCGTTATGGTCTTTCCTCCGAAAAATTTTATATACTTGCGGGAACATGCTCGGGTTGTTGGATCTTACAGCCCGAATCTTATTGCCCCAATGCAAGCTTACAGATAGACTGTAATTTTGCCGAATTAACTGTTGGAGTACTTTGATCTGTAACTTCTGACAGCGAATCTCCGCATTCTGTGGATCTGTAAATCTCCTGTACAAGAGTTTAAGCCTTGACAAGAGTCTACTTTTTTGCACTTGAAGTTCCTCCAGTTCCTCCAGCTTATTCGGGAGCTGTATTACCGCGGCAAGACCACAGTGATCACTGTCATACTCGACCGTAGTTAAAAAGTTCCTCGTATGTCGCTCCACGTTAAGTATTGTTAGGCGTCTGTCGATTAGCATCACATCCAGATAGGACCCGCTTCTAGGAAATGATGATATATCGGTTGCTAGCAAATCCAGCCTGAACTCAATATCATTTTGTTCCATCCACTCTAAAAGAGCGTAACCTCGCTCATTTGAAACAGCGTTACCCCAATCACCGTGTTTGGCGTTCAATTCCCCGGCTAATATATAAAAGTTTTCTTTAGAGCTCAAGCAGTGGCTGGTGAAGAGAGCTTCGAGCTCCAAAATAAAGTTAGAGTTTTGAGGTTCTGATGCGTAAGCAGCGATCACAAACAACTTCTTTCCACCTTGGAGAGAGATGCGTGCAATTGTCGCTTCTAACACACCAGATCTTCTAACTGCATTGCTAAATATGACCTTATGACTAATATTGTTTTTAATTAAGAGGGCGACTCCGCCTCCTCGAGTGGATTGGGGTCGGTCCCTTCTTATGATATTGTAATTTTTGTACCTGAGGTTGCGCGTCTGGTTTAGCTTAGTTTCGCTAGCCATCAGCACATCAGGATTGTGGGCTTGCAACAAACTAGAGAGCGATAGTTTTCTTTCGATCCTTAGCAGAGAGTTTGCATTCACTGCAAGGATCTTATGGGTTCTTACCTCGCGTGAGCCCATTATATCTGAGCGCGCTGGTTTGCAGGCAGCTGAGAGAAGAGGAACTCTACTCTAGCCGTCTGCGTAAGAAAACTGGTCTGTAGTTCGGCCATTTGTTTTTGCAAGGCAATCATTTGCGCTTGCATCGACTGAAGACGACACTACATCCCTTATTGAGGGTTCTACCTCGGGTTGCCTGACCAGTTGAGCCGGGACATCCTTCGGTACTGTACGTTGTGCCGATTGTCTCCCTGACACCATTTGGGCGTAGGAGACTCCAGGCGTAACGGTGGTAGCCATAGCACAAGCCGCTGGCCTGGCTGCTACCTTTTTATCGTTCCTTGGGAAGGGAAGTGCCTTCTTCTTCACTTTCGCTGCCGCAGTGGTGAAAGGCTTAACCCCCACGAAATGGACCTCGTCGCTCTCAACTTGGCGCAGCTTGCCAAGGAGAACCTTCGGGTCGATGGAGGGATTTATACCTTTGAGGAGCAAGGTCTGTGGCCTTTCTCCTCTGGGGGCAGCGTTCGATGCCGCTAACTTCTCTTTTAGAAATCTAATCTAATCTGAGGAGTTTTATATTTAATGAAGTATGTCTTATTTACTAAGGCAAACTCACATCTCCAGTTCTTCCGTGCAAATGCCGAAGACGTTAATTGGAGGGCAGTGTTCCTTGGGCTTCTGCTGCTGTCTCTGCTGCTATGTCTGTTGTTGTTTCTGTTGCTGCAGTTGTTGCTGGTGGTGTTGCTGGTGGTTCTGCAGCTTCTTCTGTTGCTGCTGCAATGGTTGTTGTTGGGCTGCCTTCAATGTGGCAGAATGTTCTTGTTTTGGTCTCTGCTGCTGTTTTAATACCCGTTGTTGCTGTTGAAGTTTTAATTTTTTTTTAACTTCTCGCAACCGTTGCGCTGCTTTTGATGTTGAAGGCAGCGATTTCTGGGTTTCTCTGTTTTTGTTTCAGCTGCTTTCTTTTTTCTTGCAGCTTGAGGAGCTCCTCTTCTTGTTCCCTTTGTTTAGCTGCTTTCTCGCAGTGGACTGCACGTGGAGGAATTTTATGTGAGCATCGAGCTTTGCTCTCTCCTCATCCAGCAGGCGAAGTTTCCTTCCATATTGTTCCGCCTCATCGTCTGCGTCCGATGTGGCGAGAACCTGGAAGGAGTTGTCGCTGCCTTTATAATAGTACCGGCATTCATTGCCCTCCGATTCACATCGGAGGCTTTCGATGTCGATGGTGGCTGCTGGTGAAGCCGATTTAAGTTTTGGTTTACCAGTTGTTGTTGTTGGCGGTGTTTTTTTGGTCGACAACGATCCACCTTTGTTCGGTGCGACCATTTCTTCGTCTGACGTCAGTGTGGTAGTACGACGCTTTGTAAGGCTGGGCTGCGGCTGCGTTCTCTTCCTCCGTTTTTTTGTATCGGTATTCTGGCTCGCGGGGCTAGCTATGCGGATACTACCATCACTTGTGTGGTCGCCTGACGTCCCAGCCACCGGTGTTTTAAAGTCGCCTGATTTGCTGAGCTCAGGTCGCTCGTCACTTTCCATTTTTTTAATTTACACTAATTGTCCACTTTTCTTCAATAAAAAAAAAAAATTTTTTTTTTTTCTTTCCTCGGGATTCGAACCCGGGATTGTCAGTTCACCAGAACTACTGCTCTGCTAATTGAGCTGCCGAACTCGTTTATTCTTACTGTCTTAATGTGAGTATTTAATTCACACTGTTTTCAACATATTGTAGTCGACACACATGTGTACTCCGCGGAGGTCTGTGAACGACTGTCGGGTTGAATGTTATAGAGAGACTGTGGACATAAGGGAACATTTTTATTTGTGCATATATGACAATTGTTCCAAACCGAGTTGAAACAACTCTCCGCAATTTCTTACAATCAAGGAAATTTAAGTTTTGTATTTATTTTATTCGTGGTCGCCGTGGCATAGTGGGTAGAATGCGACGCTCACACGGCGAAGGGTTTAGGTTCGACTCCCAGTTCAACACCAATTTTTCTAATATTTCACGGCATCACCTCTTTCGAGCTGCTGACGACACTCAAAGAGTAGTAACTGTCTAAGAAAGCTTCTCAAATTTCGCCGTTCGGAGTCGGCAAAAAACTGTAGGTCCCTTCTACTCGTGAGAGAACAGTAGCGCGCACAACACGAGTAGTTGATGAGCAAGCTAGGCCCTGGTCTCCCTTTGGACTGTAGCGAAAACAATTACTATTATTATTATTTATTTTATTCAACTCTCGTTGCGACATCAGTCATAAGCTTGTGTTAAAATTTGTTTGTAAAAATAAGAAAAACTTCGCACCAATGACAATGTATAATTCGGATTCATTAATTAATTAGAAATGCACTGAACATAGAAACACCAATTTAATCGTTTCTCAATGAAACACTGTATTCAAAATTAGTGCGGCATATGAAAGCAACACACAACTACGTGAAGGTAATGTATATGTACAGCTCTGTGCAAAAATAAATAGCACCACGTTGAGGTCTGCACTTTGGATGCTAGTCACTTTTCTCCATGCTCATGTATAGACACGATATATATTGTAGGACATCTGTTGGGTGTCAGTAATAGAATGCAAAAAACAAGATAAGCAAAGATGCATTTTAAGACAAGAAAATTCCCGTTATACGAAATGAAACCGACATTTTGGTGTGCAAAATAATAGCACCATGTCATTTTAAAGTGTTTTCGAAGTGTTTGGTGGTGTTTAGTTTTTTTTTTTTGTGCGTCAAAAAATTTAAGTAAAAATATTTAAGTATTTTGAAACTAGTATTTTTAAAATACAACGTTATAAACAATTAAAATGGGTAGCGGTATGCATTGTACTCCTAAGAAACGTGAACTTATAAAAAAATTAATTTCTGACGGAAAAACGTACAAATATATTCGGGAAATCGTTGGTTGTTCGAATAAAATGATTACTAATGCAAAAAAACACGTCGAAAAAGAAGAAACAACAGGTAGAAAATCGAAATTAACCTCTACCGACGAGCGAAGAATGATAAGATTAGTGAAACAAAACCCATTCATCACATCAAACACAATAAAAGAGGAACTAAATCTGCCCGTATCAACATCAACCATAAGAAGGAAGTTGATAAAGAAGGAACTACCTGCCAGAAGTCCCAGAAAAGTACGCTTGCTGACAAAGGTCCATCTTCATAAGAGAAAACAATTTGCGCAAGAACATTTGAACTGGGAAGTAACCAAATGGCGTAATATATTATAGACAGATGAGTCTAAAATTGTTTTATTTGGAACTCCTGGGACCAGGACATTTGTCGCAGACAACGAAACCAAGAGTTCAAACCGGAGTGTACTTTAAAAACCATTAAGCACGGCGGCGCGAAAATTAACATATGGGGATGCTTCTCCTACAATAGTACTGGTCCTATATTTTGGATAAAACCAATGATAACCGCCGAAGTATATGTTGGCATAATGAGGGAAACCATGTTGCCCTATGCCGAGTGGAATATGCCTCTCAGATGGGTCCTGCAGCAAGACAATGACCCGAAACATCTTTGGACAGATGTAAAGAAAGCTGTTTTAAAAGCGAAACCAAAAAATACACTACAGCAATGGGAAGCTTTGCAGGCTGCATGGAGGCATATTCCAATTCGCCGATGTCAGGCACTAATCGACTCTATGCCACTGAATTTCAATTGAACTTCTTCGCCCTTTATACTTCTCAAAGTGTATAGTTAATGACTGAATGTATCCGAAATGTAAATAAGTAAGGAAATAAAGTCTTAAGGTGTAACAACAAGCAGAATATGCAACTGTTTCTTTCCAGGAATTTGTAAAACACGAAACCTATTTAGTATACAAAAAAAAATGTACCAAACAGAACTCCACAAATACCATTCGGTTACAACAATAGTAACATAGTTGCGATGACATATAACCTGCAAAAAAAAAATCAGTTGTTCGAAACAAGAAGAGCAACATTACAAACAGTTCTGCCACAATACACAAAAAAAATTAACTACACCCGAAATACTTTACACTCAAACACAATGCAATAAAACCAGTTCTGCTAAATCAGCAACCAACAGCCTCAACCAACATGCCTCTCCAACCAGCACGATCTTTCGCCAGCTGCCTCCAGTTGCGCACTCCAAGTTGGTTGAGATAGATAGATCTTTATTAGGCACATAAAATTTAATTTTTACATATAGATATTTGGCACACAAGTACCTTGCTACTAAAAAACAGTTTTATGTATGAATAAAGAAAAAATTTAAAAACATTAAAGATGACATATTAGAGGAAAAGCGCAAGCAAAAACCTCATTACAAAAAAAAATATTAAAGTATTAATACCAATAATATATAAGAACCAAAGTTGTACAAAGCAAACTGTTGTATCAATAAATAAGATAATACTGTGTATTAAATATATAATTTATAAACATGTTAACAAACAAACAAAAATAAATAATTTATAAATAAAATAAGTAAAAAAATATGAAAGAAAAAATAAATAGATAGATAAATAAACAAATTAAAAAAAACAATAAATAAATAAATAAATGATAAAGAACAAAATATCGATAAATGAATGAAAAAATAAATAAATTGCAATAAATAATTAATAAAAAACAAGTGTATAGAAAGATGGATAAATAAATAAACAATAAACATGTATGTAAATAGTATAATAGATACATATGAATAACACTTTAATTATTTGATATACTATTGACAGCAAGATTGTTTATAAGAGGGTTATCAGCAAGAAAACAACGAATATGAAATTTATTTATAAGTTTTTCGACACGATCATTAATCAGTTCAACACCAGCCATTGCATGCAGTTCATTTGTAGAAAAATGCCACGGTAAGTTGCAGATTATTTTTAATGTTTTATTTTGGGCTATTTGAAGCCTCTTTAAATGACATTTTGCCATACCTCCCCATACAGGGCAGCCATATGTTAATATTGGTTGGAAGATGACTTTAAATATAATTTTATAATATATATATAATAGTTTTATTTTCAGTCGATAGAAGTTACTTCCTATTTATTAATGAATATAACAAAGTGGTTGCAATCTTTATCTTTTTTAGAGTCTGCGTAACATAACAACTAAAGGTTAGCTTAGAATCCAAATGTACCCCTAGGTATTTCACTGACATATTCCAACTTATCTGGCTTCCGAAAATAGCGACTGGACTCTAAGGAAGAAAGCAAGATTTCTCAGAATTAATTTTTATTTTCCACCTATTAAAATAACCGAGTATTATCTCACTTGCATTTATAAATATATTCTCAACGTTGAGAGCATACTGGTGTATGTATCGTCGGCACTAGGCAATTTGGTAGATGTGGAAAGTCAGGTGTATATATATTGTACAGAATAAGACCAAGTACGGAGCCTTGAGGAACGCCCATGGAAAAGCTATGGGGACTTGAAGAAGAACTATTAACGTAAACTTGAAAGAAACGAGCATGTAGAAAACGTTGGACTATTTTGATTAGGTAAGGGGGATAGTGTAGATTGAGCATTTTGTAAATAAGTCCTTCATGCCAGACTGTATCGAAGGCCTTTTCCACATCAAGCAGGATCATACCTGTAGATTTACCTACTAACCGATTAGATTGTTTATGATTGCATATCCTAAGACATTGATGGAAAGTATTATGGAACTGCCTGAAACCAAACTGAGTATTTGGAAATACTGCATTATTCACTGTATATTCCAGAATTAGCTTCTTCAAAACCTTTTCCAAGAGTTTACTAACACTGCTAAGCAGACTAATAGGCCGATAGCTACTGGGGTTCACTGCAGGCTTTCCTGGTTTTATAATCGGTACGATTTTCGCCACTTTCCATTTATAAGGGAAATATTGCAAATTGAGGCACGCATTGATTATGTGAGAAATTTTATGCCTGATTGAGGCAGGCGTTTTAAAAATATATTTCTAATACCATCCATGCCACCAATTTTTTTTAACCTTCAGAGTTTTCAGAATGCCTTTTATGGTATTCGATCGAACAACCGCTCCGCTAGGAATATTCTAGTTTGCTCGTTAACGAGAGTTTCAGTTTCTGCTTGCCCTAAATTTCCTGAGAGAATATGGTTTGCAGAGAAGGTTTCAGATAATACATCTGTTTTCTCTTTGTCTGTGAAGAAGGTGTCGTTGTCACAGATAATCGCAGGAATAGGTCTATTTTTATGTTTGACAACTTTAGCGATATTCCAAAAAGGCTTGCAATTTTAATCTAAAGATTTTAGTTTTTGGTTCCATTTAAAGTTTCGAAAATCTAAAATAAGACGCTGAATCAATTTATTTGAGTAAGCTAACTCTTCAGCTTAAGATAAGGTTGCCTATATCTTTGCCAATTTCTCCTAATAATATTTCTGATCTTAATATGTTGAAGAATGTAATTTGGTAAATTTAAATCAGAAGTACATTTTTCTTTTTTTGGAACACTGAATATAATTGCTTCGGTAACCACATTGGTAAACCTATTTACAATAATATCAACATTGCGATTACAAGAGATTAAATCCAAATCATAGGAAAGGGCTCTTAGTCCTTCGTTTATTTTGGAATTGAATTTAGTCCAGTTTGTTTTCTTTAAGTTATAGGAAAACGATTTACGTTCATTATTGACGAAACGAACCTTACAAAAAACAGGATAGTGGTCAGAGTAAAGGTCATTCACAGCGACAGGTTGTGACAGTAGACTAGGACGATTTGTGATAAAAATGTCAAGTATCGAAGGACTTTTACGCATTTACGCACATCGGCGGGTACATATGTAGGATTATGAGAGAAACGAATAGTAAATACAGAGTGGGATAATATCCTGGAAAGAATATTACCCCAAGTATTTGCACAAACACAACCCCAATCACGATGACGGCAGTTAAAATCACCAGCGAGAATGACGTCACTGCCTGCACCAAGTAGGCTTCGTAAATCCCTAATAGAATGTCGTTTATTTTGAGCAGATGAAGAAGCACCAGGAAAATTAACACAGTATATTTTTATACTTTTGTTTTCATGTCTTACTTCAATGCCTACATTTTCCATAAAACGTGTTCGGATAACTGGCAAAGGCGAGTGTTGAACTGATCTACGGACAAGAATAGCAACACCCCCACCTCTTCTGTTACACCTATCAACTCTATAGCTTTTGTAAGTGGAGTTTGATAAGTTTAAGCTGTTGTTATTAAGGCCAGTTTCAGTAACTAGGCCGATATCAATATTATTGTTATTAAGAAAATTTAGAAATTCGATTCTTTTGCTCCTTATACCTCTAGCATTCCAATTAATTATTTTAAGATTTGTATTAATTAACATTATTGTACAGGTACTTAGTAGCTAAATGTGCAATAACTTTGAATTGTTCAAATTTAGAATTACATTTTGATAAGTCACATATTAAGTCCGTAACTAATTCATTTATTTCTTCAAAAGAAAATAAATTACTATTTTTATTACTGCTGACGCTGTTGTTTCTGCGGTCGACCGACGCCACTGTGCGTTTTATTTGAGGAAGCTGTCCAGTCAAAACATTAATACTATCATTTGCATCGCGAGTGCTGCGGCGAGGTAAAGGAGGAAAATCCAACAAAGAGTTCAACGATGCAATTGTGCTGTGTTGAGTCATCTGTGCTGCAGCAGGAGCTTTTGAGTGTTCAAAGCTTTCTATGTGTCGATTTGAAGAAGAGTTTTGATGTGCAAACGTGCTGCGTTTAATGGATTTTTCTCTAATTTCCAAGTACCTCGCTCTGGAAGAGCATCTTGCATCATTCGATTTATGATCGCCACCGCAGTTAGCGCATTTTGTGGTGTGTGTATTTACACATTCCTTAGTATTGTGAGAGCCAGCACAAATACCGCAATAGGTTTTAACATGGCAATTCTTCTCACCATGGCCAAACATTTGACAATTATGGCATTGAGTGAGTTTACCTTTCATTCTTCGCTGGAAACTCCAACTGACTTGCGTGTAAAATAATGACTTAAAGTTTTTCTTAAGATCATTTAATGACACGAGATAAATAGTGTCGCTGTAGTGTTCATATTTCTTCACTATTTTTTTAACCTCTATGCATTTCAAGCCGCGGTCACAAAGTTCATTTTTGAGTGAATCAGTTTCAATATTTTCCAGACCAAATAGAGCAACTTTAAATAATTCTGCACTCTTGATGTCGTGAGAAAAAAAATTGGCAATTTCTTTGTTTCAGAGAGCTTAATACTTGGTTGCGCGATTATAATGTTTCACAAGCAATTTTAATTCCAATGGATAATTTTTTTGATTGAATAGTTTGTGATGTTTATCAATTTATGCACAAATTCCAAATTTGTATGCAATAGTTTTATTGTAGGAACATGCACTTTTTTGGTGGGATTAATATTCGGATCAATGACTTCATCACTACTATCATTATCGTTGTATCCGTATGCGCTTGACCAGGCATATGTCGCTGTACAGCCCATAGAGTTCGTCGTTAAATCTTCTCCTCCAGGTGCCATCAACGCTAACAGGATCAAAAATCGCACGCAAAACTTTTCTCTCTTCTCTCTTCATCCGCTTTTGGTAACATCCAGGTTTGCGCACCATATAAAATATATAAAGCGAGCTTAGTCCTTCGAGAGGCTTTTCAATTGTCTCTTGAGCCCAAAGAAACAGCGATTGGCAAGAGTGATTCTGCGTTTGATTTCGGTAATGATGTTGTTGTCCCTATTTACCGCGGAGCCGAGGTAGACAAAGTCTTTGACTACCTTTAAGTTTCTGCTGCCTAGTGTGACGCTCTGTCCGAGACGTTGATGTTGTGTGTCTTTTTTTGCTGACCAGACCAGTTTACCGCCAGACCCATTTTATTCACGGCTCGCTGTGTTCGTCCAATCACGTCAATGTAGTCAGCGTAAGCTAGCAATTGAACTGACTTCTGGAAGATCGTGCTTCTGGTGCGAGTTTAGCACGATCTTCTTGAGGATGATGTTAAAGAAGTTGCATGACAGTGCGTCGCCTTGTCTAAAACCTTTTTTGACATTGAAGGTCTCGGTGATTTCGTTACCGACCTTGACGGAGCAGCGAGAGTTCTCCATCGTCAGTCTATTCAATCTGACGAGTTTGGTAGGAATGCAAAAACTAGACGTGGCACTGTTTAGCTCGTCTCTATGCACACTGTCATATGTAGCCTTAAAATCGACGAATAGGTGGTGGGTGTCGTTTTGCACTTCTTGGGTCTTTTCCAGGATTTGCCGTAATATGAAGATCTGGTTGATCGTGGACATCCCTGGTCTGAAACCACACTGATATGGACCTATCAGGTCATGGGCAAACGATTTCAGACGCTCACACAATACGACAGAGAGGGTCTTGTATGCGATGTTAAAGACTGACTGAATTTGAAATCTGAGACTGTATCCTCGATAATTGGCGCAGTCAAAGTCCACTCATCGGGCATGCTTTTCTCCGACCATATTTTGCAGATAAGCTGGTGCATGCGCCCAACCAACTCATCTCCAGCTGCATTAAATAGTTCTGCGGGCAGTCCATCTGCTCCAGCAGCTTTGTTCGGTGCCTTCATCGCCGTTGACGAGTCTACAGAAATTATCCTTCCAGATTCTCAGCACAGACTTGGACTCTACCACGAGTTGTCCATTTTGATTCCGGCAGGCTTCCGTTCGAAGTTTGTATTCTCCGGATAGTTGTTTTACCTTTCGATAAAACTTTCGGAGTTCATTCCTGCCATAACACCTTTCAATTCCGTCTTCTTCTTTATCCTTCTGAGAAGCCGGTGCTCTACCCTCCATCTATGTTCGTAGAGCTCACGAACGGCCCTCGTTAGATGCAGCGTCACCTTATAGGCGTCTTGTTTGGCTGCATGCGCTTGCCTGCACTCGTCGTCAAACCGTGGGTTCCTTCTGAGTGGTGATGTGAAACCCAGCACATCAGCGGCAGCTTCTTTGATGGCTTCTTGACAACGTTTCCAGACTTCTTCTATCGAGTTTCAGGAAGACTTAGTCGGCAAAGCTCAAAGCGATCAATTGCGATTGTAGCTTTCCGACGTCAAACCGTATTGGCTTGTCTCGACTCCGCTGATATCTCGATATCCAGGTTCTTACCTTGGCTACAACAAGGTGATGATCCGAGTCCATGTTTGCACCTCGGAAGATTTGGACATCGATAATACTGGAGAAGTGTCTGATGTCGATCACAACGTGGTTAATTCCTTTGTGAATGTTCTGGTGTGGGAAACGCGTGCTAGCTACAGAGGGTCCGTTTCCGGATGTGTGGTCGTGCAGGCTGTGTTTACCGACGACTCCAACAAAGATGTCCTCCTTTCCCAGCTGAGCGTTGAAGTCTCCTAGAACGATATTGGTGTCGTAGCTGGGGCATCGATCGTATGTTCTTTCTAGGAGATCATAGAAGTCAGGCTTGGTGTTGTCATCCTTCTCCTCTGTCGGGGCATGAGCGCATATTAGGCTGATGTTCCCGACTTTAGCCTTGATGCGGATTGTTATGAGACGTCCGCTGACGGAATCGTAGCGCAAGACTTTTTGCCTAGGTCTGCCTCAAACGACAAATCCGCATCCGAATAAGCGCTGCTTTCTCTCTCTGTAGCAATCCCTGTTTTATATGTCGAAGTTTTTCATTGTTTTCTTGCCGGGGCCATCCCATCGCACTTCCTGGATGGCGGTAATGTCTGCTTTGTAGCAGTCAAGGGTATCCGGCTGCACGTGGTCTGTCAAGGGACCTCACATTCCACGTGCAAAACCGAAAATCATAGTCCTTAAAACGTTTGCTGGTCGTCAACATTTGATCCGTCCTTATCCGAGGAATATCGGTTTATCTGAACTTAAGGTTTTTACGTGGTGAGGAAGATACCCCCACACACAACCCACAGGCTGGTAGGCCAGGCCCATTATTTAAGCCCTCGGGCAGAGGACTTTTTTTTTACCACACAACGGGTGTTGTGATGGCTAAACAGGGAGCGCCGCGAGGAGTCTATATGTCAACTTGACCTGTGCGCTAACGAGGATAATGTTGGCAGATCGGCTTGTTGAGCGCAATCAACAGTGTTACCTCATGTGAACAAGTCCATGTCCCCCAAACAACTTACAATTCTGTAAAAACCAAATTAAAAATTCTAAATTTTATACGAACCGCACAGGTATAAGGTTGTCAAATATCTTCCTTTCGCCTTTTTGTCTTTTGAAATTTCCGGCTATGTACAAAGCGCTACAGAGCTCGTATCTGGCAATACTATACATTTTTTGAAAAGTCTTGACATAATCTACAAATTAGATTAGTTTGGATATTGCGTTCAACAGTTATAGACGTGTAAACATGGAGTTCACAAACTTAAAATTTTCCTTCGTTAACGGCAAATCCGCTAGATAAACGTGAGATTAATGGTGTTTTGGGAGATGGTAATCTATCACTTCGAACCGCGAAGGAATGGTTTCGACGATTCAGAGCCGGTGAAAACGACACCATAAATAAGCCAGCCGGCGGAAGGCCTGTGATGACGAACACCGATCGAATTATGGAAATCATCGAGTTAGACCGGCATGTGGCATCTCGTGACATGGCCCAGGAGATGGGAGTTAGTCACCAAACCAATTTAAACCATCTGCTGAAGGCTGGATACAAAAAAAAAACTTGATGTTGGGGTGCCGCATGATTTGACGCAAAAAAACCTTCTGGACCGAATCAACGCCTGCGATATGCTGCTGAAACGGAACGAAATTGACCCATTTTTGAAGCGGATGGTAACTGGCAACGAAAAATGGATCACATACGACAATATCAAGCGAAAACAGTCGTGGTTAACGGCCGGTGAATCGTTCCAAACAGTGGCCAAGCCGGGATTTATGGCCAGGAAGGTTTTGATGTGTTTCGATTGGAAGAGAATCATCCACTATGAGCTGCTCCCATATGGCCAGACGCTTAATTCTACCATCTGAATCGCTTGAAGCAGATGATCGACCAGAAGCGTCCAGAATTACCCAACAGAAAGAGTGTATTGTTCCAAAAGGCAACGCCGGATCATACACTTCGTTGATGTCTCGTTAGAAGCTACGGGAGCTAGGATGGGAGGTTTTATCGCATCCACTATATAGGCCGGACATAGCGCTAAGTGATTACCACCTGTTCCTGTCCATGGCGAACGCCCTTGGTGGTGTGAAGTTGAACTCAAAAGAGGCTTGTGAAAAGTCGCTGTCCGAGTTCTTCGCAAATAAGGAGGGAGGTTTCTACGAAGGGGGTATTATGAAATTTCCAGATTATCGAACAAAACACCCATATTTGAACTAAATCCGATCACTGTAACACTTTTTATGAGGCATTGAATGAATAGCAAAAATGGGGAATATTTGTCAACCTTATATGATAGATGATAACATTTGAAACTATCTAACACCACAATCATAATTAAAGACGATTTACAGTACATAGTCATTTCTGGGTATCCCCACATATAAAAAAATGGAAAAATTAGTTAATCAATTCATTGTAAATTCTGGTCTAATAAACAATGTCTTACCAACTCATTTCTCCCTCACCACATAGGACGTTTACACATGTCTACACGTGACTAATCATAAATTAAAATAAATAATAAATTATTCGGTAACTCCACTGATCTGAACATAATCAGCCAATACTAAACTAATTAATATATACTAAACTAATAAATAAATTTAAAATAACAACAAAATTGCAATAATTATTTTGTTTTTAAACTTTTACGGCAGTGATTAACCCAAAATACACGAACAAAAAAAATTGGGCTGACATAAAAACCACGATTTGTACTATAATGACACTCCATATACTATAAAAACCTAAGCCCCTGTCACTCACCAACAAGGACTTAAATTTTCGCAAGATTACGGGGAAAATTAAACCAACGACTCCCTAACTTCATCAGACAAAAGTAGTACTTCTTAACCAACAATATCCGCATTTTATGATAAGATTTCAGCTCAATTGGATTAACCAATTAGGACTTGATGCCTGTTTACACTTCGAAAAAGGCGCAACAACCGGAGATGACATATCTTTTGCTTTCTTCATAAAAAGAAATATTATTTACACAAACCAATTTACTGTTAAAAAAGGCGAGAATACTACTGATTTACGTTTGTAATAAAATGAGTATATGTCAGTGCCGTGCCATCCTCCGACGTATGCAGACGTGTCGTCGCTGCATGCACTCAAAACAAAAAACAATCATTTTATTCCTCGCGCCGAAAAACACAAACAACAATTAACGCGGTCCGCCCAACACCTCCGCGAGTGTAAAACGAAAATCTAACATAAAGTGCAGTGTAGTGCAGTGAAGTGTATTGGTAGAGCACACGCGGTCCGCTACCCCCTCTCCCACTCCTTCACAAAACACTGTTGGGCGTTCTCGGTCGCAACTCCCGTTTGATCTACCAGACGGGCTGGAGCGATGCCCGAGTCTGCCTAAAATCTGACATAGCGGATTCGGAAGTGTGAATATTTGTTAGTGGACCAATTCAAGTCAATGTACGGGCATAACACCTACATTGATTTGTTTTGCGAAGCTAAACGCAGAATTTACACTTCTGAACTCTGCTCACTTTCACCAACTGCATTGTCGGAGTAGGTTTTCAGATGCCTACGACTGATATGAGGAGGCAATTTCGTGTTGACGAGAGCAACATTCGCGGACTGAGAACTAATCTCTTTGCCGTTTACGTCCAACTCTCCCGCCATAAACCAGCTGTCTTGGCGCTGAGTGAAACGCAGGTGGGTGAGAATACCGATTTATCGGATTTGAACCTGCCTGGATGTAGCTTGGTGCCCTTATTCTTTTTACACCGCGGTCTCGCCATTTATGTGCGTAGTGATGTTGCTTACCAAATTCAACCACAATATGGCCACTGTTCCAATCCCGAATTTAATTTTCTGTGGTTAAAACTCTTTGTCCGTAAGCATTTAATCCACTACTGCTTTGTTTATAGAAGTCCAAACATGGACAGCAACTCAACTTATAACGAGTTTGATGCGCTGTCCGACTCAATCACAAGAATTGTATCCCTGTACCCTCGCACTGAAATCGCTATTGCGGGCGATTTCAATGTACACAATTCTACTTGGCTTCGACATTCAGGCCAAACAACACCCGAAGGAAGGTATGTTGAAATCTTCGCTGAGGTAAATAATTTAACCCAGCTTGTGAATGAGCCAACACGAATACCTGACATTGCAGATCATACCGCTAACACCTTGGATCTGTTTCTCACCTCTCATCCGGAAAAATATTCAATTGATATATTGTCGCCTCTAGGCTCGTCCGACCACTGTGTCGTGTCAGCCAAATTCTCGTACTCCTCCCACACAGTTAGAGAACAAATTCCGAATAGAACAGTATGGCTCTACGAGAAAGCCAACTGGAGCGGACTTAACAACTTCTTTAGGAATTTTAACTGGTCACTATGCTTCCTCGATAGTGACGTGGATGCCGCTACTGATGCGATCACAAACATTATTTCGCTGGGCATGAGGTCCTTCATTCCCCACAGAGTGAAGAGCATCAAGCCTAAGGCGAACGCGTGGTTCGACTTGAGCTGCAAAGAGGGTATCAGGATGAGAGAGATGAGTTTCCGGGATTATAAAGCCAACCCTTCTGAGGAAGCCCGGAAAAATTTCAAACGGATCCGTAATGACTGTAATGCATTAATAAGACGTGTTAAATTCTCCTTTTACCAAAAATTGAGGCAAAAAGTTCTACAATGCCCCAAAGGTAGCAGAAGCTTTTGGTCTTTCGTAAAAAACATAAGGAATTCAACCTCGTCTTCTATCCCAATGCTCATTTGCAATGAAACTCTAGCTGTCCGCTCTTTGGACAAAGCTAATCTGCTTGCTGCACACTTTGCAGCTATCTCAACGCTGCCAGATAACACTTTGTCCCCGCCTGTACTTGAGAGCGTAAATTTCTCCATGGGGCAAATCCATTTTCACACTGGTACAGTAGCAAGAGTACTTAAAGATCTAAACATACACAAATCCGCTGGCCCGGATGGTATACCCACTGTTCTTTTGAAGAGGTGTTCTTCTACGCTGACAAAACCACTGCGCAAGCTTTTCCATCTGTCCTACTCTTCAGGGCTCTTTCCGAGTAAGTGGAAAACTGCATTTGTCCAGCCCGTCCCTAAAAAGGGCGAATGTGTTTGTCACCCACCTCCTACCGACCCATAGCACTAACGTCCCTTCTCTCCAAGGTCATGGAAACGCTGATAAACCGTCAGCTTATGAAATATCTTGAGTCCCGGAAGCTTCTTAATGACCGGCAGTACGGCTTTCGAAGCAACCGTTCCACTGGTGATCTGATGGCATATCTCACTGAAAAGTGGAACCAATCTTTGCACAATGCAGGAGAAAGCAAGATTGTTGCGCTTGATATTTCAAAGGCATTTGACAGGGTCTGGCACCAGGCTCTCTTGTCGAAAATGCGTGCTTTTGGGATCGATGAGTCTCTTCTTCAATGGATTAGAAATTACCTTTCGAATCGTTCAATACAAGTCGTTTTGGATGGATTCAAGTCTGATATTCACCATATTAATGCTGGTGTTCACCAGGGCTCTGTTTTGTCTCCGACACTCTTCCTCATTTTTATAAATGATCTCTAGTCTGCTACTTCTAATCCTATTCATTCCTTCGCTGATGACAGTACCCTCAGCTTTTCATATTCGTTCCTTGGCTCACGTCCCTCCACTTCGGCCTTAGACTCGGAACGGCAATGTATGTTAAGCACATTAAATTCCGACCTCGACAGCATAATCGATTGGGGAAATAAGAATAGATTGGAATTTAATGCTTCCAAAACACAGTGCTGTCTACTGTCGTTAAAGCGATTACAAAATAATCAGCCGTTATCCATGAACGGCACTTGTGTTGTTGAAACCGAAAGACTTTCCATCCTCGGTATGTGTATCAACCCAACAATTAGTTGGAACGATCACATATTTGAGGTCGCCAAAAATGCTGCGAAATGTCTAGGCTTCCTTAAACGATGCAAGAAGTACTTCACCCTTTCTGATCTGGCTACAATATAGAAGGCCTACATACGCCCAAAACTTGAGTATAACGCTCCTATTTAGTCAGGTGCTTCTTAGACCTCCCTGAACCTGCTGGATAGAATTCAAAAGCTAGCGATAAAACTTATAGGTGACAGTAATATTGCGAAGTCGATTGACTCGTTAGAACACCGACGTAATGTCGCGTCGTTGTCACTCTTTTATCGCTATTTTAACAAGAAATGCTCAGGTGAACTAGCCAGTTGCATTCCTCCCCTTCAAGAATTCACCCGCAATACACGCCTCGCTAGGAATGCCCACCAATTCACGCTCAAGCCCTCTTTCGGACGTACAGTCAAATTCAGAGACTCGTTCTTTAGCCGCACTACACGAATCTATAATGCTCTTCCCAGCTCGATTTTTCCTCCTCATTACAATCCACAGGCATTTAAAACCAATGTGCATCGGTACCTCCTCTCCCTCTCTTCCTGTATATCTTCGGCCGTGCTGTGACTTGATCCGGTCACTTAAGGGTACTCGCAACCCCTTTTGCACGCTTCAATTATAAAAAAAAAAATGTCCTCAGACATTTCAACAAAAAAATTGTGTCGACTCTCAGTATAATTTTGAAAAAGTGTATTACAGAACTGGGCGACATATCATCCTTTAAAAGAAATGAAACTAATTCAATGGAAAATAGGACCGAATATCTTCAATACCAATACTTCTCGTTCATCCATGACTCACATAATGTTTTGTTTTTAATTGTATTTAAAAAATAGGCTCCATAATCGATAATCAGAACAAAGTCCATCCACCATTTTCTCAAAGTACGAGGAACTGTCCTCAATGGTAACCATAAGTACCTAACAAATGAAAAAAGCACATCAGGGGTTTTAATTTCCATCAAAAAAAATTCAAATGCTTTAGATTTGTAAAAACATAAAACTTTTCCGTAAATATAGAAAATATGAAATATATTATACCATATATACATATATATTATGGCTTCAACACACAAAATTCAACCTATAAAACCACTATGCTACATCAAGAAATCCTAAGTTTCTAAATATAAAATCAAATTCTTGGCCTCTTCTCTTTTCAATTAATTTTGACATCTAATCAGGGAATAATCAGAAAAGTCTTAAGGAATTAGTATTCTTTCCTCACGAAAAAACAACCAACCGCTGTCACCTCTACGAGGACCAATGATTATTAACCGTGAAGCACCTACTAGACAAAATCAAGACCTTCAACAAAATATAACAAAAAAATTAAGGATCTACTGAATAATATAACTGAAAATATGTTGAAAAGTTACACAATATATAAAATTGCACAATATGAACGCAAACGTTAGAAGCTAGAGCTATAAATGCCTGTGCATGTTAATATTAGAATTTGCATTTGTACATATACATTAATATATTAATAAAAAGCTTGATATTTGTTTATCTCGCTTTTTATTAATATAAACACGAGATTCATTCATGTATTGTTTGCAATTTACTATTTTACCTATAAAGTTTACTCCACCAGGATGAATATCCATTATTTGTTTAAGGTAATCTCGTATTTCTATAACTTGCTTCCACGCCGCTTCTAGGCTTGACCAACCGCTAAATTTGTCACAATTATATATCTTTGTCCCGGGATGATTCTAACGGAAAATTTGCACAATAAATGATTGCAATAAATAAAATTCAAATCTGAGAACATTACCAACGTAATTTCTTTCTCGAGAACCGTCATACTTTCTGCACCGGACATAACACCATGAAGTATTACAACTGGTTTGTATCCATTAACAATAATTAAAAAGATTATAAAAAAACCAATTTTGAAAATTATCATATTTCTCATTTAAAATATGTTTGAGTGTCCTCCCTGTCAAT
The DNA here is from genome assembly GCA_955652365.1 of Eristalinus aeneus. Taxonomy (NCBI): domain Eukaryota; kingdom Metazoa; phylum Arthropoda; class Insecta; order Diptera; family Syrphidae; genus Eristalinus; species Eristalinus aeneus. Next base: position 56,709,878 of record OY019133.1, read on the forward strand.
GTAAATTGTTAGGCACAGACCACAGATAAGGAAATCAAGGAGATACTCATCAGAGATAAGCAAGGGGATATCCAACTCCCTCGTCTTCCGCCCTTTGAGGTGAACTGACAGCGTTTTTTTTATAAACCACTGTCTGAAAATACGTGTGAACTGTCATGATCTGCTGATTGCAAACAGCTGATCAGTTATTGAGGTGAAATATCTTGACAGGGAGTAAAATCATAAGTGTGCGTAGGTATTAAGGGTGTGAGAGTATATATCAGGTAATGGATATCTATTCTTAAAACGCGAAACGACAATAAAGTATATTTCTTAATAAACCTGATATATCACCAATAATTAATTAAGTTGACAAACAAAGAACTACTTAAACTCTTTCAATAAGCAAGTATGATATATGGTGATAACAAGGATCAGAGATAAGCGAATCAAGGAGATACTCATCTTAGACCAGTTTTTGCCCCTGGCCTTATGCCTAACCAATCCAGAGATTTTGTAATTGGGTAAGAAATCCCTTGAGAATCGCCGATACTTCTACAAAATCCCTGGATCTTAGACCAAATCGGTGGATAATGGCGGCAAATCGGTGGATCCACCACAGTAATGGCGGCAAATCCGTGGATTCGGCTCCGTAATGGTCTAGTTTTTCAAACATGGCGGCAGATTAGGCGATTTGGCCGAAGATGTTCAGAAACACAACATGAGACTTAAAAAAATATTTCGCAATGAATGCCTACGCCCATACTTGTAAAACAATGTTTTTGCAAGAATATTATGAAATACCGAAATTATTTGAAAAAGAAAACCAATTCGTAGTGTTACTATGAATTGAAAATGAAAATCACGCTAATATCACAGAAAGTGATTTCGTTCTAAGATCCGCACTAACCTGTTTTATGTGTTAAAATTGATTCTCTTAAAAAAACAGATGTTACACATTGATGATTTTTACAAATACAAAATATATATTGAAATTTTGTACAAAAATCTGTGTTTTCATCAATGGTATAAATAAAAAATATTATGAACACATCGAGCATAGTTATTGAACACCATTATTACCCAGTTTTTCGTGGTGGAATCGCTGGGGTGTTTGCGTACTCGTTAATTTTGCAAAATTTTGCACACATTTGCTTACGCGGTTATAAAAAAGCAATTATAGTCAGAGTTAATTACTCACTGATAATTACTAGTAATTGTTCTTTTGATTCCTTAAAAGCGATTTAAAGTGCTTAATATATTTGCATATTGGGTAAGGACTAAATTATTACAAAGTGCTTGCTCGTTCTATTTAAATAATAGTAATTGTAGTGAATTGTGATAAAAAGTTTTTCGAATTTGTCAAAAGATTAATTAATATATTAAATTTTTTTGAACATATAAGTTATTAAAATATTAATTATGAAACCTTGTGTTTTGAAGTGCCAAGGATACCTCCATACCTATGGAACAAATGATGACAACATGTAAGTTTAATTTTTGGCTTATATTATTTACTTGTATGTAGTTAATTTATATATAGTATTTTAGATTAAAATATTTAATATAAGTGTTACACAAAATTAAATCATCTAAATTAAAAATATATCTGTTCTAACGGACACATTTTCAGTTATTTTAAAAAATGCATTTAAATTACTTTTGCCAACGCAAGTTGCAGAAATCTTTCGGCTGGCGCTATTCCTGACTTCGTGACTACCCTCCATGCAGCCTCATGTGATGAACTGACCTTATGGGTGGCGTGGAAATGTTTTTCGAAAAGTATTTTAAGTCCTTTAATCAACCTGTATTTACGTCCCCATTCCTTATATTTCAATACCTAATAAAAGAAAAAAGACTTATAACCAACAATTGTATGATGATGTATACTCTCTCACCCTTAATACTTACGCACCCTTACGATTTTACTCCCTGTCAAGATATTTCACCTCTATAACTGTTCAGCTGATTGCAATCAGCTAATCAAGCCAGCTCACACGTATTCACAGACAGTGGTTTATAAAAAACGCTGTCAGTTCATCTCAAAGGGCGGAAGACGAGGGAGTTAAATATCTCCTTGCTTATCTCTGAAAACTGGGTAATAAAAGAGTTCATTAACTATGCTCGATGTGTTCATAATATTTTTCATTTATACCATTGATGAAAACACCGATTTTTGTAAAAAATTTCAAAATATATTTTGTATTTTGTACAAAACATCAGTGTGTAACATCTGTTTTTTAAAGAGACTCAATTTTAACACATAAAAGATGTTAGTGAGGATCTTAGAACGAAATCACTTTCTGTGATATGTGCGTGATTATCATTTTCAATTCATAGTAACACTACGAATTATTTTTCTTTTTCAAATAATATAGGTATTTCATAATATTCTTGCAAAAGCATTGTTTTACTAGTATGGGCGAAAGCATTCATTGTGAAATATATTTTTAAGTCTCATGTTGTATTTCTGAACATCTTTTGCCAAATCGCCTAACCTGCCGCCATGTTTGAAAAACTAGACCATTACGGAGCCGAATCCACGGATTTGCCATCATTACTGTGGTGGTCCCACCGATTTGGTCTAAGTCTAAGGGATTTTGTAGAAGTATTGGCGATTCTCAAGGGATTTCTTAACAACTACAAAATCCCTGGATTGGACAGGCATAAGGCCAGTGGCAAAAACTGGTCTAAGATGAGTATTTCCTTGATTCCCTTATCTTTGATACTCTTCTTAGACCAGTTTTTGCCCCCGGCCAGTCCAATCCAGGGATTTTGTATTTGGGTGAGAATCGGCAATCTTCTACAAAATCAGTGGATATTAGACCAAATCGATGGATCCACCACGAAAATGGCGGCATATCCGTGGAGTCAGCTCCGTGATCAGAAAGCATTAAGGAAGAAGATGGTCAACTGAACAGCTGATCAATCAGCTGATTTCCCCTTTGACAATCACCCGTTTGACTGTTATTTACGTGTTCTTGTAGAAAAAACCCCAATTTCTGAATGCAATTTACGTGACATCGAACAATGTCTCATTTTGAATATTAACCGTGAAGCACCTACTAGAAAAATCAAGACCTTCAACAAAATATAACAAAATCATTAAAGATCTACTGAGTAATATAACTGAAAATATGTTGAAAAGTTAAACAATATAGTTATTCTGAATCTTTATATCTAATGAAAGCAAGCCTTAGAAGGTAGAGCTATAAATACCTGTGCATGTTTATATTAGAATTTGCTTGTACATATACATTAATATATTAATAAAAAGCTTGATATTTGTTTATCTCGCTTTTTATTAATAAAAACGAGATTAATTTTCTGGCTTACACATGTATTGTTTGCACCTTACTATTTTACCTATAAAGTTTACTCCACCAGGATGAATATCCATTATTTGTTTGAGGTAATCTCGTATTTCTATAACTTGCTTCCCCGCCGCTTCCAGGCTTGACCAACCGCTAAATTTGTCACAATTACATATCTTTGTCCCGGGATGATTCTACCGGAAAATTTGCACAATAAATGATGTCAATAAATATTATTATTATTAATATTTATTAGCATAAAAATACAATTTGTACACTAATAATAAAATGGAGCACTGGCTACAAGGTCTTTCGGCTCTCTGGTTGGAGAAATATTATGGTCTAAATTAAAGAGGTGTGAAATCTGATATTATATAATGTAATTTTAAATATGGAGACTAAATTCGTTATGACGTTTATGTTTTTAAGCGAAGGAATTTTAAGTATAGTTATTACGTCGGCCTTGAGTAGACGTTTTGCACGATTAGATGAGAAAAAGCATTTTCCTATTGTTGCATATGTGGCATGTTGGTGATGGCTTATTTTTTAGTAGGTGTTGATGAGTTAATGCAGTGTGACCCAGCCTGAGTCTTAAAAATTTGTGATAACACATTTTGTTGCCATGGATTCGAAGATAGGCGGTGTGCAATCCAGGTTGATTTTTTTTATAGTGGTGATGGTATAAGTGCCAGTCGTCAAGGAGCATTGTGCGGAGTTTATTGAGTATAAAATTACTCAAGTCCTTTTTGCTGTAGGTGTTAATTAGGAATGTTGGGGCAACACAAGCCCTTTTTGCGGCGGTGTCGGCGGCTTCGTTGCCGAAAATACCCATGTGTCCAGGTATCCACATAAGTTTGCATTTATTCCGGTTACTTATAACCATATCCCTGATCTGGCGGATGATGGGCGATTTATTTTTTAAATTTTTGACTGCCTGTAACACAGATAGACTATCTGAGCAGACTACACTTTTGTCTTTGGACGCAGATGCAATTTTCAATGCCGAGATTATCGCTGTTGCTTCGGTGGTGAAGATAGATGTTATATTCGGTAGGATGCTTTATTTAAGAACACATCCGTTACTTTGAGTGATCGCTAAGGCTGTGTTTGCCTCTGTTTTCGATCCGTCAGTAAAGATGAAGTTCCAACAATCCATCTTTAAGCTGTTTTCAATGGTTGAAAAGCTAGAACGAACTAGCGTTGTGTTTGTTGTCACCTTTTTAAATTCAGCTAATTGTAGAAGGATGGAGTTAGTTTTCATTAGCCAGGGCGGTTGTCGAGGAGCAGTATTACGAAATTGGCATGCTGGTATTTGCAATTTTTCGCCAAGTGAAAGCGATCTCTCGAGGGCTGAGGGAATTCTTTTGCTTTTTGTACGGTTCCTGAGTAGGTTGAAATCTTTGTCTATGGGTGATCCAGTGGCGAAATAAAGTTTGGGGAGTATTTTTGCTGAAGCAATTTTAAAGCCTGCTTCTGCTAGGATGTTCTTAATGGGTGTTGTTGGGAACACGTTCAGGCTTCTTCTTACTGCTTGGTGATAAACCGGTTTAACATAGTGTGTTTATGTGGACATAACTCTTACTATATGATAAGTATTTAATAATATTGCACTTTGCAGCTAATGCTTTCTTAATCTCTAAACAATGATTTTTCCAATTGCATTTACAATTAATTAACAAACCAAGAATATTTAAATTATTTACAAATTCAATTTTTACATTATTTACAAATAGTAGGTAGTGAGCAAAATTTTTTTCCGCAAATATGAAGTATCATTTATCAGTACATTTATCTAAGCAGAGATTCGCACCAGAGGTTGTGGACCAATAGGCGATATCCTTCAAAACGCGAGAAAACAAATTATGTGTAATGTTTAGATCGTTATGTGTACACATAATGAATATATCATCTGCATGCACACAAAGATCTAAGGCTTTGTATTTATTAATAATATCGCATAGACTGTTGAATGGAATTACAAATAGAATTACTGAAAGGGGTGACCCTTGGGGAATACCATTAAAAAGTGGCACTGTGTTTGAAAACTTATTATTAATCATTACGCTAATTTTTTTTTGGCCTATGCGCCATTCTTTTAATTTATTTAAAACAATGTGGCTGCCTATCCTGTCGAAAGCCTTTTCGAAATTTTAAGTAAGAATCGAAACATGGTTTCGAGCAGAGAGTGCATTGGTTGCCACGAAATCAATATGTAAAAGTGCGTCAATGCAACCGCGTTTTGGCTTGAAAGCCACTTGTTTTACACTGGTGAGATTTTTTGATTCTATGAACCATAAGAGCCGGTTAGCTATAATTTTTTCCAAAATTTTGGAGGTACAGGGTATAAGGGCTATCGGGCGTATAACCATTTATATAGCCATGTGGAGAAGCCTTGTAGCAGCGCTGTGTGGAAGGTTTTGAAGTATGGGGTGCGAAATACGATCGCCCCCGGGGTTTTACCTTTTACACAAGGTAGACAGTGAAGTAATTCCGACCACGTTAATACTGTTTCTAGCCTTAGCGCTGTAGTGTTGCTAGCAGAAAATGGGATTGTGCATATAGATTCGTTTCTAATGTCGATAAACTCCCTAGGGAAATTTTCGTCATGGGATGCTTTTGACCATGTCTGCGCGAAAAAGTTATTGATATCATCATTTGATTGCATCACTCCACTAGGAGTTTTGATAGCATTAATGCTAGCTCTGCTGTTATTACCTGTTAAGCATCGGATTTTTTGCCAAATAGAGTGCGTAGAGGACGAGGGAGAGATGGAGGCCGTGAATTCTTGAAAAGTCTTTAATTTTCAGCTTTTGAGCTGTCTGCGAAAGACTGCGTTAGCTTTTTTGAAAGCAATCAGGTCGCCAGTGGTAGGCCGTTTCTTAAAAAGTTTCCATGCTGTTACCTTGTTATTCCTTAGGGACTCATGTTCTGCATTCCGCCATGGTACTGCATGTTTTTGTATTTTGGGGTAGGATTGGGGGATGGAGAGATTGGCAGCGTGCCCCATGCATTTTAGAAGTGTGGCCGCTTCTTTATTGACGACAGATGATGATGATTTTGTGGCTTTCAAGTTGGAGAGTTCTATTCGGAATTTTTTCCAGTCGGCAACATCGGTTTTATATTTTGCAGTGGGCAGAGTCGGCTCAGTATTCAGACCAAAATTGATAGAAGTAAATATGGGGAAATGGTCGCTATTGTGTAGATCATCTAGGATGCACCAGGTAGTTTTTGGGACTAACTGTACCGAGCAGCAGGTGAGGTCTACGTGAGTAAGTGTGTTGTGGGTGGATAGGTGCGTAGGAGAGCCATCGCTTAGAATAGCCAGGTTGGAGCAGTTTATTGCATGTTCTATTATTGCCCCGCGAGAATTCGTTTAGGGTGAGCCCCAAAGAGTACTCCAGGAGTTAACGTCCCCTAGGAGAATTAATGAAGAGTTTATGTTGGAGATTAAGGTACTTAGCCCTTACTTAGTCAACGAACCTCGGTTCGATAGATCCCAGGTGAGACGTCGAACTAAAGTCCAGAAACGTCTTGTCTTTGGACGTCCTAAATAAAGACTGTATGGAGGCAAACCCAAAGGATTTAGCTACTCTAGGTGGTACTCTCGACTGCGATAATCCACCCGTTGTCTTTTCGACAGCGGTCGGGGCAAGGATTCTGGAGGCCCCAACCACCATACCCAAAACACCCTCCGCCCGCTGTGGCGCTGAAAAAAATGACTCTTGCCACTCACTCTACGATGCCCTCAGTAGAATGAGTTGGAAAACCGGAGAAAGCGGCGAAGAGGCTCAGCCTGATACGCCTAATCTCCCGGCACAGTGTCAGAAAGCTTGCCAGAGTGCCACCTCTAATGGCGCGCCTCAGGAATCCGAAAAGGAGGAACGAGCCCCAAAAGATCTGGCACCTGGGGGGCCCCTGACAAAGAGCCAAAGGAATAGGAGGAGAAGGAAGGTTGCCACCGAGTGGCGGAAAGAGATCACGAAAGTGGTTGAAGGCGCAAGCGTCGAAGGCAGCACCCCTTCAAGGGCGAAGGCAAAGAGGATTAGGTCAGTAGAAGTATCACCAACCGACCCTGGCCAATCCTCCGAAACCAACGCCGCCCCCTCTTCCTCTGGCTCTAAAAGAAAAAAGCGAAAAACATCTTCGCAAGCTCCCGTTGGCAGCACTCCCCGCATGCAAGGTCCACAAGACACCGGTGCCGCACCCAACTCTGGCTGCGGCTCGGATGAGCGGAAACTGACTGCTGCGGCAGAGCCTGCCAATATACTCAAACTCGCGGCAAGCGGAGAACGAGATCCGCAGTTCTATAAGAACGCTGCTATCTCTTCTCTGCTGCTGCGAATAGGGAAAGCTGGCAATGACGACAGCATGACCGACGCAGAATGCAAATACTGCGAAGATCAGTGGAGGGCTGTGCTCTGGAAAACGGAACCTTTTTGGTGAAGTGCTCCACACAGCAATCGCTTGAGTGGGTGAGCACCTCCGTGCCGAAAATCCCCCCCTGGGAACCACAAGCTTTGAGGTTATCAGACCCTTAAAACTCACGCGCGCCATCTGCTGGATCCCGGGGCCACTCAGGAACACGGTGGATGTGCTGGCGCGTCTCCGCATCCAGAACCCTAGTCTCGAAACCAGAAGGTGGAAGGTTTTCTCCCACAGAGAGAGCAACAACCGGGAAAGCAAAGACGGTTCTACTCTCGTTGTGGGCCTAGACCGACCTTCAGTTGAGACCATCGTCTCCAGATACGGCTCTCGTCCCTATCTGCACCTTGGACGGATTAACTTCTGCCTCATGTCCAAGGTTTGCGAATAAGGGATGTTTTCCACGGTAACTCTGCATGCCACTGTTTACCCAGATCAACTTTCATCATTCTAAGGATGCTACTGCAATTCTATGTAGCAGACTTTCCATGATGAAGACAAAATCACACATCGTGTCTATCCAGGAACCATGGGTGTGGAAAAATCGCATCTGTGGCCTTGGTAGTCTACGAGGCTTTTCCTCACTCTACGATGAGCTATCGGAAAGACCGAGAGCTTGTCTTATTGTGACGAATCTTCTCCCAGCAACCAAGCTTGGACAATTCTGTGGACAAGATTTAGTTGCTGCGGTCATAAACTACAAATCAGGCAGTTCATGGCATAATTTTGTCGTGGCTTCGGCCTAGTTCCCCTACGATTCCGTTCTACCACCTCCACCAAGGGAAGTAGCGGAACTCGTAGAGTACTGCGAATCGAAAAAGATGGGTCTCGTTATCTGTTGTGAAGCGAATGCTCAGAACATCTTCTGGAGCAGCAGCAAATGTAACAGAAAAGGGTCGTATCTTCTCGATTTCGCACTTTCGTCAGGCTTGACCATAAACAACGTTGGATCGCAACCAACGACAGGAGGTGATTGACTTAACGTTATCAAATAGATATCTTAAGGAGATCACAGACTGGAAAGTTCTGTCGAAAGTATCCATGTCGGGCCATAGCTACATAGAGTTCCGAATCGAATGCGAAACCAATGTCTCGCAGAGGAGCAGGAACCCTAGGAGAACAAACTGGCCAAAGTTTAGGGAAGAGTTAGCAAATCGCACGGTGCCTCTCCCAAAACTCAGAACGAGGTGCAAGGTTGAGGTGGCACCGGTTACACCGAGTCTAAAGCTGAGACCCTCCATCTCATGCTTGAGACTCATTTCCCTGGGAACCGGATCACAGTTAGCTCAAAACCAATGCCGATTTCCGAAACTGGGGATGAGCAGACAAATTCTACTCGCAGAAGCTGGTATATTTCATCGCTCGTAACTGATGAAGCTATCAAGTACGCTGTAGCGTCTTTTGATGGTTTCAAGTCACCCGGCACCGATGGCATATATGCAGCACTGCTGCAAAAGGGCATATACCCTATACTGCCAGCTCTGAAAAGAATTTTCACTGCCAGCCTCGCGCTGGCATACATTCCAAGTACCTGGCGTACAGTGAGGGTAGCCTTTATACCGAAAACTGGTAAAGGAGACTACTCACTCGCCAAAAACTTCAGGCCTATCAGTCTCACCTCCTTCATGCTCAAATGCTTGGAGAGGCTGGTCGAACTGCACATGCGCAAAAACGCTCTGCGATTACACCCTCTATCTCAAATGCAACATGCCTAACAGCGCGGAAAATCTTGCGAGACAGCACTTCACGGCGTAGAGGAATCATTGGTGTTGTGGATAAGAGCAATGCTAATGAACAGGACTATAATCGCGGAGGCGGAGCGTGACAAGTTTGTAATGTCGGAGGTTAACAGGGGCTGCCCCCAAGGCGGGGTCCTGTTTCCCCTCCTATGGTGCATGCTGGTTGATTCTCTGCTTTCCGTTTTGAATAGTTCTATCACCTATGCCCAGGCTTATGCAGACGATGTAGCCGTATTGGTTACCGGACCATGTCTTGCGGCCATCAGCGCGCGCGGACAGGCGGCTCTTGACACGATCGATAGCTGGTGTACCAGGAATGGGCTTTCAGTCAACCCTCTTAAAACTGAGGTTGTTCTCTTTACGAGAAGGAGGAATATGACTGGCTTGACTCAACTGGTACTTAAAGGCGTCAATATCCCACTTTCCAATGAAGCCAAATATCTAGGTGTTATCCTGGACAGTAAACTTCTCTGGAAAAGACACATTGAGATGAAAACCTCCAAGGCGCTGTCAGTCTTCTGGCAATGCAAGAAAGTTTTCGGCAAAACCTGGGGTCTATCACCCAAAAGATCCGTTTGGATCTATACGGCAAAGATAAGACCACTTCTCTCTTATGCATCAGTCGTTTGGTGGAACAAGCTTTCGCGTAAATACGTGACTGCCGCTTTCACCAAGTTTCAAAGAACAGTTTGTCTCGGCTGCACAGGGGCTTTCCCCAGCACGCCGGCTCTTGATGCTCTGATTAATCTCCCCCCCTTGATCTCCACATCATGGGATGTACACTCAAGGCCATCTCTCCACTAAAACGGAATGGTCTTTGGTTCCACTCGCACTGGAGCTTTGATGACCTCGCACACCTCATCTCCTATGATACTACTCTCATGGACATGCCGTCTGATGCGGGGTCGCCAATAAGACAGTTGCGACGCTTTTACAAAGTCGACTTTCCACGTGTCCTGGACTGGCTGCGGCCAGAAACTGAACCGGGAAAGGTATGTAGTCGGATTTTCACGGACGGCTCCAAGACAACGGAGGGTTCTGGAGCTGGAGCCTTCGTGGAAAACGACAACATTAGACACGACTCCTTAGGAAACTTCGCGTCGGTCTTCCAGGCGGAAGCCTTCGCGATCCTAATGGCTACCAACTACATTGTGAAGAATAGGTGGAAGGGAAGAAGTATCTGCGTCTGAAGCGACAGTCAAGCTGTGCTCAAGGCCTTACTCAACCCTTTAACCACTTCCAAGATAGTTCAGGAATGCAAGTCTTCCCTTAATTCGGTCGGTAGGCTGAATTCGCTAAGACTTGTCTGGGTCCCTGGTCATCACGGGATCCTGGGAAACGAAACTGCCGATGAACTAGCTAGGCTAGGTTCAGCAGAGGCATTCGTAGGACCCGAACCCGCCTTGGGATTACCCGCGTCCCTGGTCAGGGCCTCCGTCGATGGTTGGGTCTCCCTACAGCACAACCAGAGATGGCGTGACTCTCCAGGATGCAGGGTGACCAAGAGTATGCTCCCAAACGTCTGCAAGAAATCCGCTTCTTTTCTGCTATCTCAAGACAGAAACGAGGGCAGAAGACTTGTTGGCGTATTAACGGGACACTTTGCCTTCGCTATGCACCTGAGTCGGCTTGGGCTTAGTGATGTCACACTCTGCGACGCCTGTGGAGAAGGTGAAGACACTTCAGAGCACTTTTTCTGTCAGTGTCCTGCCTTCGCTCGTATCAGGTGGCGGTTATTTGGCGCTGATGTGGTGGGAACTGAAAACCTAAGTTCTATATGACAGAAGCGCATCTTGGTTTTTCTTTGGAAAACCAAGAAATAACATTAAATGAAGGTTACTGCCTGGTAGTACAATATGGACCAGTATTGGAGGCTGAGTGCTCCAGTGTAGTTGATTCCAACCTCCAACAACAACAAAAAAAAAAAAACAAAACAAATGGCTCTGCTTAAAAGATTGATCTGGTAAGATATATAATGTAACAATTGTAAGCTTCAATGTATGTTCAATTTCGATTGCACTATTCAGCGGGTTTGAAGCCAATGTAAAGTGCTCTTGTGTTACATCGTTCCTTACCGGTATACCAATACCTTGTTTGGCAGTGGTATTGCTGGGGAAATTGTCGAAATAGGCAGTGTAACCTTTGGGTACAAAGGGGTGTTGTTGGTATGGGAAGTGGGTTTCTAGCAAGGCAATAACGTGAGACCTGTGGTTTTTAATTAGTAGGTTTAGTTCATCATAGTTGTTTTTGTAACCTTTAATATTCCATTGGAGAATTTTAAGGGACAAGAATAAGCACTGCCCAGTTCTACGCCTGTAGAAAAGGGTGTGTTGCTGCTAGCATTATTGACTGCGTTTGTATGATGGCGAGTTTTGGATTGCAACCTGTGATCGCCTAACTGTAGGCAGTACCTCTCTATCCGTGATCAGTGCGGGTTGCGATCCTTTTGTGAGATCAATGTTGTTGGGATTATGCATCATCGTCCGTTTCGGAAGAGTTGAGGTAGTAAGCATTGTTGTTTATAAGGTCATCTGTGATGGTGGTTATAGGTGAGTTTGAAGACGGATGTGAGGTAGACGTTAGCGTTGGCGGTAAGGGAAGTGGGCGGTTATGTTTGAGATGGCTGTTTGCTTTTGCTTTCAGTGTAGTTTGCGGTACGAGATTATTGCTGGTAGATAAAGAAGTGTTCTAGAATTTGCGATAGAGGATATTGTTGAAGCGAAATTATCTGTAGAAATTGGATTAGCTGAATTATGAGCTGACTGATAATTGGAAGTAGATTTGATATTGCAAGTTTTCTTGGCTGAGGTGGGGGCGGAGTTTGTATTGGCTGTTAGGCTCGGTGTGGGGGGGTATTGCATGAGATTGAGAAGGAGCTTGGGCACAAACTGGCTTAGAGTGAAGGGAATCGTTTGTAGTTTCTTTGGTCTTTTCAACAAAAGTGACTGAAAGTGTGGGTAGATGGCTGGCATGGGATTGGTTGTACAAACGTTTGGCTTCGGACATACTACATCTGTTTTTTGTTTTTATCCTGAGTATTTCTTTGTTTTGCTGGTATTTTGGGCAAGAACTGGAAGAGGAGGGGTGGGCTTCAGAGCAATTAGCGCAGTTGTTTAGGTTCGTGGGGAGGGAGATAGCATGTTTCACACATTTTGGGTTTATCACACCTCTTTTTGGTGTGGCCAAGTAATTGACAATTTATACATTTCATCGGATTGGGGAAATATTCACGGACTTTGGCGGTGTACCAACCTATTTCGACAATGTTGGGTGGGACAAAAAGATCGAAAGTGAAAAGAACCACGCCAGTTAGTTGTTTGCAAGCGTCAGCGAGTTTTTTTGGTGAATTTGTAAACATCAGTAACACCCTGTGAATTAATTTCATTTATAATCTCGATCTCGGGTACGTGCTTTGGGCATGGGGCATACATAGTGCCTTTGGATGAGTTAAGGTGTGGGTGCATTTTAACTGCCAATCCCTGCCAATCTAAATTGTTAGACACAGACAACAGATAAGGGAATTAAGGAGATACTCATCTTAGACCAGTTTTTGCCCCTGGCCTTTTACCTATCCAATCCAGGGATTTTGTAGTTGGGTGAGAAATCCCTTGAGAATCGCCAATGCTTCTCCCAATTCCCTGGATATTAGACCAAATCGATGGATCCACCACAAAATGGCGCCAAATCCAAGGATTCAGCTCCGTAATCAGAAAGCATTAAAGATCAACTGAACTGGTCAACTGATCAATCAGCTGATTTCCCCTTTGACAATCACCCGTTTGACTGTTATATACGTGTTCTTGTAGAAAAAAACCCAATTTTTAAAAGTTATTTACGTAACATCGAACATGGTCTCATTTTACTCATTTTTATTAGACCAAATCGATGGATCCACCACAAAATGGCGCCAAATCCAAGGGTTCAGCTCCGTAATCAGAAAGCATTAAGGATCAACTGAACTGGTCAACTGATCAATCAGCTGATTTCCCCTTTGACAATCACCCGTTTGACTGTTATATACGTGTTCTTGTAGAAAAAAAACCCAATTTCTAAAAGTTATTTACGTAACATCGAACATGGTCTCATTTTGCTCTCACATCTATACGTTTCCCCTCCAAAATTTGGCAGATGGTGGCTAACAGTGTGAAGAGTGAGGAGATCCACCGTATAGACAGTTCACACGTATTCTCATTTGAAAACAAAAAAAATCCTTTTTGTGAATCAGCTGTTCAGGAGGAGAAATGTTATAAAAAACGCTGCCAAAAAGAATTCAAGGGCGGGAGACGAGGGAGTTGACTGTCTCCCTATTGGTCTCTGGTGTCAAACTCTCGTAAGTTGTCAACTGTTCGTGAATCCGTCAGCCATTTTGTGTACATTCAACACAACGCGTTCGAAAAATCTACTGCAAATTGTTTACGGAAGTAAGTGTATCCGAAACTTTATATAGGATTTATTTCTAATATATGGATAATTTGATGGCATTTATATTTATAATAAATGAAATATGTAGAAAAACAGGAGAATAACGCGTGCTGAAAAGCAGCACATATTTAAAAGACTTATTATCAATTGATATTCGGAGTTAAGCATATTATAATTAAAATAAATATTCGGTGTTACATGTTATTATTACAAAATATTATTCTTATTGCCCAAATGACATCAATTCAATGTGAAAGGTATTTTTATCAATAAAAATAATGAAACCTAACCCACAAAATAAATAATAAACATGTTTCGTGCAATCAATATAAAAACAATAATAATAAAACGAATATATTTTGTGAAACATTTTTGTCTAATTTAACTCAGATCGAAGTTTTACATATATTAAAACCGAGTTATAGAATTTAAAATAAATAGCTTTATTAAATAAATAGTTTTATTAATTCATAATTACGATTTAGTAAATTATTGCGCTTAAACTAAGTTTATATCCTCATTTTGTTCTTGAATTAATCATAAATTTTTAAGAATATTGTTATTCTGATGCAACTACTGCCTTACGAACATAATTTCTGAACGCGAATATCGGCAGCCATTTCTTTGTGTTGGAAAAAACTATACCTTCTCTCTTTCAATTTTTTTGTTTTATATCCCTTCTCCTTCTAACAGTGAGTAAGAGTGAGGAGATCCACCGTATAGGCAGTTTACACGTATTCTCATTTAAGAATAATAAAAAACCTGTCTGTGAATCAGCTGTTCAGAAGGGGAAATGTTAGAAAAAGCACTGTCAAAATGTATTCTAGAGTGGGAAACGAGGGAGTTGATTGTCTTCCTATTGGTCTCTGTCCGTAATGGTCTAGTTTTGCAAGCTTGGCGGCAGATTCGGCCATTTGGACAAATGGGTTCAGATATGCAACATGAGACTTTAAAATATATTTCGCAATAAATGCTTACGCCCATGCTTGTAAAAATATGTTTCTGCAAGAATATATTACGAACACATCAAGCATAGTTTATGAACTCCTTAATTACCCAACTTTTCGTGGTGAAATCGCAGGAGTGTTAGCGTCAGAGATAAGCAAGGGGATATCCAACTCCCTCGTCTTCCACCCTTTGAGGTGAACTGACAGCGTTTTTTCATAAACCCCTGTCTGTGAAGACGTGTGAACTGTCTTGATCTGCTGATTGCAATTGGTTTGGTTTCCCCAAGAGGCCTATTGCACCCGAACTTAAATAAATAATACACGTTTTTGTATATTTAGCAATCTAACAAAAATTGCATTTAACTTAAAAAATTAACAGAAAAATAAAATAAGAAGCAAGTTTTGATTTAAATATTTTTACAAAAGTGCACCATACCAAGAAAAAGGCGAAATTCGAATGTTGTTGTAGGTCTGGGATATTATTTGATAGCTTCCATACGATCTTGCGGTGGTTGCAATCCAGATGGTTAAATGTGATATACGAGAAAGTCAAGCTCCCCAACTTCGAATTCACATTTTAGGATGTTAATGGATAATTTTGCGTCTTTCAGTTTTTGTAGAACTATTTGAAGATGTTGTTGATGTTGTTCTGTGTTATTGGAGCAAACGTATCATGTAGCAGTAAATATATCAATGCAGAAGTAAGCAAAATCTATATCGCGTAAGTATCGTTGGAAGGTTTGAGTGGCATTTCGAAGACCTAATGGCATTCCTACCAACTCAAACAATCCTAATGGCGCTGAATCTGCTGCTTTTGGACGTCGCCTGGGTGCATTGGGATATTGTAGTACGCTTTATTACTATCGATTTTTGAAAACACGCGTTTATCGAATAGCTTTTTCTTGATATCATCAAGACGAGGTATGGGGTACCGATTCGGTTGGGTATGAGCATTTAATTGCCTGTAGTCCATTAGTTTTCTTTTTAGCGACATGGATGGGGGTACCATGAACTATCTGAAAGACGTACAATTTTCTGCCCCAAATGTGTTTTGAACTCCTCTCTTATGGCTAGTTTTGTCACCGCTGTATCGTTAGCTATTGGTTGGCAATCTGTTTTAATTCTATGGCGAGCTGTATGATTAGCTATTGGTTGGCAATCTGTTTTAATTCTATGGCACACTTCACTACTATTTGGCAATTTATACACAGGTGGTCGATGCTGATCCGAACCGATTGTGATAATAGTTAATTTTGTTTTGTTGTGGTTTGTTGGACTGCTTCCGTTGTCTACTAATACTGCGACCTCTGGAGTTGTCGACTTTACTCCTGATGTTCAAATCGCTGAAACGTTGAAGTCGGTGATTCTTAATTCCAACGTGGAGTGTGTCTTTGCGTAATCTGGGCCAGCAGTTGCCATTACTTCGTAGGACTTCATTGGAGTATTTGCGACTATTTTGTCGGCGACTTCTGCTAAATTGTCTATTGATTCACATTTTATGGTTGTGAAAATAGATAGAATGTTGCTCGGCAGATGTTGTAACCATAAAGTTTGCAGAGCGTGGTCCGTGGTTCCTCGCACTCACTACGCAATTTTGATGGCTTCTTGTCTGCTAACTCCAGTAAGAAGCTTGATGATTTGCCGTTCCTTGGAGACACAAGGAACGCCAAATCTACTACGCGAGTAGTAAGTTCTTTTTTAATTTTTCGTACTTCCCTGTATCCGGTAAATATTTTGCGATGTCGGACACTTGGTGTAAAGTGTTGAAGTCGAGCGCAGAGCAGAATTTCGACATATAGGAAGCAATTTTATTTACATGGAGATGGCCGTCAATTTGCGCAAACTGCAACTCTTGAGAATACGTTGATAACGTAAGAAGGCTACTGCAAAGACTAAATACGGTTGCAGTATCGGGCTTGTTTTGAATAGCTAAAAGCTCAGATCATTTAAATTCAAATAAATCTTGTTTTAAATTTAAATAATAAACGTGTGTTTTACATAACAGCCACAATTGGTGACCCAAACAAGTGAAACAAATAAGACACTTTAATCTCATTTAACGGCGTCAAACCTTACAAAAATGTCTACAAGCGATGGACATACGCAGCAACAAGAACGCAGTGATTTAAAATCTTCTGCACTTCCAGACCAAATCGATGAACAGGAGCTACTGTCACTAATGAGTCAACGACTTCTAATCCAGGCCTCTGGTTTGCACAGGTGAAGGCTCAGCAAACAAACTGACAGACAACAGCAAATTCAACGCTGTCATCAAAACTCTGGAACCTAAGATTTTGAACGAGGTGGGGGACATAGCACCAAAACCGCCAACAAAAGATAAGTATGCCACCTTCAAACAACAAGTCATTTCACGGTTTTCAGAGTTAAAAGAACGTCAGTTAAATATATTAATGACCGGGATTGAGTTAGGCGATAGACGACGCTTAAGTCTATTACGCGAAAACGTTTCCGATGATATGCTGTTAACCCTCTGGATGAATCGAATACCCAGCTACGTTCGAGGGAGACTGTCAGCCATTAACGAACTTCCCCTCACACCCCTAGCTGAAGTTGCTGACAGAATTATGGAGAATACATCTGGTCCAACGGTTTATTCAACACAAGCAGTAGAAGCTAGTTCGTCAAACGATCTTCATTTCATTTCATTTCATTTATTTATTTAGCTAAGGTGTGCTATTAGATACATATTGATTTTTTTGCATCACATTTCTCTTAATTACTAGTTTTTGTACATTTCAATTACATTTTATTTTTACATAGTCTACTATCTTTCTTTTAAAATCTTTTAGACGGGTTTCTTGTTTCAAATCGTTTGGTAATTCATTAAATAATTCAAACCCTCTATAAAATATAGTATTTTGTGCTCGACTTGTTCTTAACAGTGGAAGACGGAAATCATTTTCGTTTCTTACATTATAATCATGTATGTGATTAACATATATTATAATATATAATTCTGCACTACTTTGTAGATGCACTACCTTTTCTAGCACTTTTGCTTCATTTGGTAGCATGTTGATTGGACGGTAGTCAGCTGGTTTAGTTGAGTTCTTTATTTTTTCAATTGGAATTACCCTCTATTCTTTCCATACTTGTGGAAAATTGACACTCGTCAACGATCTATTTATTGTTTCACACGTAATTGGACCGATTATTGGGAGGACGTCGATTATTATTTTCACACTCAACATTTCACAGTCTTTTATATTTTTTAATGTTTTCATTATGTTTTTAAGATCATTATATGTGATACATTTAAATTTAAATTGGGGACACTTGTCTGTTTGAGCAATGAGACTTTTATAAGGTACACACGGTATCACTTTATTTAGTTCTTAACAAAAAAGACATTAAAATTTTGTGCTAAAGTTGAAAATGCCTTAAAGCACTTTTATGCATTGAATTCATACTCACTGCTGCGTATTCTTCCTCTGTTGGGCAGTAAATAAAATTGTTTAGTTTTTGACAGAAATTTTAATGTACCTTACGCTGAATGTGAAGAAGATTTTCCCATCTACAGCACATGCTCACATTTAAGAAGTTTCTTTGTATTGTTCCTTTTAGGAATCCCTGCTTCAGTTCCTGGTGAGTGCCAGTCCTGAACACGGGGAAAGTCAACTATGAACCAGCGACGCAGCTGCATCATTGGCGACCTAATGACTACGAGGTGCTGTGCTCGAGGTCATCAAAGCTCCGGTGCGAGTTGAACCAAAGACTATTCCTTTTAAATCGAGAGAGGCGTTGATTGATGTGGATCTCAAGGGGAGGGAGATTATGCAGTGTATAAAGAGCAGAGCCAGGCTCTCTGTTGGATTCTGTCTAGTAGGTGCAGAGAGGTCTTAAGAGCACCAGACCAGATAGGAGCGTTATACTCAAGCTTTGGGCGGATGTACGCCTTATATATTGTTCGCAGGTCAGAAGGGGTGAAATATTTCTTGCATCGCTTTAAGAAGCCTAGACATTTCACTGCATTTGTGGCGATCTCGAATATGTGATCATTCCAACTTAGTGTTGAGTTGATACACATATAGAGGATGAATAGTTATACAGTTTCAACAACGCAGGAGCCATTCATAGATAATGGCAGGTTGTTTTGATAATGCTTGAGTGACAGTAGACAGCACTGAGTTTTGGGAGCATTACATTCCACTCTATTCTTTTTACCAAAATCAATTATGCTGTCAAGATCGAAATTTAAGGAGCTTAACATACGCTGCCGTTCCAAGTCAATGGCTGCGGAGGAGGGACGACAGCCGAGGAACGAATATGAAAAACTGAAGGTACTGTCATCAGCGAAGGAGTGAACTGGATTAGAAGTGGCAGAAAGGAGATCAGTTATAAGAATGAGGAAGAGTGTCGGAGACAAAACGGAGCCCTGGGGAACACCAGCATTAATATGGTGAATATACGACTTGAACCTATCCAATACAACTTGTGTTGAACAGTTCGAAAGGTAATTTCTAATCCATTGAAGAAGAGATTCATCGACGCCAAATGCTTTTGGAATATCAAGCACAACGATCTTGCTTTCTCCTATATTGTTCAAAGGTTGGTTCCACTTTTCGGTGAAATACGCCATCAAATCACCAGTGGACCTGGTGCTGCGGAAGCCGTATTGCCGGTCATTAAGAAGCTTCCGGGTTTCAAGATATTTCATAAGCTGACGATTTATCAACGTTTCCATGACTTGGAAATTAGAGACGTAAGTGCTATGCATCGGTAGGAGATGGGTGATGATGGTTCGCTCTTTATAGAGACGGGCTGGACAAATGCTGTTTTCCACTTTCTCGGAAAGAGCACAAAAGAGTAAGACGGATGGAAAAGCTTACGCAGTGGTGTTGCCAGCGTAGAAGAACACCTGTTGAGAAGAAGGGGGGGGGGATACCATCCGGGCCAGCGGATTTATGCATGTTGAGATCTTTGAGTACTCTTGCAACTGTACGAGTACGAAAATGGACTTGTCCCATGGAAAAATGTACGCTTAAGCACATTCTGGAAGCGTTGAGCTATTTCCCTCAACTTCTGGTCATATGAGAGTTTACACGTCTTATTAATGCATTGCAATCATTTCGATCCCCTTTGAATATCTTCCGATTCTCCTCAGAGGCATTCGCTTTGGAAGCTCGGAAGATTTGAATTGTTCCACCAACAAAAATTCATACTTCGTAATGCGCTACGTCAAATGCTAAGCAAATTTAGCCATCGCCCTAGCCCGTCTTAGAATCAACCGGGAGTTGCGACCGAGAATGCCTAGCGGTGGCAGGGATTTGTGAAGGTCGGCGAGGGGGAGGGACGGTCCGCTCATTCTCTACCAGATCACTTCACTGCACTACACAACACTATTGGGCTTAGATTTTTTCATTAAATTATTTGCATTATATATCTATACATCTATATATGTACATATACATATATATATATATATACATATATATATATATATAAATATCTTCTTCTTCATTTTTCTGACCTGGGCCTCAACCAACATGCCTCTCCAGCCAGTACGATATTTCGCCAGCTGTCTCCAGTTGTGCATCTAAGTTGGTTGAGGTCCTTCTCCACTTGTGTGCGCCACTTTAGTCTAGGTCGTCCTCTGTTGCGTTGTCCCAACGGCTCGGATTCAAAGACTTTACGGGCCGGAGCAGTGGTGTCCATACGCTCTACATGGCCTAGCCATCTTAAGCGTTGTATCCATGTTGTGGTACAGCCCATACAGTTCGTCGTTAAATCTTCTCCTCCAGATGCCATCAACGCAAATAGGACCAAAAATCGCACGCAAAACTTTTCTCTCGAAAAGACTAAGGGCTTTCTCATCCGCCTTCGCTAACGTCCAAGATTCTGCGCCATAAAGTAGGACGGGGATGATCAAGCTGTTATATAAAGCGAGCTTAGTCCTTTGAGAGAGGGCGTTATTACTCAATTGCCTCTTGAGCCCAAAGAAACAGCGATTGGCAAGAGTGATTCTGCGTTTGTTTTCGGTACTGATGTTGTTGTCCCTGTTTACCGCGGAGCCGAAGTACACGAAGTCCTTGACCACCTCGAAGTTTCTGCTGCATAGTGTCACACTCCGGCCGAGACGTCGATTTTGTGTCCTTCCCTGATGACAGCATATACTTCGTTTTGCCCTCATTTACCGCCAGACCCATTTTAGCCGCTTCCGCTTCAATACCAGCAAACGCTTCACGGCTCGCTGTGTTCGTCCAATCACGTCAATGTCGTCAGCGTAAGCTAGCAATTGAACTAACTTCTGGAAAATCGTGCCTCTGGTGTTGACTTGTGAATTTCGCACGATCTTCTCGAGGATGATGTTAAAGAAGTCTATAACCTTTTTTGACATTGAAGGTCCCGGTGAGTTCGTTACCGACCTTGACAGAGCAGCGAGAGTTCTCCATCGTCATCCTACACAATCTGACGAG
Source organism: Eristalinus aeneus (assembly GCA_955652365.1). NCBI lineage: Eukaryota > Metazoa > Arthropoda > Insecta > Diptera > Syrphidae > Eristalinus > Eristalinus aeneus. The sequence goes on from OY019133.1 coordinate 56,731,138, forward strand.
TTTGGTAGGAATGCCAAAACTAGCTCGTCTCTATGCACACTGTCATATGAAGCTTTGAAAGCGACTAATAGGTGGTGAGTGTGATCGGGCATGCTTTCCTCCGACCATATCTTACAGATGAGCTGGTGCATGCGCCCAACCAGGTCATCTCCAGCTGCTTTAAATAGTTCTGCGGACAGTCCGCCCGCTCCAGCAATTTTGTTCGACTTCAGCTTGGATATTGCTGTCTTCACCTCGTCTAAGTCGGGGGGTCGGAATGCTTTGGTCCGAACCTTGTATTCTCCGGAAAGCTGTTTTGCCTTTCTCGTCGTCAAACCATGGGTTCCTTCTGGGTAGTGACGTGAAATCCAGGATCTTCTTTGATGGCTTCTTGACAACGTTTCCATTCTTCTTCAATGTTTAGTGCAGGAAGCGTCGAACTCTGAGCGAGCTCCAGGGAGACTCGGTCGGCAAAGTTCCCAGCAATCGGCTGCGATTGTAGCTCTTCGACGTCAAATCGTTTTGGTCTTTCTCGACTCCGTTGCTTTCTCGATATCCGGGTTCTTACCTTGGCTACAACAAGGTGATGATCCGGGTGAATGTTTGCACCTCGGAAGGTTCGTACATCGAGAATATTGGAGGAGTGTCTGACGTCGATCGCAACGTGATCAATCTGGTTGACGGTTGATTGATCAGAAGATCGCCAGGATCCTTTGTGAATGTTGAGGTGTGGGAACCGCGTGCTATCCATAGAGAGATTCCGCCCCGAGGCGAAGTCCAACAGCCTGAGTCCGTTTCTGGATGTGTTGTCGTGCAGACTGTGTTTACCGATAACTCCAGCAAAGATGTCCTCCTTTCCCAGCTGAGCGTTGAAATCTCCTAGAACGATCTTCGTATCGCAGCTGGGACATCGATCGTATGTTCTTTCTAGGAGATCACAGAAGTCATCCTTGATGTTGTCATCCTTCTCCTCTGTCGGGGCGTGAGCGCATATTAGGCTGATGTTCCCGAATTCAGCCTTGATGCGGATTGTCATGAGGCGTTCGCTGACAGGATCGTAGCTCAAGACTTTTTGCCTAAGTCTACATCGAACAAAAAATCCGCATCCGAATAAGCGCTGGATTTTCTCTCTATAGCAATCGCTGTAGTAGATATCGCAGTTCTTCATCGCTTTTATGCCAAGCCCATCCTATCGCACTTCCTGGATGGTGGTAATGGCTGCCTTGTAGTAGTCAAGGGCATCCGCAAGTTGTTGGGCTGCACGTGGCCTGTTAAGGGACCTCACATTCCACGTGCAAAACCGAAAATGTTTGTCCTTTTAACGTTTGCTGGTGTCGTCAACAGGTGATCCTTTATTATACGAGGCATGTTTTCGTCTCTGAACTAATGATGTTTTAAGTGGTGAGGAAGTCACCCTCACACACAACCCACAGACTGGTAAGCCAAGCCCAGTTAGAACTGAACGAAAGCATTCTTGTCAAGTGCACTTTCAATTTTGCCGACCAGATTTTGAAGCCAAGGTTCGCAAGATTTTCCGCGCTAGTAAGTATGTTGCATCTGAGATAGAGGGTTTCATTGCAAAGCACTTTTGCGCAGTGAAATTCCAACCAGCCTCTCCAAGCTTTTTAGCATGAAGGAAGTAAGACTAATAAGCCTGAAGTGTTTGGCGAGGATGTGATCCTCTTTACCAATTTTTGGTACGAAGGCTACCCTTACTATATGCCAGGAGCTAGTAATATATGCCAGCGAAAGACTGACAGTGAACTCTTTTTAGAGCCTGTAGTAACGGGTTTATGCTCTTTTGCAGCAGTGCTTCATATTTGCCATCGATACCCGGTGACGTAGAGATGGGTTCTGGATATGGAGACGCGCCAGCACATCCTCCGTATTCCTAGGAGGGAATCTTCGCTACGGAAGTGTTTAGTCACTCGAAAGATTACTGTGTGGAGCACTTCACTAAAAGTTACGTTTTCCAGAGCGCAGCCTTTCACTGCGAAGCAAGCGTTGTCTGTTTTGTTCAACTCCCACAGCTGATCTTCGCAGTCCATTCTGCGTCGGTCATGCTGTCGTTATTGCCAGCTGTCTGCGTCGGTCATGCTGTTGTCATTGCCAACTTTCCCCATACGCAGCAGTAGGGAAGAGATTGTAGCCTTTTTGTAGGGCTGCGGAACTCGTTTTCCGCATACCGCGCGTTTATGCCTGTTGGCGTGTTCTCCTGCGCAGGGCAATTTGCGTCCATCAGCGTCGCAAACGGTTACTCTTTTGGCATAGAGTAAGTGGCAGGAATCATTCATATCAGCGCCACGTGGGCAGAGGGTGTTGGTAGTATGGTGGACGGAGCCTCCACAATCCTTGCCCAGGTTGTTGTGGAGAAGAAAACGGGTGGATTATCGCAGTCGCGGGTACCACCTGGAGTAGTCAAATCCTTTAGACTGTCCGTCATACCGTCTTTATTTAGAATTTTGGATTTTGTGTCAACGTCTCACCTAGGATTTTTCGAGTTGAGGTTCATTGGCTCTTAAGCCCTTCCGCCGCTATAAGGCATCCAGAAAAAGAAGGCAAATTACATACGACACCCTAACGAACTTAACATCGCCGGTGATACAGTTACCAACAGGAAAAACTGGATTCAGTAACGTGAATGTTTCGTTATTACAATACAACTCCAAAATAAACCTCAAGCTACACAAGTCGCAGCGTTAATGTCAACCATAGGCCCGGATGTAGTTGTAATATAACAAAAGTTGCAACTAACCGATAGTTAGAAGTCACAGTTAACGCTTATAAAAAAGAAATTTAAATTTATACTTAAAACAAACATAACCTACGAAAGATACTTATTCAATAAAGTGATCTAAAGTTCCACGGTCTTTTAACTAAAATTAAATCGCAAATAAAAAAGTGTGGATTCAAAAGTCTGCAAGATATCCTGCTAAAAGATAAAATAATGTTAGGTATATGCAATGAGAGAAAAATCATTATGCAACACTTTTGTTTGAAATTAAGAAATAGAGAGTACTAGTTGGGGCATCGAAGTTTCATGACGTTTTTTTCAGCGCGGTACTATAACAAAAAAAAACAATCATTCTAAAAAGAAATCGTTCTCTTAGTTTTGAAGACAATCATTTTTCTTCAAATAATAAAAGTGCAGAAACGAGCTCTAGACGTGAGAACTCTAGAGAAAACTCATTTGCCCCTCTCTACAATATATCCGATATAGACAATGATAGTGATTGTGATGTGATTCGATCTAAAACAAGCCCAAACAGAAAAGACCAAATCAAATCGATATGTGTTTTACGAGAGTCCGGTGAAGTAGGTTCACTATTTTGCACTATTGTATTAAGAAAATATCAATTAGAATTAAAAAAAACTGCGAAAATTTTGATAACCATCGTGCAATTTGTTTAGTAATAATAATATTAATAATAATTGCTGGCGCGACAGTCCACGGGGGGACCAGGGAAAAAAATGGCAATTCTTTTGGCATGACTTTACATCAGCAAGGTCACTCAAAGTCATGTTTTATGGATGAAATGCCCACTAAAACATTAATAAATGAACTCGCATCACTAGGTCTAAAAGTGCAAAATGATTAAGAAGAACTATGGCGAATTTAGTTGAACCACACTCTAAGAAAACATTATTGTATATGTTTTCTTAGAGTGTGGTTCAATTAAATTGAATGTTCTTAAACAAAAAACGTTCGTTCAATATCTAAAACACAAGTCAAGTGGGACTTCGCTCGAAGGCAACGTAACAAAATTTCACAGTGCCACAATTGCCAAATGTTTGGCCATGGTGAAAAGAACTGTCACGTCAAAACACTTTGCTGGATTTGTGCGGAAAATCATCATACAAACGAATGCAAATCCGCCAACATTAAATGTGCAAGCTTCAATTAGACGCACAGATAAAACAATCCAACATGCCAAAGTCGCAAATCATTTAATGATATTAGAGCTCGACTCTCTATTAAAAATAACGATCAGTTGCCCAGACATAGTGTGCAAAAAAGCTACTAACAAAACCAAGAGTTCACATCAAATGTTAACGACTGTCCCGTTATTACAGTGGAATTCAATAATTTTCACAACCAAAAAATACAACAAATTTTGGCTCTAATGCACAATTAGCTATTAAGTATTTGTATCAACAAGATAAATAAATAAGAATATACAACTAAATAATATATGTTGGAATACTAGAAGCATTCGCAATAAAATAATATAATTTTATGCTTTCTTAAGTTTTCACAATATTGATGTAGTGCTTATTACTGAAACGTGTCTAGATATAGGTAAATGTGAAATAGTGAATATAAGGTGTATCGTTTTGATCGTAGTGGTGGGTTGTGTTGAATTGTAGGGGTGGTTGGGGGGTGGTAATGGCACTTTTGTAAAAAGGAAAATTATACATCCTTCCAGTTATTAAATCTAAGTTAACTGCAGAGATAAGGGAATCAAGGAGATGCTCATCTTAGACCAGTTTTTGCCCCTGGCCATATGCCTGTCCAATCCAGGGATTTTGTAGCTGTGTGAGAAATCCCTTGAGAATCGCCAACACTTCTACAAAATCCCTGGATCTTAGACCAAATCGGTGGATAATGGTGGCAAATCGGTGGATCCACCACAGTTGTTGCTGACAGTGCCTAGAACCTTTAAATCGTTTCAAAACAAACGCACCCATCGGATGTCACATTTGAATTTGACTTTTTGGAAGAGGGCAGTTGGTTCGTGGAAGCAGAGAGTGTCAGTTTAATTTTAGTATATTTTTCTTTGTATTGTTTCTTCAAATTGAATTTATTGACTTTAAATGAAATACAGAAATACTTAAAGTTTTGCGTTTTTTCCACGGCCAACAGTTCTAAAATTAAACTCTGCATAAGGAAGTTTGTTCCGATAAGGCTGATTAATAAGAAACTATGTCCAACACCAAGAAAGGGAAAAGAAGCGATTGTGCTAAGTGCGAGGATTCCAATAGCATGGAGGACATGGTAGAATGCGATAGTTGTCATAAATGGTACCATTACAGCTGCGGCGGAGTAGATTCGTCGGTAGCAGATAGAAGTTTCGAGTGTGAGGATTGTACCCAGCTCGATGGAACTTTGCAGGGAAACGTGACAACTATCAACAAGGGCAACATTGCGTCACATGCAGGGCGGAGTACGCACATAGGTGACAGCGTGGCGGCACGATCAGTTACAAATCTCAGTATTGCTTCATCCGGAAAAAGCAAAAAGAAACTGGAGTTGGAGTTAAAATGCCTAGAGGAACAAAAAGAATTGGATATGCGCCTAATGGCCGAACGACAGCAGAAGGAAAAGGAGTTCATATTAAAAAAATATGAGTTACTAACTCTATTGGATGACAATGGTAACGAGGAGAGTATTCCACCCAAAAACAGGACTTCAGCTTGGGTGGAACAAACAAATTGCATCAAGGATTCAAAAGATGTGAAGAAACATGATAAGTTCCCTCTGCATTATGGAGAAGAAGTTTTAAGCGTTAATCAAGTCTCAGCACGTCAAGTAGTGTCCAAAGAATTACCAATATTTTCTGGGCGAAATGAAGACTGGCCACTATTTATTAGTAGTTACGAGAATAGCACACGTGTATGCGGCTTTAGTGACGAAGAAAACTTATGGCGCTTGCAAAGAGCTTTGAGGGGTAATGCTTTGGAGTCAGTGAGGTCCCGTCTTCTTATTCCATCGATGGTGGGTGAGGTGATATCAACCCTCCGTATGCGATATGGACGTCCCGAATATATCGTGCAAGCATTACTGTCCAGGATTCGATCAGAACCATCACCGAAAGCAGATCGTTTGGATTCGCTGATAAATTTTTCCCTATCTGTGCGTAATTTATACGGAACTATGGAAACAGCTGGACTGACGAATCATATCAACAATCCCATTCTTCTCCAGGAGCTTGTGAAGAAACTTCCGACATCTTTACGACTTAATTGGGGGTTGCAGCGAGGTTCGAGAGAATCAAACTTGGCAGACTTTGACGAATGGCTTTACAGTATGGCAGAGGCAGCAAGCGCAGTGATGTCGTTTCCATCCATAGAAGGCAAATGTGAAAAGCAACAGAAAGGACTACATGCTCATGTGGAGATGAAAAACAATGAAAAGCCAAAACAAAATCGTGCAGCTGGTTGCTTTGTTTGCGGTAATAATCATAAGATTTTAAACTGTGGTTTGTTTAAAGAATATTCTATTGCCAAAAGACGAGAGCTAGTGAAAAATAAGAACATTTGTGAGCTTTGTCTAGCACATCGGAAAAACTTTAGATGTCGAAGTACGACTAAGAATTCACCGCATAATTTGCTAACTGACGAGAAAGCATGTAATGCTCATCGACGGAGCGGTGAAAGTAACGCTGTGTTTAGAGTTCTTCCTGTTGTATTGTATGGTAAAAATAAATCTGTAAATACATATGCATTCCTTGATAGCGGCTCGTCTCTGACTCTTGTGGAATCTCACATAGCAAAGTCTCTGGGCATAGTTGGAACACCCAAACCATTATGTCTGAAGTGGACTGCAAACACCGTACGCTACGAAGACTCGTCAATGGTCGTACCCATGGAAATATCAGCTGCGAATGATGCTTATGCTACGAGGTATCGTCTTCAGGATGTTCGTACAGTAAATAGCTTGTCATTGCCAGAGCAAACAGTTCTTGCGGAAGATATACAGCACCGATATTCATATTTGAGTGACGTTCCACTGGCAAGTTTTGAAAGAGCCAGGTGTGGAATACTAATAGGATTGAATAATCAGAAGCTGACACTATCACTCAAGATGAAGGAAGGAAAATGGAATGAACCAGTAGCAATTAAGACCAGGTTGGGTTGGTGTTTGAGTGGCGGTTTCAACACAAATGGTGTTGATAACGGAATGTTGCATCATACTTACAAAACATGCGAATGCGATCATGAGCTTGAGGACCTGGTTCGACAACAATATGTCTTGGAAGATAGCGGCAATGAGAGCGAATGCTGCGAGTCATCAGAGGATTTACGTGCTAAGAAGATTCTGAAGGACACTGTGCATAAGAGTGGAAATTTCTTCGTAAGCGGATTACTATGGCGATACGATGACATCATTATGCCGGATAGCTTTCCAATGGCGTTGCGGCGACTACGATGTCTTGAGAAAAAGTTCCTGAAAGATCCTCCTCTTCTAAGATTGGTCAACGAACAAATAGAGAATCTTGTGAAAAAAGGATATGCCCGAAAGCTAACTACAGGTGAGCGAAATGAAAAACAACCAAGAGCATGGTACCTGCCCATATTTATTGTAAGGAATCCGAATAAGCCTGAGAAAGTTCGGTTGGTGTGGGATGCAGCGGCCTCCACGAAGGGATTTTCTTTGAATGGTGTTCTTTTGAAGGGACCAGACGAACTGAAGCCTCTAACCAATGTTTTGCATGGCTTTCGATGCGGCCGAATAGCTGTGGCCGGTGATATTGAAGAGATGTTCCACAGAGTGAAGGTGCGTGAACAAGACCAACATTCTCAGCGTTTCCTGTGGCGTGGTGGTGATTCCAGCAGGGATCCAGACGTTTACGTAATGGCCGTAATTACGTTTGGTGCTACTTGTTCTCCTAGTATTGCACAACACGTGAAGAATATTAATGCTGAAGAATTTTCCAACACATTTCCGAGAGCTGCAGAAGCTATAAGAGATCATCACTACGTTGACGATTGGTTGGATAGCGTCGATACAATTGAGGAGGCAATTAAGTTGGTGCAGGATGTAAAGTACGTGCATGCGAAGGCTGGTTTTAATATTCGCAACTGGTTGTGTAACTCAGCGAATGTTCTGAATGCCCTGCAAGAACCTGGATTCAATACAAAAAAAATCTTGGAGAATTTGGTCGAAAAGACAATTACATCTAAGGTCTTGGGACTCTGGTGGAACACACAAGAAGATTATCTCGGATTTTCGCTTCAGTTTGTGAAGGTGCAGGAGGACATTATGCAGGGTTCTAGGATTCCAACGAAGAGAGAACTTTTGCGAGTTCTAATGTCAATTTTCGACCCATTGGGGTTCCTGAGTTTTTACTTAGTCAAGCTGAAAGTGTTGCAACAGGAAGTATGGCGGTCTGCAATTGGGTGGGATGAAGAGTTACCACTGGAACTTCGCGAGAAATGGGAGAGTTGGCGAAAGTTATTGACACAGGTAGAGAAAGTGCAAATCCCAAGGTGTTACTTTCCAGAGGATTGCGGAAAGCGGTCAAGAATTCAGCTGCACATATTCACAGATGCGAGCGAGGATGCGATGGCTGCGGTGGCCTACTTCCGCTTCATGGAAGATGCAAACATTGGATGTGCTCTCGTTTGTGCTAAGTGTAAGGTAGCGCCATTGAAACCCACATCTATACCAAGGTTGGAACTACAAGCTGCAGTTTTGGGATCCCGAATGGCAAGTTCAATCATTATATCACATGCTGGTAAGCTTACAATAGAGCGAACGTGTTTATGGACGGATTCAAGAAATGTCTTATGCTGGTTGCGATCTGATGCGAGAAAGTTTAAACCGTTCGTGATGTTTCGCATATCAGAAATATTGCAAAAAACAAAGTTACACGAATGGAACTGGGTACCAACGAAATTAAATGTGGCTGATGAAGCGACGAAATGGTCAAAAGTACCATCCTTTGAAAGAAATGCACGATGGTTTATTGGACCAGATTTTCTTCATCAACCTGAGTCTACATGGCCTATATTGCAAAACACTGAAAATACGTACGAAGAGTTGCGCTCAAAGTACTTGTTAGCAGCGCACTTTACATGTTCAAATGACGACTTCATCGATGTTGAAAGGTTCCGCTCTTGGACGCTTTTACTACATTCCGTGGGTTGGATATTTCGTTACATTAGTAATCTGAGGGCAAGGATACAACAATTTTCCCGAAACAATGGACCCTTAACGTCAAACGAACTTCGAAAGGCTGAACTGTTCCTGTTTCGTATGATACAAAAAGAACGGAAAAGAAATGGAAATGCTGTCAAAGGGAAAACAGCTGACGAAAGGTAATCGTTTATTTAAGTTATCTCCATATCTGGATACGGAAGGAGTCCTGCGTATGAAGGGGAGGATAGACAACGCTTGGTGTGTTGAGCAGAGTACTAAACGACCAATTATCTTGCCGCGAGATCATCGACTGTCATTTTTGATTGTAAGGATGTATCATCTCACGTTTCATCATCAATGTCACGAAACTGTAGTAAACGAAGTAAGACAAAAGTTTTGGATATCAGGCTTGCGACCATTACTAAAATTTGTTCGGCGAAAGTGTCAAAGATGCCGGATTCTTCAAGCTGAACCAGTTGTTCCCGTGATGGCTCCACTGCCAGAAGCAAGATTAGCAGCATATACACGACCTTTCAGTTATGTAGGAGTGGACTATTTTGGTCCAATTTTGGTAATGGTTGGAAGACGTCAAGAAAAGCGCTGGGGAGTATTGTTTACGTGTTTGACGGTGAGGGCGATTCACTTAGAGATGGCATACACATTGACAACAGACTCATGCATTCTATGCATAAGAAATTTTATGGTAAGACGAGGAATACCGAGAGAATTTTACTCCGATAACGGCAGCAATCTTCGAGGAGCGGAGAAAGAGTTAAGATTAGCCTTTCATCAAATTGATTGCGACCGAATTCAAAAGAAGTTTACCAGTTCAGACACCAAGTGGTTTTTCAATCCACCAGCTGCTCCTCATATGGGCGGAGTCTGGGAAAGGTTAATTGGTTCGGTGAAAAATGTTTTAAAAGAGGTTACAAGAAACCAAAGGTTGACGGATGGGTCTTTACAATCAATGCTGATAGAAGTGGAAGGTATTATCAACTCAAGACCACTAACACATGTATCAGTGGATTATGGGGACGACGAAGCGATGACACCAAACCATTTCTTGTTAGGAACATCAAACGGAAGCAAATCTCCAGGAAAATTTGAAAACAAGGACCTGATCTTACGTAAAGAATGGAGAAGATGTCAGCAACTGACGAATATGTTCTGGAAGCGATGGGTACGTGAGTATCTGCCAACTCTGACGAGAAGGACGAAATGGTTCCAGAAGGTTAAGGACATCGAAGTCGGAGATCTCGTCATAATCGTAGATGAACATTTACCGAGAGGTTCCTGGCCGAAAGGTATAGTTATTGCAGTAAAAATTGCCCATGATGGACAAATAAGAAGAGCAACAGTCAAGACGTCATCCGGTTTGTATGATCGACCAGTATCAAGACTTGCAGTGTTGGATGTCAGCAGTACCAAGATTGGTGACACAGCGACGCAAGCGGCTGAATCACCGGAAGGGGGAGATGTTGCTGACAGTGCCTAGAACCTTTAAATCGTTTCAAAACAAACGCACCCATCGGATGTCACATTTGAATTTGACTTTTTGGAAGAGGGCAGTTGGTTCGTGGAAGCAGAGAGTGTCAGTTTAATTTTAGTATATTTTTCTTTGTATTGTTTCTTCAAATTGAATTTATTGACTTTAAATGAAATACAGAAATACTTAAAGTTTTGCGTTTTTTCCACGGCCAACAACAGTAATGGCGGCAAATCCGTGGATTCGGCTCCGTAATGGTCTAGTTTTTCAAACATGGCGGCAGATTGGGCGATTTGGCCGAAGATGTTCAGAAACACAACATAAGGCTTAAAAATATATTTTGCAATGAATGCTTACGCTCATGCTTGTAAAACGATGTTTTTGCAAGAATATTATGAAATACCGAAATTATTTGAAAAAGAAAACCAATTCGTAGTGTTACTATGAATTGAAAATGAAAATCACGCATATATCGCAGAAAGTGATTTCGTTCTAAGATCCGCACTAACCTCTTTCATGTGTTAAATTTGATTCTCTTTAAAAAACAGATGTTACACATCAATGTTTTGTACAAAATACGAAATATATATTGAAATTTTGTACAAAAATTTGTGTTTTCATCAATGGTATAAATGAAAAATATTATGAACACATCGAGCATAGTTATTGAACACCTTTATTACCCAGTTTTTCGCGGTGGAATCGCTGGGGTGTTTGCGTACTCGTTAATTTTGCAAAATTTTGCACACATTTGCTTATGCGCTATGCGATTCTGCGTACGAGAACAAAATGTTTAGTAAAAGTGCATGGGTACGGTTATAAAAAAGCAATTATAGTCAGAGTTAATTACTCACTGATAATTACTGGAAATTGTTCTTTTAATTCCTTAAAAGCGATTTCAAGTGCTTAATATATTTGCATATTTGGTAAGGACTAAATTATTACAAAGTGAGTGCTTGTTCTATTTATACAATAGTAAGTGTAGTGAATTGTGATAAAAAGAAAGGTTGCAGTCCATCAGCAATCAACCCCTAGTAATGGAAACATCTTGGGTGCAAGACAAAATATGCGACAGGCCAAAGTGCACTTCCGCGTTGTATCTTAAAACAGACGTAAATGCAAATGAATTCTTGAAAGAGAATATTTTCATTTATGTCTGTGGGTGGCTCTACAGAAAGTGCCACGAAAGCCATACGTGTAGTATGCCTTTACCCACATTAAGGACAGCAGATGCTCCGCCTGGCTTAAGTTTTACAACTTTTAAGCAATTCGATGGATGCAATCTTATTGCGGCGCCAAGAGATTTTGTGGAATACATCCGAGAACTTGAGCAAAAGTTTTTGGACTCATTCGACAAATGTTATTATGTAAGAGGAGTTGCACAACGTCTTCTTACTTTACTGATCACCGAAAAGAAATATACCTGTGAAAATTTGCCACCAGACTTCATTTTAAATTATTTTATCAGAATTAGAATTTATTTTGTCACTAAATTTTGGAACAGGGATTTGAGCGACCCTAATTTCAAAAACAAGATGCTCCGTGTTAGACATTTGTAAAAAAAAATTAAATCAAAAGTTTGTCTTCCATATATTCATGCTGATAACATTTTTTATTTTCCTGTTACATTTTTAAGTTAAATGCAATTCTTGTTAGATCGCTAAATATACAAAAACTTATCTAATTTATTTAAGTTCGGGTGCAATAGGCCTCTTGGGGAAACCAAACACCCGGTGAACAAAAAATCGGTTATGTTTTTCAAAAAGTATTTTAAGTCCTTTAATCAATCTGTATTTACGTCTTCATTCCTTATATTTAAATACCTAATAAAAGAAAAAAGATTTATAACCAACAATTGTACTTTTTATTATTAAAAACTTATGACTGGCGTTAAATCCTTGCTTATTAAAAGAGTTTAAGCGGTTCTTTGTTTGTCAACTTAATTACTGTATTGTTGATGTTTCAGGTTTATTGGGAAACATACTTTATTATCCTTTCGCGTTTTAAGAAAATAATATCCATTACCTGATTTATACTCTCTCACCCTTAATACTTACGCACCCTTACGATTTTACTCCCTGTCAAGATATTTCACCTCTATAACTGTTCAGCTGATTGCAATCAGCTAATCAAGACAGCTCACACGTATTCACAGCCATGGGTTTATAAAAAACGCTGTCAGTTCACCTCAAAGGGCGGAAGACGAGGGAGTTGAATATCTCCTTGCTTATCTCTGGTTAACTGAGAATACAGGAATCCAAATACCCTTAAGAAACGGTCGTAAGCTAAAAATTGTTTGTTCATATTTTCCTGGTGGTCATTGTACGCCGTAAAAATGTTACGATTTAAACAACGATTTACGGACGGAAATTGGACGACATTTTTTTAATAGGGGATGATCTCAATTGCAGACATAGGAATTGGGGTTGTTTCGGAGCAAATTATTGGGGAAATGTCCCTGACCATTTGCATTTCAGTCACACTTTCCACATATTGTATCCTCCCCGCCCAACAACCAAATCAGTCAATATTTCATTTTCATTTTTTAAATTGAGTTCGTATTTTCCTTCATATCGATGCCGAAAATATATTGAAAACGAATGTACTGCACCAAAAACGTTTTTCCGGAGTTCTTCTGGTATATAAGGATGTATACGTGATGTTGAGATGTCGCCAAAAATGTCTTTTCCAGGTAGCATTGTCAGTGGCTGTAGATGTAGGGATGAACCTCCTGTTGTTAGTTGTATAGTTCTCTGTCAGTGTGTTGATGTTTTAGAATTTCTTCAGCCGAAATTAGAGTTGGCATGGTTAATTCATTTATTCGCGACAATACATATTGTATTGAATGTTGCACTCCAACTCAATGCACTTGCTCAACAAACAACGTGTGTACAAGTAATCTCACTTCCATCATCCTAGAAGAAATAAAGCTGGAGAGGAAAAACTGGAGTGTTGGTTTAATATTAAGAGTGGAGTCAGTCTTAAAATAATTACAGACCAGTCAAGTCGAAACGAAAAATTATTCTCTTGTAAACCAACGTTTTTTGAAAATAATATAGAAAATAAGGAAAATGGAGCTAAAGAAATAAATTAATGAATTACTGTATAAACATAAAAGGCAATGATAGTTTCATTATTCAACTATATGCTAGTATTTCCATTTCCCGAGATATGTACAATGTTTGTTGAAAATTCTGCTGTGTATGAAAGATGTTGAGCTTGGCGTGGTGAAGTCTTTTCCAGTTTTTGTAAGTTAACGGCTTGTGGTCAGTCGTTATCACAAAAGTAAAAGTGCACCATACCAAGAAAAAGGCGAAATTCGACAGTTGTTGTAGGTCTGGGATATTTTTTGATAGCTTCCATACGATCTTGCGGTGGTTACAATCCAGATGATGAAATGCGATATCCGATCTATCTATGTGATATCCGAGGTATCTATGGCACACTTCACTACTATTTGGCAATTTATACACAGGTGGTCGATGCTGATCCGAACCGATTGTGATAATAGTTAATTTTGTTTTGTTGTGGTTTGTTGGACTGCTTCCGTTGTCTACTAATACTGCGACCTCTGGAGTTGTCGACTTTACTCCTGATGTTCAAATCGCTGAAACGTTGAAGTCGGTGATTCCTTATTCCAACGTGGAGTGTGTCTTTGCGTAATCTGGGCCAGCAGTTGCCATTACTTCGTAGGACTTGATTGGAGTATTTTCGACTATTTTGTCGGTAACTTCTGCTAAATTGTCTATTGATTCACATTTTATGGTTGTGAAAATAGATCGAATGTTGCTCGGCAGATGTTGTAGCCATAAAATTTGCAGAGCGTGGTCCGAAATGTTGCTAGCTCGCACGAAGCAATTTTGATGGCTTCTTGTCTGCTAACTCCAGTAAGAAGCTTGATGATTTGGAGCTTGGAGACACCAAAGCGAGTAATAAGTTCTTTTTTAATTTTTCGTAGTTCCCTGTATCCGGTAAATATTTTGCCATGTCCGACACTTGGCGTAAAGTGTTGAAGTCGAGCGCAGAGCAGAATTTCGACATTTCGGAAGTAATTTTATTTACATGGAGATGGCCGTCAATTTGCGCAAACTACTACTCTTAAGAATATGTTGATAACGCAGTTGCGGCTGTGCTGACTTTATGTGGTTGTTGCTCATCACTTTGGGCACTGTTATTTTCAGAAATTGAATTTGTGGACATATTAATTTTAAAATTTATTTTGACTGCACTTAATTGAACCGAAACTGATTGAACCGGAATTGATTGTACTAAGAAATTATTATTGCCTTTGCACCAAATTTTGATAGTAGTATGAATTCACAAACGCTAATGCATTTCATCAAATATAAATATATGCTTTGTGTAATTTGTAAAACGTCAGGAGAGCAAAGGACATGTATACTTAAACTATTTCAAAAGTTTGGAAGTTGGTATTGTTGAGAAGTTAGCTATGTTGGAGAATAGATGGCGGGGCTATTGTGCGTATTGTACCGCTACAAATCTTTCAATTCTCCATGAGTAAGGTAACCTGCAAGATCCCTTTTTTATTTTTAAGCTCGGATCAATGCGTTATTCGAGTATCGTGTGTTCACAACTGCTAAATGAATTAAATGCCTTATCGCCTCTACACTGCCCCCACCGAACTCTATACAACTTCACGTCGTTGGAATTATCTCCGACACCAACGACCTAAAAGAAGACTACTGCAAAGACTAAATACAATGCAATGCAAATAGCTAAAAGTGCAGATCATTTAAATTCAAATAAATCTTGTTTTAAATTAAAAAAATAAACGTGTGTTTTACATAACAGCCACAATTGGTGACCCCAACAAGTGAAACAAATAAGACACTTTAATCTTATTTAACGGCGTCACACCTTACAAAAATGTCTACAAGCGATGGACATACGCAGCAACAAGAACGCAGTGATTCAAAATCTTCTTCACTTCCAGACCAAGTCGATGCACAGGAGCTACTGTCACTGATGAGTCTACGACTTCCAGCATTTTGGCGAATCAATCCAGGCCTCTGGTTTGCACAGGTGAAGGCTCAATTTCACAACAACCGGACCCTGACAGACAACAGCAAATTCAACGCTGTCATCAAAACTCTGGAACCTGAAATTTTGAACGAGGTGGCAGACATAGTACGAAAATCGCCAACAAAAGATAAGTATGCCACCTTCAAAAAACAAGTCACTTCACGGTTTTCAGAGTCAAAAGAATGTCAGTTAAATAAATTAATGACCGGGATTGAGTTAGGCGATAGACGATGCTCAAGTCTATTACGCGAAAACGTTTCCGATGATATGCTGTTAACCCTCTGGATGAATCGAATACCCAGCTACGTTCGAGGGAGACTGTCAGCCATTAACGAACTTCCCCTCACACCCCTAGCTGAAGTTGCTGACAGGATTATGGAGAATACATCTGGTCCAACGGTTTGTTCAACACAAATGGCAGAAGCAAACGATCTTCATTTCATTTCATTTATTTATTTATTTAGCTAAGGTTTGCTATTAGATACATATTGATTTTCTTGCATCACATTTCTCTTAATTACGAGTTTTTGTACATTTCAATTCAATTTATTAAATTATTTTTCATTTTAAATACGAAAACAAGTACATTAATTTTTGTTTTTTGGTTCACACTAAGCCATCTAAGCACCTTTAACATACAATTTATTGGTGTTAATCAGTGGCACTGTAGAATGTTACGCATAGCTCTGTTCTTGAACTTTTGTAGTCTATCCTACATTATGCTTTTTGACAGATGGATAATCGTCGAACAATACTCAAAATGAGGCTTTATTATACTGTTGTATACATTTATTCCACAGAGAGTTGGTAATTTTTTTCTTATTCTTCTTAAGAAACTTATTTTGTTACTTTTTTTTTTATGTATAGTCGATATGATTGTTAAAACACAATATTCTATCAATAACAACACCTAGATACTTAATTTCTTTAACATTTTCAACCATCTCATTAAATATTACCACATTTGAATCTGTGTATCCATTTATGTACATAAATTTAGTTTTACTAACATTTAGACTTAACTTGTTCATCTTAAACCATTCACTTAGGGTGCGTAGATCCTGATTAATTTTATTTACACACTCATTTATATTTCTACATGCAACAAAGAGTAACCCATCATCAGCAAATAGCTGTAATGTCGGTAACTTCACCACATTTGGCATGTCATTAACACAGAGTATAAACAATAGTGCTCCAAGTACAGATCCCTGCGGTACACCTAAAGTCACATTTATTGCACTTGATATTTTATTGCCCACTTTAGTTCTTTGAGTTCTTCCTTCAAGATATTATATGAACCATGTCAGCTCTCTCCCTCTGACACCATACTTCTCCAATTAATCGACTAATATGCTCCTGTCAACTGTCTCGAACGCTCTCCTCAGATCTATGAACACTGCAATAATTTTGAGATTATTCTGTACGGCAATAAATAAATTCAAAAGGGATTCGCAACTATTTTCTAAATCCAGATTGACACTTCTCAAATAGCTTATTTGATTCTAAATAATTCTGCACTACTTTGTAGTTGCACTACTTTTTCTAGCACTTTTGCTTCATTTTGTAGCATGTTGATTGGACGGTAGTCAGCTGGTTTAATTGAGTTCTTTATTTTTTCAATTAGAATTACTTTCGATTCTTTCCATACTTGTGGAAAATTGACACTCGTCAACGATCTATTTATTGTTCCACGCGTAATTGGACCGATTATTGGGAGGAAGTCGATTATTATTTTCACACTCAAAATTTTTCAGTCTTTATTATTTTTTAATGTTTTCATTATGTTTTTGAGATCATTATATATGATACATTTAAATTTAAATTGGGAACACTTGTCTGTTTGAGCAATGAGACTTTTAAAAGGTACACACGGTATCACTTTATTTAGTTCATAAACACTCTTAACAAAAAAGACATTCAAATTTTGTGCTAAAGTTGAAAATGCCTTAAAGCACTTTTATGCATTGAATTCATACTGACATGTTTTGGGAATTTTTTGGTTAATTTTCTCAAATTCTTCCTCTGTTGGGCTGTAAATAAAATTATTTAGTTTCCGACAGAAATTTTAATGTACCTTACGCTGAATGTAAAGAAGATTTTCCCATCTTCAGCACATGCTTACATTTAAGAAGTTCCTTTGTATTGTCCCTTTTAGGAATCCCTGCTTCAGTGCCTGGTGAGTGCCAGTCCTGAACACGGGGAAAGTCAACTATGAATCAGCGACGCAGCTGCATCATTGGCGACCTAATGACTAGGAGGTGCTCTGCTCGAGGTCATCAAAGCTCCGGTGCGAGTTGAACCAAAGACTATTCCTTTTAAATCGAGAGAGGCGTTGATTGATGTGGATCTCAAGGGGATGGAGATTAAGCAGTGTATAAAAAGCAGAGCCAGGCTCTCTGTTGGATTCTTTCTAGTAGGTGCAGAGAGGTCTTAAGAGCACCAGACCAGATAGGAGCGTTATACTCAAGCTTTGGGCGGATGTACGCCTTATATATTGTTCCCAGGTCAGAAGGGGTGAAATTTTTCTTGCATCGCTTTAAGAAGCCTAGACATTTCACTGCATTTGTGGCGATCTCGAATATGTGATCATTCCAACTTAGTGTTGAGTTGATACACATATAGAGGATGAATAGTCATACAGTTTCAACAACGCAGGAGCTATTCATAGATAATGGCAGGTTGTTTTGATAATGCTTGAGTAACAGTAGACAGCACTGTGTTTTGGGAGCATTACATTCCACTCTATTCTTTTTACCAAAATCAATTATGCTGTCAAGATCGGAATTTAAGGAGCTTAACATACGCTGCCGTTCCAAGTCAATGGCTGCAGAGGAGGGACGACAGCCGAGGAACGAATATGAAAAACTGAGGGTACTGTCATCAGCGAAGGAGTAAACTGGATTAGAAGTGGCAGAAAGGAGATCAGTTATAAAAATGAGAAAGAGTGTCGGAGACAAAACGGAGCCCTGGGGAACACCAGCATTTATATGGTGAATATACGACTTGAACCTATCCAATACAACTTGTGTTGAACAGTTCGAAAGGTAATTTCTAATCCATTGAAGAAGAGATTCATCGACGCCAAATGCTTTTGGAATATCAAGCACAACGATCTTGCTTTCTCCTATATTGTCCAAAGGTTGGTTCCACTTTTCGGTGAAATACGCCATCAAATCACCAGTGGACCTGGTGCTGCGGAAGCCGTATTGCCGGTCATTAAGAAGCTTCCGGGTTTCAAGATATTTCATAAGCTGACGATTTATCAACGTTTCCATGACTTGGAAATTAGAGACGTAAGTGCTATGCATCGGTAGGAGATGGGTGATGATGGTTCGCTCTTTATAGAGACGGGCTGGACAAATGCTGTTTTCCACTTTCTCGGAAAGAGCACTAAAGAGTAAGACGGATGGAAAAGCTTACGCAGTGGTTTTGCCAGCGTAGAAGAACACCTGTTGAGAAGAACGGGGGGGATACCATCCGGGCCAGCGGATTTATACATGTTGAGATCTTTGAGTACTCTTGCAACTGTACGAGTACGAAAATGGACTTGTCCCATGGAAAAATGTACGCTATAGCACATTCTGGAAGCGTTGAGCTATTTTCCTCAACTTCTGATCATATGAGAGTTTACACGTCTTATTAATGCATTGCAATCATTTCGAGCCCCTTTGCATGTCTTCCGGTTTTCCTCAGAGGCATTCACTTTGAAAGTTCGGAAGATTTTAATTGCTCCACCAACAAAAATTCATACCTCGTAATGCGTTACGTCAAATGCTAAGCAAATTTAGTCATCTCCCTAGCCCGTCTAAGAATCAAACGGGAGTTGCGACCGAGAATACCTAGTGGTTGCAGGGATTTGTGAAGGTCGGCGAGGGGGAGGGACGGTCCGCGAATTTTCTACCAGATCACTTCACTGCACTACACGACACTATTGCGCTTTGATTTTTTCATTAAATTATTTATATTATATGTCTATACATCTACATATATATGTATTCATATATACACATATATATATATATATATCTTCTTCTTCTTCTTTCTGACCTGGGCTTCAACCAACATGCCTCTCCAGCCAGTACGATCTTTCGCCAGCTGTCTCCAGTTGTGCACTTCAAGTTGGTTGAGGTCCTTCTCCACTTGTGTGCGCCACCTTAGTCTAGGTCGTCCTCTGTTGCGTTGTCCCAATGGATCGGATTCAAAGATTTTTCCGGCCGGAGCAGTGGTGTCCATACGCTCTACATGGCCTTGCCATCTTAAGCGTTGTATCCATGTCCCTGTACAGCGCATAGAGTTCGTCGTTAAATCTTCTTCTCCAGATGCCATAAACGCAAACAGGACCAAAAATCGCACGCAAAACTTTTCTCTCGAAGAGACTAAGGGCTTCCTCATCCGTCTTTGCTAACGTCCAAGATTCTGCGCCATAAGGTAGGACGGGGATGATCAAGATGTTGTATAAAGCGAGCTTAGTCCTTCGAGAGAGTGATTCTGCGTTTGATTTCGGTACTGATGTTGTTGTCCCTGTTTACCGCGGAGCCGAAGTACACGAAGTCCTTGACTACCTCGAAGTTTCTGCTGCCTAGTGTGACGCTCTGTCCGAGACGTCGATGTTGTGTGTCCTTCCTTGATGACAGTTTTGCCCTCATTTACCGCCAGACCGATTTTAGCCGTTTCCGCTTCAATGCCAGCAAACGCCTCATTGACGGCTCGCTGTGTTCGTCCAATCACGTCAATGTCGTCAGCGTAAGCTAGTAGTTAACTGACTTCTGGAAGATCGTGCCTCTGGTGTTAACTTGTGAGTTACGCACGATCTTCTCGAGGATGATATTAAAGAAGTCACATGATAGTGCGTCGCCTTGTCTATAACCTTTTTTGACGTTGAAGGTCTCGGTGAGTTCGTTACCGACCTTGACGGAGCAGCGAGAGTTCTCCATCATCATCCTACACACTCTGACGAGTTTGGTAGGAATGCCAAAACTAGAAATGGCACTGTATAGCTCGTCTCTATGCACACTGTCATATGCGGCCTTCAAATCGACGAATAGGTGGTGAGTGTCAATTTGCATTTCTTGGGTCTTTCCCAGAATCTGCCGTAATGTGAAGAGCTGGTCTATTGTGCACTTCCCTGGCCTGAAACCACAATGAAAGGGACCTATCAGATCGTGGACAAACAGTTTCAGACGCTCACACAATACGGCAGAGTTGTTTAAAATAGTTCTGCGGACAGTCCGTCCGCTCCAGCAGCTTTGGTCGACTTCAGTCGGGGGGACGGAATTTTTGTCTATGATCGTCCAAATCGAGTGGAACATTCTGCCTTACAGCGGGATTTGGGCCGTCATCGCCGTTAAGGAGTCTGCAGAAATGATCCTTCCAGATTCTCAGCATAGACTGTGACTTTACTATGAGCTGTCCGTTTTGGTCCCGGCAGGCCAAACCTTGTATCCTCCGGATAGCTGCTTTACCGTTCGGTAAAATTTTCGGACTTCATTCCTGCCATAACACCTTTCCATTTGCTCGACCGCGCGCTTCTCATGCTCCTTACTCTTCCTTCAGAGAAGTGAGTCTCTTCCCTTCTTCTCTGTTCGTAGAGCTCACGAACAGCCCTCGTTGTTCGATGCAGCGTCGCCTTATAGGCGTCTTGTTTAGGTGCGTGCGCTTGCCTGCACTCGTCGTCAAACCCAGCACATCAGTGGCAGCTTCTTTGATGGCTTCTTGACAACGTTTCCATTCTTCTTCAATGCTTAGTGTAGGAAGCGTCGAACTCTGAGCGAGTTTCAGGGAAAATCGGTCGCAAAGTTCCCAGCAATCGGTTTTGGCCTGTCTCGACTCCATTGCTCTCTCGATATCCGGGTTCTTACCTTGGCTACAACAAGGTGATGATCCGAGTCGATGTTTGCACCTCGGAAGGTTCGCACATCGAGAATACTGGAGGAGTGTCTGACGTCGATCGCAACGTGATCAATCTGCTTCACGAACACGAACTGACTCGAACAACAAATCCGCATCCGAATAAGCGCTGGATTTTCTCTCTATAGCTATCGCTGTAGTAGATATCGCAGTTCTTCGTCACTTTTATGCCAGGCCCATCCTATCGCACTTCCTGGATGGTGGTAATGTCTGCCTTGTAGTAGTCAAGGGCCTCCGCAAGTTGTTGGGCTGCACGTGGCCTGTTAAGGGACCTCACATTCCACGTGCAAAACCGAAAATCATTGTCCTTTTAACGTTTGCTGGGATCATCAACAGTAGATCCTTCACTATCCGAGGCATGATGTTGTCTCTGAACTATATGATTTTTACGTGGTGAGGAAGTTAACCTCACGCACAACCCACAGACTGGTAGGAAAGGCCCATTATTTAAATCCTGGGGCAGAGGGGGTCGCTGCATACATTAGTTCACCATACAACGGGTGTTGTGACGGCTATCCAGGGGCGCCACTTGGAGGCTGTATGTCAACTTGACCTGTGCACTAACGAGGATTGCCTTGGCAGCTCGCCATGTTGAGCGCAATCAACGACGTTACCTAGCGTGCACAAGCCCATTCTCCCTCATTTGCATATAAATATATATGTATATATGTATATATATATATATATATATATATATATATATAAATATATGTATATATATATATATATAAAAATATATATATATATATATATATTCGTATGTCCAAGATATTTCACTCGCGACGAGGTTAAGACGGATTTTAATTCCGGCGCAAGGGATATTTGTTTTTCCTTTCAGGTTTTAATTATTTTATGGTATTGTGGTGCATGCGGCAACGGGACGTGTGCATACGTCGGAGGATGACGCGGCATGATAAGTCAGACCAGTCTGATTCCTCCTGTTTTCCTAAGCGTTTTTAGAAAATTTAACTATTTTAAATTAAACACTTGAGTTAACTTTAACTGCACTTTTATTTTTTCTACTACTGCTTTTGCACTGCTGCGCTCTAAAAATACGAGTGAGTATCTTTTTCGATTCATAGCCGCGAAGTACTTCTTCTACTTTTTTGTTGCGAGTCTCTCCTGGAATGAGAATCTGGACGTAACTTCGCCGCCTGTCTTCTATTACGATATGTCGTTGGACATAGCACAAATGGGACGAGAGTTTAGTACTGCCACATTTCTGCCGTACCAGTAGCCAGTTCCTCAAAGGTTAAACGAGCTTGGCCCAGCGTTCTTAGTAAGTGGTCTTTCGCCGATTTTATCGCCGCTTCCCACAACCCCCCAAAATGTGGCGCTCTTGGAGGAATGTTAAGAAATTCTATGGATTCAGCAGTACACCATGCGGCTATTTCACCCTGTTTTTGCTGTTGGAAGAATTGCTCCCGGAACTCCCTTAATGAATTTCTCGCACCCACAAAATTGGTTCCATTGTCACAAAAGAGATGCCGGCAAATGCCTCTGCGAGCAATGAATCTCTTTAACGCCGCAATGAAACCCTGACTGGTCAAGTCAGATACTACCTCCAAATGGGTAGCCTTACTTGCAAAGCATACAAAGACTGCAATATATGCTTTCACTATCCGTTGTCCTTGTTGTTTTAAAGTGGTATAGAACGGTCCACAAAAGTCTACGCCTGTCTTCAAGAAAGGTCTAGCTGGTTGCACCCTGTCCGCTGGCAGATCACACATTAGTTGAGTCAAGTTGTTGCCGATATTTGAAGCAAAGTATGCAACCATCCACAATCTTCTTTGCTACTCGTCTAAGATTAATGAGTCAGAACTGCTGCCGTACTATTGCCACCAAAGCCTGTGGTCCAGCGTGATAGTTTTTTCTGTGCAAATATATTAAAAAGTTATTAAGGAAAGGATGGGACTTAGGAAGGAGGAGGGGACATTTGGTTGGATATGGAAGGTCTGCATTCTGCAACCGCCCACCAACTCGTAGGAGTTTTAAAGAAGAATCGTCTAAGAAGGGATTTAAATTTTTGACGAAACTCTTTGGGCTAATCGTTTTATATTTGTCCAACTGATTTATTTAAATTTTAAAGGACTCTCTTTGAATATGCCAAATAATTCTATGCAAAGCTTCGTTCATTTCTTCCACGTCTATCGCTGTAGTTGTATTTCTATACATGACATCTTTGCGCTCAAACACCTCAATTGCATCTTGGTTAAATTTTCTTTTTCTTAATTTGCGAACAAATTTGATGACGTAGGCGAATATTCGACAAGTTTTTTTTGGAAACTACTAAATTTCAAGTAATGCTTCGATAATTCTGATGTCATCGCTGTTTCAGTTGTCAGAAGAATATCCGCACTTCGTCGCTTGCCTGGTACTGCCTTATTCATATTTAACAAATTATCTTGCTTTGGCCAACTAGAAATCGGTTCCTTTAAAAAATCTGGTCCCTCAAACCATATACTTCTAATAAGCTCTCTTGCATACGCTCCTCTTGATACGATGTCTGCTGGATTTTTCTTGCTGCTGACATGTCTCCACTGGGCTGACGGGAGATGTGTTTGAATGGTCGACACCCTGTTAGCAATAAATACATCCCACGTTGAGGGATGAGCCGCTAACCAACAAAGAACAATCTCGGAGTCCGTCCACAGATAAACTCTATCAACTATATGCTCAAAATCAGCAAGAACTTTTCCCATCAATTTAACTAGCATTTCTGCTGCACATAGCTCCAAACGTGGTAAAGTCTGAACTTTATTGGGAGCTACCTTGGACTTAGCGCTCAACAACTTGCACGTCACTTTCCCTTTCTGGTTGGTGACTCTTGTGTAAACACAGCAACCGTACGCCTTCAGCGACGCGTCCGCAAATCCATGCAACTCCAATGTTTCAAAATTTGGGCTCAGTACATATCGGGGAATCTTGACTAACTCTATTTCTTTCAAACGATATCTGAACTCCTTCCACTCCTCAAATATACGGGTCTGCCCCGATTCATCCCAAGCTGTCCTATTTATTCAAAGATTTTGCAGCAAAATTTTTCCCGTCACGTACTGCAGCTCATCAGGAGCTGGATTCCATTGAACTCCTAGAGCTTTTATTACATCAGACCCATTGATCTGTAAGGGAATGGCCTTTTCTGGTTACGGAATCATTTGCAACATTTCCTCACTACTGGTTCACCACTTTCTCAGATAGAATCCAGCGGTCTCCAAAATGGTTTTTACTTCCTTATAAATTGCCTCGATTTCCTCCACTGAATTTCCTCCACTTATAAGGTCATCCATGTAGAAATCCTGACTTATCACCTTTGCTCCCAAGGGATAGTTTTCGGTATTTCTTTCAGCTAACATTTTTAAGCAACGGGTAGCTTGGTACGGAGCTGAAGTGGTACCATACGTCACCGTATTCAACATATACACTCTTATTTTATCCTGTGGATCAGATCTCCAGAGGATACATTGATATTTTCGATCTCTTGGGTGAACTAAAATTTGTCGATACATCTTGGAAATATCCACCGTCAAGGCATATCGAAAGCAACGAAATCTTAGTAATATGTTGAACAAATTGTTCTGTAGAACTTAGAATTTTTAGGGAAACGCCTAGCCTAAGCTTGGTAGGAGAGGAATCTGGCCTGAGAACACACTGATGAGGACAAAAGTATTTCATCTCGCCTACCTTTGACTCCGCTACTAATTGCATATGTCCAAGGTCTTCATACTCCTTCATAAATCTGCAGTACTGTTCCTTAAACGTCGGGTTTTTTGCTAACTTCCTTTCTCATATAAACAATCTTTTTCTTGAGATCTCGCATGAATCTCCCAGCATATGAGGGTCGTTTTTAAAAGGCAGTGATACGACAAATCTTCCCTCGTCATTCCTTTCTGTGATGGTTCTAAAGTGTTCCTCACAGTTATTCGCCAAAATGTTTCAACCAGCTCACTAAGCCTAACATTTTCCTCTGAATGTGGATCACTGAGCAAACAAACTGTAGCTTTCGGAATCAAAGATCTATCGTATCTTCCTGACACTACCCAACCAAACACGGTCTTCTGCAAGATAGGTTGGCCCTCCTTTTTTATTTGGCCAACTGCCAACAGCTCGAAGAAACATTCTGCTCTGATGAGCATTTCGATCTTAGACGAATGATTAAAGTGTGGATCTGCCAAAATAATATTCTTTGGAATGTTCCAATCAGCAATGCTAAAGGATCTGTTTGGCTGTGGATTGGTAATCGCCTTGATAATCAACAACTCCATATTGGTATTAAACTCCGAAATCCTTGATTTGCAAACTGCCTGCGTTTTGTATTTCAATTTCGAGACTTCCTTCCCAATTCCATTGATTTCATTTGTCTTTGAGCCATTTGCTCCGTAATAAAATTAAGTTGCGACGCTGAATCAAGAAGAGCTCGTACTGTGTGATATCTGCCGGAACTATCTTTGACGGCTATGAGTGTTGTTGCCAAAAGCACTTGGTTTTTTGCCTCTCCAACTAATGTTGATGGTCCCGCATTGGTTGGATCATCTCCGAATTTTTCTTTTTCGTTTGGCACGAATCTATGCAACGGACGATGATGAGGTAAAGAACAAATGTTGCACTTTGGTTTCCAACAACGCCTAACCGAATGACCTTTATCCAGATAGTTGATACACAATATCAACCTTTTGGTTTCTCGGAACTTATTTGCCACTGGAAGGTTTTGGAATTCGCCACAATTTTCTATCTGATGATCCTATGCACGACAAAACGCACATTGCGCTTTTTGTGTGGCCAAAGCCAATCGTCTACTATTTTTCTCATTGCGCCCATTAGCACGACTGTCCCTTTGGAAATTGGAGGTACTGGGTTTTTCTCCATTTTGCGATTTGGACTTCTTTGCCTCTGAATTCTTACAACGACGATCAAGAACCTCTGTGAAATCCTCCCATGATGGAAGCTTTGTATAATCGACGGCATCCTGCCATTTAGACTGCGTTTCAACATCTACTCTATCGAGCGCTAGCGATATGAGAATAGCATTAGTTATATTTTCATATGTCCCTATAGAGAGCATAGCAGTTAAATGTGTGTTAAAACTATCTTCCAAATTTCTCAACGAACTTGCTGTTGGCTTAGGTACTTTGGGGATTTCCAATAATGCATTGATATGTTCTTGAAATATTAGTCACTTGTTATCAAATCGAGTAGCTAACCGATCAAGGGATTTCTTATAATTTGTTCCAATCATATCAAACTCCTTGGTAGCTCCTAATGCGGGGCCTGATAGAGAACGCTTTAAGTAATTTAATTTCTGCAAATTGTCTAAAGTCTCGTCTTTATCTACAAGACTTTTAAAAAGTCCAATGAAGTTCGGATACACCGAAAAAAGGGTTTTCCTTTTTACCTTCTATCACCGACGTAATACTGGATTTAAACTGAACATGCAACTCCTCCACCGCAGAGCGGACGTTGTCGTTAGCTTCCTCTTCTTCTTTTATGTCGAAGCGTTCGATAGATAGTTGCACGTTGAGTACATGCTTGAAATAGGATTCCAGTATACCTAATCTGCACTCTAAATCAGCGATTGAAAGTGAATCACCTCTTTGTCCAATCATCCTTTTCATCCTAGTGAGACTCCCCTTTACGGCACCTCTCATTGCTTTCAATTCAACCAATTTTGTTCCCTTCGATGATGACGTCCTCACTACCAACTTCCTTCGGCTGGGACATATTTCACACACGAACCGCAACCAATGGGGAACATTTTATTTTTAACAAATGTGTCTCAGCTGAGTACAAATTGCTCTTCCACAATATGACAGTTCCGCAACAATATCCCCAGCAACAATGGATCTTGGAACTTATGACGCAAATGTTTCGCAACTATGTCCTGCAACTATACTAAGACACGACTCTTCCAAATTCTATCAACAACTCAGCAACAGCAGTGCTAGCAGAAGGTTTATGCAACAAACGGCCACTAATCAGCTTTCAATTATTGTTTCCTTATAGGCATTTCCTCCAATAAACTATCAACTGGTTTAGCCACAAACTATTTGCTCAGCAACATTTAGGACGTTCCTCAGTATAACATGTGATCAGCAACATTAATTTCACTTACTTGTAAAAGCTTTCGCTGGTAGTTGGTGAAAGTGTTTGATATTCATCAAATGAAGAAGTGAAAGCTTTCCCTATGACTTTGCTTTGCCCTTTGCAAATCATTCGATGGGTCTGACATGTGTCGCTGACTGGTGACTGTTGAGCTTTATCCCTCGACGTCTGCAAGTCCGAAGTTCAACCACAGAAAACTCTGCTGGGCAGTGAACAGAAATTTGAAAAGAGGAAATTTCTCGTTAATGTTACCAATTATAATTGCCGTGACTACTGCTTCTGCACTGCTGCGCTCTAAAAATACGAGTGAGTGTCTTTTTTGATTCATAGCCGCGAAGTACTTCCTCTACTTTTTTGTTGCGAGTCTCTCCTGGAATGAGAATCTGGACGTAACTTCGCCGCCTGTCTTCTATTACAATATTCCCTTACGTTATGTTACAATTCGTATTCAATTCAATAAAACAATTCAAATAATTAAATGGCATATTACATATTAACATTTTTAAATATTTAAATAGTATATAAATGCTGTGCATTAACACCTCCTTCTCGTGAAGAGAACAACATCGGTTTTAAGAGAACTGAACGAAAGCATTCTTGCCAAGTGCACTTTCAATTCTGCCGACCAGATTTTGAAGCCCAGGCTCGCAAGATTTTCCGCGCTAGAAAGTATGTTGCATCTGAGATAGAGGGTTTCATTGCAAAGCACTTTTGCGCAGTGAAATTCCAACCAGCCTCTCCAAGCTTTTTAGCATGAAGGAAGTAAGACTAATAAGCCTGAAGTGTTTGGCGAGGGAGTGATCCTCTTTACTAATTTTTGGTACGAAGGCTACCCTTACTATACGCCAGGAGCTAGTAATATATGCCAGCGAAAGACTGACAGTGAAAAGTCTTTTTAGAGCCTGTAGTATTGGGTTTATGCTCTTTTGCAGCAGTGCTTCATATTTGCCATCGATACCCGGTGACTTAAGGATGGGTAATTTGCGTCCATCAGCGTCGCAAACGGTTACTCTTTTGGCATAGAGTAAGTGGCAGGAATCATTAATATCTGCGGCACGAGGGCAGAGGGTGTTGGTAGTATGGTGGACGGAGCCTCCACAATCCTTGCTTAGGTTGTTGTGGAGAAGAAAACGGGTGGATTATCGCAGTCGCGGGTACCACCTGGAGTAGTCAAATCCTTAAGACTGTCCGTCATACCGTCTTTATTTAGAATTTTGGATTTTGTGTCAACGTCTCACCTAGGATTTTTCGAGTTGAGGTTCATTGGCTCTTAATCCCTTCCGCCGCTATAAGGCATCCAGAAAAAGAAGGCAAATTACATACGACACCCTAACGAACTTAACATCACCGGTGATACAGTTACCAACAGGAAAAACTGGATTCAGTAATGTGAATGGTTCGAAATTACAATACAACTCCAAAATAAACCTCAAGCTGTACAAGTCGCAGCGTTAATGTCAACCATAGACCCGGATGCAGTTGCAATATAAGACAAGTTTTAACTAACCGATAGTGAGAAGTCACAGTTAACGCTTATAAAAAAGAAATTTAAATTTATACTTAAAACAAACATAACCTACGAAAGATACTTATTCAATAAAGTGATCTAAAGTTCCACGGTTTTTTAACAAAAATTAAATCGCAAATAAAAAAGTGTGGATTCAAAAGTCTGCAAGATATCCTGCTAAAAGATAAAATAATGTTAGGTATATGCAATGAGAGAAAAATCATTATACAACACTTTTGTTTGAAATTAAGAAATAGAGAGTACTAGTTGGTGCATCGAAGTTTCATGACGTTTTTTTCAGCGCGGTACTATAACAAAAAAAAAAAAAAAACAATCATTCTAAAAAGAAATCGATCTCTTAGTTTTGAAGACAATAATTTGTCTTCAAATAATAAAAGTGCCGAAACGAGCTCTAGACATGAGAACTCTAGAGAAAACTCATTTGCCCTTCTCGACAACATATCCGATATAGACAATGATAGTGATTGTGATGTGATTCGATCTAAAACAAGCTCAAAAAGAAAATCCCATCGATATGTGTTTTACGAGAGTCCGGTGAAGTAGATTAACTATTTCGCACTATTGTCTTAAGAATATATCAATTGGAATTAAAAAAAAACTGCGAAAATCGTGCAATTTGTTTAGTAATAATAATATTAATAATAATTGCTGGCGCGACAGTTCACGGGGGGACCAGGGAAAAAAATGCCAAGTCTTTTCGCATGACTTTCCATCAGCAAGGTCACTCAAAGTCATGTTTTATGGACTTGATGAAATGCCCACTAAAACATTAATGAATGAACTCGCTACACTAGGTCTAAAAGTGCAAAATGATTAAGAAGAACTATGGCACATACAATAATGTTTTCTTAGAGTGTGGTTCAATTAAATTGAATGTTCTTAAACAAAAAACGTTCGTTCAATATCTAAAACACAAGTCAAGTGGGACTTCGCTCGAAGGCAACGTAACAAAATTTCACAGTGCCACAATTGCCAAATGTTTGGCCATGGTGAAAAGAACTGTCACGTCAAAACACTTTGCTGGATTTGTGAGGAAAAACATCATACAAACGAATGCAAATCTGCCAATATTAAATGTGCAAGCTTCAATTAAACGCACAGATCAAACGATCCAACATGCGAAAGTCGCAAATCATTTAATGATATTAGAGCTCCACTCTCTCTCAAAAATAACGATCAGTTGCCCAGACATAGTTTGCAAAAAAGCTACTAACAAAACCAAGAGTTCACATCAAATGTTAACGACTCTCCCGCTCTTACAGTGGAACTCAATAATTTTCACAACCAAGAAATACAACAAATTTGGGCTCCAATGCATGGACAAGCAAAAACAACAACAACGTCCCTAACGTAGGACCGAAAGTTTCCAGCGAGCTTTCCACCATTGATAAAATTAACGCCCTAACTGCTAAAATGATAACTACACATTGTAACTGTGTCTCAAAAGCGGAGCAATTCAACGCTAATGCACAATTAGCTATTAAGTATTTGTATCAACAAGATAAATAAATAAGAATATACGACTAAATAATTATGGAATACTAGAAGCATTCGCAATAAAATAATATAATTTTATGCTTTCTTAAGTTTTCACAATATTGATGTAGTGATTATTACTGAAACGTGTCTAGATATAGGTAAATGTGAAATAGTGAATATAAGATGTATCGTTTTGATCGTAGTGGTGGGTTGTGAGGAGGGATGGGGGCGGGGGAGGGGGGTTATAATGGCGTTTTTGTAAAAAGGAAAATCATACATCCTTTCATTTATTAAAACTAAGGTAACTGAGAATACAGGAATCCAAATACCCTTAAGAAACGGTCGTAAGCTAAAAATTGTTTGTTCATATTTTCCTAGTGGTCATTGTACGCCGTAAAAATGTTACGATTTAAACAACGATTTACGGGAACTATTAAAATTGGACGACATTTTTTTAATAGGGGATGATCTCAATTGCAGACATAGGAATTGGGGTTGTTTCGGAGCAAATTCTTGGGGAAATGTCCCTGACCATTTGCATTTCAGTCACACTTTCCACATATTGTATCCTCCCCGCCCAACCTATATCCCATCAAATCAAAGACCAAACCAGTCAATATTTCATTTTCATTTTTTTAATTGAGTTCGCATTTTCCTTCATATCGATACCGAGAATATATTGAAAACGAGTGTACTGCACCAAAAACGTTTTTCCGAAGTGCTTCTGGTATGCAATAATGTATACGTGATGTTGAGATGTCGCCAAAAAATGTCTTTTCCAGGTTGCATTGTCAGTCGCTGTAGATGTAGGGATGAGCCTCCTGTTGTTAGTTGTATAGTTATATATAGTTCTCTGTCAGTGTGTTGATGTTTTAGAATGTCTTCAGCCGAAATTAGAGTTGGCATGGTTAATTCATTTATTTACAATAAATCAAATAATTACATATTGTATTGAATGTTGCACTCCATTGACTCTCATTATAATTGATTCTCACAGCATCTGATTTCTGCTCAACAAACAACGTGTGTGCAAGTAATCTCACTATCGAGTACATTTTAATCCCCAGCTTCATATACTAAAAGAAAAAAAACTGGAAAGGAAAAGCTGGAGTGTTGGCTTAATATTAAGAGTGGAGTCAGTCTTAAAATAATTACAGACCAGTGAAGTCGAAACGCAAAATTATTCTCTTGTAAGCCAACGTTTTTTGAAAATAATATAGAAAATAAAGAAAGTGGAGATAAAGAAATAAATTATTACTTTATAAACATAAAAGACAATGATAGTTTCATTATTTAACTATATGCTATTGTATTTCCATTTCCCGAGATATGTACAATGTTTGTTGAAAATTCTGCTGTGTATGAAAGATGTCGAGCTCGGCGTGGTGAAGCCTTTTCCAGTTTTTGCAAGTTAACGGCTTGTGGTCAGCCGTTATCACAAAAGTAAAAGTGCACCATACCAAGAAAAAGGCGAAATTCGACAGTTGTTGTAGGTCCGAGAAATTTTTGATAGCTTCCATACGATCTTGCGGTGGTTGCAATCCAGATGATGAAATGTGATATCCGAGAAGGTCAAGCTCCCCAACTTCGAATTCAGATTTTAGAATGTTAATGGATAATTTTGTGTTTTTCAGTTTTTGTAGAACTATTTAAAGATGTTGTTGATGTTGTAAATGTATCAATGTCGATGTAAACAAAATCTATATCGCGTAAGATGAACCCCAAATATCGTTGGAAGGTTTGAATGGCATTTGGAAGACCAAATGGCATTACTACGAACTCAAACAATCCTAATGGCGTTGAATATGCTGTTTTTGGATGTCATCTGGCTGCATTGGGATATTGTAGTACGCTTTATTACTATCGATTTTTGAAAACACGCGTTTATCGAATAGCTTTTCCTTGATATCATCAAGACGAGGTATGAGGTTCTGATCCGATTAGGTATGAGCATTTAATTATCTGTAGTCCATTAGTTTTCTTTTTAACGACATGGATGGATGTACCAGGGACTATCTGAAAGACGTACAATTTTCTGCCCCAAATGTGTGTCCTCTTTTATGGCTGCTAGTTTTCTCACCACTGTATCGTCAGCTATTGGTTGGCAATCTGTTTTAATTCTATGGCACACTTCACTACTATTTGGCAATTTATACACAGGTGGTCGATGCTGATCCGAACCGATTGTGATAATAGCTAATTTTGTTTTGTTGTGGTTTGTTGGACTGTTTCCGTTATCTACTAATACTGCGACCTCTGGAGTTGTCGACTTTACTCCTGATGTTCAAATAGCTGAAACGTTGAAGTCGGTGATTCTTAATTCCAACGTGGAGTGTGTCTTTGCGTAATCTGGGCCAGCAGTTGCCATTACTTCGTAGGACTTGATTATAGTATTTTCGACTATTTTGTCGGTGACTTCTGCTAAATTGTCTATTGATTCACATTTTATGGTTGTGAAAATAGATCGAATGATGCTCGGCAGATGTTGTAGCTATAAAGTTTGCAGAGCGTGGTCCGAAATGTTGCTCGCTCTCACGAAGCAATTTTGATGGGTTCTGGTCTGCTAACTCCAGTAAGAAGCTTGATGATTTGGAGCTTGGAGACACCAAAGCGAGTAATAAGTTCTTTTTTAATTTTTCGTACTTCCCTGTATCCGGTAAATATTTTGCCATGTCCGACACTTGGCGTAAAGTGTTGAAGTCGAGCGCAGAGCAGAATTTCGACATTTCGGAAGTAATTTTATTTACATGGAGATGGCCGTCAATTTGCGCAAACTACAACTCTTAAGAATATGTTGATAACGCAGTTGCGGCTGTGCTGACTTTATGTGGTTGTTGCTCATCACTTTGGGCACTGTTATTTTCAGAAATTGAATTTGTGGACATATTAATTTTAAAATTTATTTTGACTGCACTTAATTGAACCGAAACTGATTGAACCGGAATTGATTGTACTAAGAAATTATTATTGCCTTTGCACCAAATTTTGATAGTAGTATGAATTCACAAACGCTAATGCATTTCATCAAATATAAATATATGCTTTGTGTAATTTGTAAAACGTCAGGAGAGCAAAGGACATGTATACTTAAACTATTTCAAAAGTTTGGAAGTTGGTATTGTTGAGAAGTTAGCTGTGTTGGAGAATAGATGGCGGGGCTATTGTGCGTATTGTACCGCTACAAATCTTTCAATTCTCTATGAGTAAGGTAACCTGCAAGATCCCTTTTTTATTTTTAAACTCGGATCAATGCGACATTCGAGTATCGTGTGTTCACAACTGCTTAATGAACTAAATACCTCATCGCCTCTACACTACCCTCACCGAACTACTTCCCGTCGTTGGAATTATCTCCGACACCAACCACCTAAAAGAAGACTACTGCAAAGACTCAATACGGTTGCAGTATCGGGCTTGTTTTGAATAGCTAAAAGCGCAGATCATTTAAATTAAAATAAATCTTGTTTTAAATTAAAATAATAAACGTGTGTTTTACATAACAGCCACAATTGGTGACTCCAACAAGTGAAACAAATAAGACACTTTAATCTCATTTAACGGCGTCACACCTTACAAAAATGTCTACAAGCGATGGACATACGCAGCAACAAGAACGCAGTGATTCAAAATCTTCTGCACTTCCAGACCAAGTCGATGCACAGGAGCTACTGTCACTGATGAGTCTACGACTTCCAGCATTTTGGCGAATCAATCCAGGCCTCTGGTTTGCACAGGTGAAGGCTCAATTTCACAACAACCGGACCCTGACAGACAACAGCAAATTCAACGCTGTTATCAAAACTCTGGAACCTGAAATTTTGAACGAGGTGGGGGACATAGTACCTTCAAGCAACAAGTCATTTCACGGTTTTCAGAGTCAAAAGAATGTCAGTTAAATAAATTAATGACCGGGATTGAGTTAGGCGATAGACGACGCTTAAGTCTATTACGCGAAAACGTTTCCGATGATATGCTGTTAACCCTCTGGATGAATCGAATACCCAGCTACGTTCGAGGGAGACTGTCAGCCATTAACGAACTTCCCCTCACACCCCTAGCTGAAGTTGCTGACAGGATTATGGAGAATACATCTGGTCCAACGGTTTGTTCAACACAAATGGCAGAAGCAAACGATCTTCATTTCATTTCATTTCATTTATTTATTTAGCTAAGGTTTGCTATTAGATACATATTGATTTTCTTGCATCACATTTCTCTTAATTACGAGTTTTTGTACATTTCAATTCAATTTATTAAATTATTTTTCATTTTAAATACGAAAACAAGTACATTAATTTTTGTTGTTTGGTTCACACTAAGCCATCTAAGCACCTTTAACATACAATTTATTGATGTTAACCAGTGGCACTGTAGAATGTTACGCATAGCTCTGTTCTTGAACTTTTGTAGTCTATCCTGCATTATGCTATTTAACAGATGGATAATCGTCGAACAATACTCAAAATGAGGCTTTATTATACTGTTGTATACATTTATTCCACAGAGAGTTGGTAATTTTTTTCTTATTCTTCTTAAGAAACTTATTTTGTTCCTTTTTTTTTATGTATAGTCGATATGATTGTTAAAACACAATATTCTATCAATAACAACACCTAGATACTTAATTTCTTTAACATTTTCAACCATCTCATTAAATATTACCACATTTGAATCTGTGTATCCATTTATGTACATACATTTAGTTTTACTAACATTTAGACTTAACTTGTTCATCTTAAACCATTCACTTAGGGTGCGTAGATACTGATTAATTTTATTTATACACTCATTTATATTTCTACATGCAACAAAGAGTAACCCATCATCAGCAAATAGCTGTAATGTCGGTAACTTCACCACATTTGGCATGTCATTAACACAGAGTATAAACAATAGTGCTCCAAGTACAGATCCCTGCGGTACACCTAAAGTCACATTTATTGCACTTGATATTTTATTGCCCACTTTAGTTCTTTGAGTTCTTCCTTCAAGATATTATATGAACCATGTCAGCTCTCTCCCTCTGACACCATACTTCTCCAATTAATCGACTAATATGCTCCTGTCAACTGTCTCGAACGCTCTCCTCAGATCTATGAACACTGCAATAATTTTGAGATTATTCTGTACGGCAATAAATAAATTCAAAAGGGATTCGCAATTATTTTCTAAATCCAGATTGACACTTCTCAAATAGCTTATTTGATTCTAAATAATTCTGCACTACTTTGTAGTTGCACTACTTTTTCTAGCACGTTTGCTTCATTTTGTAGCATGTTGATTGGACCGTAGTCAGCTGGTTTAATTGAGTTCTTTATTTTTTCAATTAGAATTACCCTCGATTCTTTCCATACTTGTGGAAAATTGACACTCGTCAACGATCTATTTATTGTTCCACACGTAATTGGACCGATTATTGGGAGGAAGTCGATTATTATTTTCACACTCAACATTTTTCAGTCTTTATTATTTTTTAATGTTTTCATTATGTTTTTGAGATCATTATATATGATACATTTAAATTTAAATTGGGAACACTTGTCTGTTTGAGCAATGAGACTTTTATAAGGTACACACGGTATCACTTTATTTAGTTCATAAACACTCTTAACAAAAAAGACATTCAAATTTTGTGCTAAAGTTGAAAATGCCTTAAAGCACTTTTATGCATTGAATTCATACTGACATGTTTTGGGAATTTTTTGGTTAATTTTCTCAAATTCTTCCTCTGTTGGGCTGTAAATAAAATTATTTAGTTTCCGACAGAAATTTTAATGTACCTTACGCTGAATGTAAAGAAGATTTTCCCATCTTCAGCACATGCTTACATTTAAGAAGTTCCTTTGTATTGTCCCTTTTAGGAATCCCTGCTTCAGTGCCTGGTGAGTGCCAGTCCTGAACACGGGGAAAGTCAACTATGAATCAGCGACGCAGCTGCATCATTGGCGACCTAATGACTAGGAGGTGCTGTGCTCGAGGTCATCAAAGCTCCGGTGCGAGTTGAACCAAAAACTATTCCTTTTAAATCGAGAGAGGCGTTGATTGATGTGGATCTCGAGGGGAGGGAGATTAAGCAGTGTATAAAGAGCAGAGCCAGGCTCTCTGTTGGATTCTTTCTAGTAGGTGCAGAGAGGTCTTAAGAGCACCAGACCAGATAGGAGCGTTATACTCAAGCTTTGGGCGGATGTACGCCTTATATATTGTTCCCAGGTCAGAAGGGGTGAAATATTTCTTGCATCGCTTTAAGAAGCCTAGACATTTCACTGCATTTGTGGCGATCTCGAATATGTGATCATTCCAACTTAGTGTTGAGTTGATACACATATAGAGGATGAATAGTCATACAGTTTCAACAACGCAGGAGCCATTCATAGATAATGGCAGGTTGTTTTGATAATGCTTGAGTGACAGTAGACAGCACTGTGTTTTGGGAGCATTACATTCCACTCTATTCTTTTTACCAAAATCAATTATGCTGTCAAGATCGGAATTTAAGGAGCTTAACATACGCTGCCGTTCCAAGTCAATGGCTGCAGAGGAGGGACGACAGCCGAGGAACGAATATGAAAAACTGAGGGTACTGTCATCAGCGAAGGAGTGAACTGGATTAGAAGTGGCAGAAAGGAGATCAGTTATAAAAATGAGGAAGAGTGTCGGAGACAAAACGGAGCCCTGGGGAACACCAGCATTAATATGGTGAATATACGACTTGAACCTATCCAATACAACTTGTGTTGAACAGTTCGAAAGGTAATTTCTAATCCATTGAAGAAGAGATTCATCGACGCCAAATGCTTTTGAAATATCAAGCACAACGATCTTGCTTTCTCCTATGTTGTCCAAAGGTTGGTTCCACTTTTCGGTGAGATACGCCATCAAATCACCAGTGGACCTGTTGCTGCAGAAGCCGTATTGCCGGTCATTAAGAAGCTCCCGGGTTTCAAGATATTTCATAAGCTAACGATTTATCAACGTTTCCATGACTTGGAAATTGGAGACGTAAGTGCAATGGGTCGGTAGGCGATGGGTGATGAGGGTTCGCCCTTTGTAGAGACGGGCTGGACAAATGCTGTTTTCCACTTTCTCGAAAAGAGCACAAAAGAGTAAGACGGATGGAAAAGCTTACGCAGTGGTGTTGCCAGCGTAGAAGAACACCTGTTGAGAAGAAGGGGGGGGGGATACCATCCGGGCCAGCGGATTTATGCATGTTGAGATCTTTGAGTACTCTTGCAACTGTACGAGTACGAAAATGGACTTGTCCCATGGAAAAATGTACGCTTAAGCACATTCTGGAAGCGTTGAGCTATTTCCCTCAACTTCTGATCATATGAGAGTTTACACGTCTTATTAATGCATTGCAATCATTTCGAGCCCCTTTGCATGTCTTCCGGTTTTCCTCAGAGGCATTCACTTTGAAAGTTCGGAAGATTTTAATTGCTCCACCAACAAAAATTCATACCTCGTAATGCGTTACGTCAAATGCTAAGCAAATTTAGTCATCTCCCTAGCCCGTCTAAGAATCAAACGGGAGTTGCGACCGAGAATACCTAGTGGTTGCAGGGATTTGTGAAGGTCGGCGAGGGGAGGGACGGTCCGCGCATTCTCTACCAGATCACTTCACTGCACTACACAACACTATTGGGCTTTGATTTTTTCATTAAATTATTTGTATTATATATCTATACGTCTATATATGCACATATACATATATATATATATATATGTATTCATACATACATATATATATATATATATAAATATCTTCTTCTTCATTTTTCTGACATGGGCCTCAACCAACATGCCTCTCCAGCCAGTACGATCTTTCGCCAGCTGTCTCCAGTTGTGCATCCAAGTTGGTTGAGGTCCTTCTCCACTTGTGTACGCCACTTTAGTCTAGGTCGTCCTCTGTTGCGTTGTCCCAACGGCTCGGATTCAAAGACTTTACGGGCCGGAGCAGTGGTGTTCATACGCTCTACATGGCCTAGCCATCTTAAGCGTTGTATCCATGTTGTTGTACAGCCCATACAGTTCGTCGTTAAATCATCTCCTCCAGATGCCATCAACGCAAACAGGACCAAAAATCGCACGCAAAACTTTTCTCTCGAAAAGACTAAGGGCTTTCTCATCCGCCTTCGCTAACGTCCAAGATTCTGCGCCATATAGTAGGACGGGGATGATCAAGCTGTTATATAAAGCGAGCTTAGTCCTTCGAGAGAGGGCTTTATTACTCAATTGCCCCAAAGAAACAGCGATTGGCAAGAGTGATTCTGCGTCGGTACGGATGTTGTTGTCCCTGTTTACCGCGGAGCCGAAGTACACTAAGTTCTTGACTACCTCGAAGTTTCTGCTGCCTAGTGTGACACTCCGGCCGAGACGTCGATGTTGTGTGTCCTTCCCTGATGACAGCATATACTTCGTTTTGCCCTCATTTATCGCCAGACCCATTTTAGCCGCTTCCGCTTCAATACCAGCAAACGCTTCACGGCTCGCTGTGTTCGTCCAATCACGTCAATGTCGTCAGAGTAAGCTAGCAAAAACTAATTTCTGGAAGATCGTGCCTCTGGTGTTGACTTGTGAATTTCGCACGATCTTCTCGAGGATGATGTTAAAGAAGTCTAAAACCTTTTTTGACATTGAAGGTCCCGGTGAGTTCGTTACCGACCTTGACGGAGCAGCGAGAGTTCTCCATCGTCATCCTACACAATCTGACGAGTTTGGTAGGAATACCAAAACTAGCTCGTCTCTTGTCTGCCTTGTAGTAGTCAAGGGCCTCCGCAAGTTGTTGGGCTGCACGTGGCCTGTTAAGGGACCTCACATTCCACGTGCAAAACCGAAAATCATTGTCCTTTTAACGTTTGCTGGGGTCGTCAACAGGTGATCCTTTATTATACGAGGCATGTTTTCGTCTCTGAACTAACGATGTTTTAAGTGGTGAGGAAGTCACCCTCACGCACAACCCACAGACTGGTAAGCCAAGCCCAGTTAGAACTGAACGAAAGCATTCTTGTCAAGTGCACTTTCAATTCTGCCGACCAGATTTTGAAGCCAAGGTTCGCAAGATTTTCCGCGCAAGAAAGTATGTTGCATCTGAGATAGAGGGTTTCATTGCAAAGCACTTTTGCGCAGTGAAATTCCAACCAGCCTCTCCAAGCTTTTTAGCATGAAGGAAGTAAGACTAATAAGCCTGAAGTGTTTGGCGAGGGAGTGATCCTCTTTACCAATTTTTGGTACGAAGGCTACCCTTACTATACGCCAGGAGCTAGTCATATATGCCAGCGAAAGACTGACAGTGAAAAGTCTTTTAAGAGCCTGTAGTAATGGGTTTATGATCTTTTGCAGCAGTGCTTCATATTTGCCATCGATACCCGGTGACGTAGAGATGGGTTCTGGATATGGAGACGCGACAGCACATCCTCTGTATTCCTAGGAGGGAATCTTCGCTACGGAAGTGTTTAGTCACTCGAAAGATTACTGTGTGGAGCACTTCACTAAAAGTTACGTTTTCCAGAGCGCAGCCCTTCACTGCGAAGCAAGCGTTGTCTGTCTTGTTCAGCTCCCACAGCTGATCTTCGCAGTCCATTCTGCGTCGGTCATGCTGTCGTTATTGCCAGCTTTCTGCGTCGGTCATGCTGTTGTCATTGCCAACTTTCCCCATACGCAGCAGTAGGGAAGAGATTGTAGAATTTTTGTAGGGCTGCGGAACTCGTTTTCCGCATACCGCGCGTTTATGCCTGTTGGCGTGTTCTCCTGCGCAGGGCAGTTTGCGTCTATCAGCGTCGCAAACGGTTACTCTTTTGGCATAGAGTAAGTGGCAGGAATCATTCATATCAGCGCCACGTGGGCAGAGGGTGTTGGTAGTATGGTGGACGGAGCTTCCACAATCCTTGCCCAGGTTGTTGTGAAGAAGAAAACGGGTGGATTATCGCAGTCGCGGGTACCACCTGGAGTAGTCAAATCCTTTAGACTGTCCGTCATACCGTCTTTATTTAGAATTTTGGATTTTGTGTCAACGTCTCACCTAGGATTTTTCGAGTTGAGGTTCATTGGCTCTTAATCCCTTCCGCCGCTATAAGGCATCCAGAAAAAGAAGGCAAATTACATACGACACCCTAACGAACTTAACATCGCCGGTGATACAGTTACCAACAGGAAAAACTGGATTCAGTAATGTGAATGGTTCGAAATTACAATACAACTCCAAAATAAACCTCAAGCTGTACAAGTCGCAGCGTTAATGTCAACCATAGACCCGGATGCAGTTGCAATATAAGACAAGTTTTAACTAACCGATAGTGAGAAGTCACAGTTAACGCTTATAAAAAAGAAATTTAAATTTATACTTAAAACAAACATAACCTACGAAAGATACTTATTCAATAAAGTGATCTAAAGTTCCACGGTTTTTTAACAAAAATTAAATCGCAAATAAAAAAGTGTGGATTCAAAAGTCTGCAAGATATCCTGCTAAAAGATAAAATAATGTTAGGTATATGCAATGAGAGAAAAATCATTATGCAACACTTTTGTTTGAAATTAAGAAATAGAGAGTACTAGTTGGTGCATCGAAGTTTCATGACGTTTTTTTCAGCGCGGTACTATAACAAAAAAAAAAAACAATCATTCTAAAAAGAAATCGGTCTCTTAGTTTTGAAGACAATCATTTTTCTTCAAATAATAAAAGTGCAGAAACGAGCTCTAGACGTGAGAACTCTAGAGAAAACTCATTTGCCCCTCTCTACAATATATCCGATATAGACAATGATAGTGATTGTGATGTGATTCGATCTAAAACAAGCTCAAAAAGAAAATCCCATCGATATGTGTTTTACGAGAGTCCGGTGAAGTAGATTTACTATTTCGCACTATTGTATTAAGAAAATATCAATTGGAATTAAAAAAAAACTGCGAAAATTGATAACCATCGTGCAATTTGTTTAGTAATAATAATATTAATAATAATTGCTGGCGCGACAGTTCACGGGGGGACCAGGGAAAAAATGGCAATTCTTTTCGCATGACTTTCCATCAGCAAGGTCACTCAAAGTCATGTTTTATAGACTTGATGAAATGTCCACTAAAACATTAATAAATGAACTCGCTACACTAGGTCTAAAAGTGCAAAATGATTAAGAAGAACTATGGCGCATACAATAATGTTTTCTTAGAGTGTGGTTCAATTAAATTGAATGTTCTTAAACAAAAAACGTTCGTTCAATACCTAAAACACAAGTCAAGTGGGACTTCGCTCGAAGGCAACGTAACAAAATTTCACAGTGCCACAATTGCCAAATGTTTGGCCATGGTGAAAAGAACTGTCACGTCAAAACACTTTGCTGGATTTGTGCGGAAAATCATCATACAAACGAATGCAAATCCACCAATATTAAATGTGCAAGCTTCAATTAGACGCACAGATCAGACAATCCAACATGCGAAAGTCGCAAATCATTTAATGATATTAGAGCAGAAATAGTTTACTAACAAAACCAAGAGTTCACATCAAATGTTAACGACTCTCCCGCTCTTACAGTGGAATTCAATAATTTTCACAACCAAAAAATACAACAAATTTGGGCTTCAATGCATGGACAAGCAGAAAAAACAACAACGTCCCTAACGTAGGACCGAAAGTTTCCAGCGAGCTTTCCACCATTGATAAAATTAACGCCCTAACTGCTGAAATGATAACTACACATTGTAACTGTGTCTCAAAAGCGGAGCAATTCAACGCTAATGCACAATTAGCTATTAAGTATTTGTATCAACAAGATAAATAAATAAGAATATACGACTAAATAATTATGGAATACTAGAAGCATTCGCAATAAAATAATATAATTTTATGCTTTCTTAAGTTTTCACAATATTGATGTAGTGCTTATTACTGAAACGTGTCTAGATATAGGTAAATGTGAAATAGTGAATATAAGGTGTATCGTTTTGATCGTAGTGGTGGGTTGTGAGGTCGGGTAGGTGGGGGGAGGGGGGTAATGGCGTTTTTGTAAAAAGGAAAATCGTAAATCCTTCCAGTTATTAAAACTAAGGTAACTGAGAATACAGGAATCCAAATACCCTTAAGAAACGGTCGTAAGCTAAAAATTGTTTGTTCATATTTTCCTGGTGGTCATTGTACGCCGTAAAAATGTTACGATTTAAACAACGATTTACGGGAACTATTAAAATTGGACGACATTTTTTTTTAATTGCAGACATAGGAATTGGGGTTGTTTCGGAGCAAATTCTTGGGGAAATGTCCCTGACCATTTGCGTTTCAGTCACACTTTCCGCATATTGTATCCTCCCCGCCCAACCTATATCCCATCAAATCAAAGACCAAACCAGTCAATATTTCATTTTCATTTTTTAAATTGAGTTCGCATTTTCCTTCAAATCGATACCGAAAATATATTGAAAACGAATGTACTGCACCAAAAACGTTTTTCCGGAGTTCTTCTGGTATGCAAGGATGTATACGTGATGTTGAGATGTCGCCAAAAAATGTCTTTTCCAGGTTGCATTGTCAGTCGCTGTAGATGTAGGGATGAACCTCCTGTTGTTAGTTGTATAGTTCCCTGTCGGTGTGTTAATGTTTTAGAATTTCTTCAGCCGAAATTAGAGTTGGCATGGTTAATTCATTTATTCGCGACAATGCATATTGTATTGAATGTTGCACTCCAACTCAATGCACTTGCTCAACATACAACGTGTGTGCAAGTAATCTCACTTCCCTCATCCTA
This sequence comes from Eristalinus aeneus, assembly GCA_955652365.1. NCBI lineage: Eukaryota > Metazoa > Arthropoda > Insecta > Diptera > Syrphidae > Eristalinus > Eristalinus aeneus. Next base: position 56,774,262 of record OY019133.1, read on the forward strand.
GAAGAAATAAAGCTGGAGAAAAAAACTGGAGTGTTGGCTTAATATTAAGAGTGGAGTCAGTCTTAAAATAATTACAGACCAGTGAAGTCGAAACGAAAAATCATTCTCTTGTAAACCAACGTTTTTTGAAAATAATATAGAAAATAAGGAAAATGGAGCTAAAGAAATAAATTAATGAATTACTTTATAAACATAAAAGGCAATGATAGTTTCATTATTCAACTATATGCTATTGTATTTCCATTTCCCGAGATATGTACAATGTTTGTTGAAAATTCTGCTGTGTATGAAAGATGTCGAGCTTGGCGTGGTGAAGCCTTTTCCAGTTTTTGTAAGTTAACGGCTTGTGGTCAGTCGTTATCACAAAAGTAAAAGTGCACCATACCAAGAAAAAGGCGAAATTCGACAGCTGTTGTAGGTCTGTGATATTTTTTGATAGCCTTCATACGAACTTGCGGTGGTTGCAATCCAGATGGTGAAATGTGATATCCGAGTAGGTCAAGCTCCCCAACTTCGAATTCACATTTTAGGATGTTAATGGATAATTTCTTTCAGTTTTTGTAGAACTATTTGAAGATGTTGTTGTCATGTAGCAGTAAATGTATCAATGTAGAAGTAAACAAAATCTATATCGCGTAAGATGAAACCCAAGTATCGTTGGAAGGTTTGAGTGGCATTTCGAAGAGCAAATGGCACTACGAACTCAAACAATCCTAATGGCGTTGAATCTGCTGCACCATACCAAGAAAAAGGCGAAATTCGACAGTTGTTGTAGGTCCGAGAAATTTTTGATAGCTTCCATACGATCTTGCGGTGGTTGCAATCCAGATGATGAAATGTGATATCCGAGAAGGTCAAGCTCCCCAACTTCGAATTCAGATTTTAGAATGTTAATGGATAATTTTGTGTTTTTCAGTTTTTGTAGAACTATTTAAAGATGTTGTTGATGTTGTAAATGTATCAATGTCGATGTAAACAAAATCTATATCGCGTAAGATGAACCCCAAATATCGTTGGAAGGTTTGAATGGCATTTGGAAGACCAAATGGCATTACTACGAACTCAAACAATCCTAATGGCGTTGAATATGCTGTTTTTGGATGTCATCTGGCTGCATTGGGATATTGTAGTACGCTTTATTACTATCGATTTTTGAAAACACGCGTTTATCGAATAGCTTTTCCTTGATATCATCAAGACGAGGTATGAGGTTCTGATCCGATTAGGTATGAGCATTTAATTATCTGTAGTCCATTAGTTTTCTTTTTAACGACATGGATGGATGTACCATGGACTATCTGAAAGACGTACAATTTTCTGCCCCAAATGTGTGTCCTCTTTTATGGCTGCTAGTTTTCTCACCACTGTATCGTCAGCTATTGGTTGGCAATCTGTTTTAATTCTATGGCACACTTCACTACTATTTGGCAATTTATACACAGGTGGTCGATGCTGATCCGAACCGATTGTGATAATAGCTAATTTTGTTTTGTTGTGGTTTGTTGGACTGTTTCCGTTATCTACTAATACTGCGACCTCTGGAGTTGTCGACTTTACTCCTGATGTTCAAATAGCTGAAACGTTGAAGTCGGCGATTCTTAATTCCAACGTGGAGTGTGTCTTTGCGTAATCTGGGCCAGCAGTTGCCATTACTTCGTAGGACTTGATTGGAGTATTTTCGACTATTTTGTTGGTGACTTCTGCTAAATTGTCTATTGATTCACATTTTATGGTTGTGAAAATAGATCGAATGTTGCTCGGCAGATGTTGTAGCCATAAAGTTTGCAGAGCGTGGTCCGAAATGTTGCTCGCTCTCACGAAGCAATTTTGATGGGTTCTGGTCTGCTAACTCCAGAAAGATGCTTGATGATTTGGCGTTCCTTGGAGACCCCAAAGCGAGTAATAAGTTCTTTTTTAATTTTTCGTACTTCCCTGTATCCGGTAAATATTTTGCAATGTCGGACACTTAGCGTAAGGTGTTGAAGTCGAGCGCAGAGCAGAATTTCGACATTTCGGAAGTAATTTTATTTACATGGAGATGGCCGTCAATTTGCGCAAACTACAACTCTTGAAAATACGTTGATAACTTAAGAAGAATACTGCAAAGACTAAATACGGTTGCAGTATCGGGCTTGTTTTGAATAGCTTAAAGCGCAGATCATTTAAATTCAAATAAATCTTGTTTTAAATTTATATAATAAACGTGTGTTTTACATAACAGCCACAATTGGTGACCCCAACAAGTGAAACAAATAAGACACTTTAATCTCATTTAACGGCGTCACACCTTACAAAAATGTCTACAAGCGATGGACATACGCAGCAACAAGAACGCAGTGATTCAAAATCTTCTTCACTTCCAGACCAAGTCGATGCACAGGAGCTACTGTCACTGATGAGTCTACGACTTCCAGCATTTTGGCGAATCAATCCAGGCCTCTGGTTTGCACAGGTGAAGGCTCAATTTCACAACAACCGGACCCTGACAGACAACAGCAAATTCAACGCTGTCATCAAAACTCTGGAACCTGAAATTTTGAACGAGGTGGCAGACATAGTACGAAAATCGCCAACAAAAGATAAGTATGCCACCTTCAAGCAACAAGTCACTTCACGGTTTTCAGAGTCAAAAGAATGTCAGTTAAATAAATTTATGACCGGGATTGAGTTAGGCGATAGACGATGCTCAAGTCTATTACGCGAAAACGTTTCCAATGATATGCTGTTAACCCTCTGGATGAATCGAATACCCAGCTACGTTCGAGGGAGACTGTCAGCCATTAACGAACTTCCCCTCACACCCCTAGCTGAAGTTGCTGACAGGATTATGGAGAATACATCTGGTCCAACGGTTTGTTCAACACAAATGGCAGAAGCAAACGATCTTCATTTCATTTCATTTATTTATTTAGCTAAGGTTTGCTATTAGATACATATTGATACATTTCATTTCATTTATTTATTTAGCAAAGGTTTGCTATTAGATACATATTGATTTTTTTGCATCACTAGTTTTTGTACATTTCAATTAAATTTTATTTTTACATAGTCTACTATCTTTCTTTTAAAGTCTTTTAGACGGGTTTCTTGTTTCAAATCGTTTGTTAATTCATTATATAATTTACATTATTTGTGCTCGACTTGTTCTTAACAGTGGAAGACGGAAATCATTTTTGTTTCTTACATTATAATCATGTATGTGATTAACATATATTATTTTGTCTGACAGGTACTCGTATAATAAATAATTTTTCATTTTATATACGAAAACAAGTACATACATTTTTGTTTTTTTTTCACAATAATCCATTTAAGCACATTTAAAATACAAATCATTGGTGTTAACCAGTGGCACTGTAGAATGTTACGCATAGCTCTGTTCTTGAACTTTTGTAGTCTATCCTGCATAGTGCTATTTGACAGATGGATAATCGTCGAACAATACTCAAAATGAGGCTTTATTATACTGTTGTATACATTTATTGCACAGAGAGTTGGTTATCTTTTTCTTATTCTTCTAAAGAAACTAATTTTTTTAATTATTTTTTTTGATGTATAGTCGACATGATTGTTAAAACACAATATTCTATCAACAACATCACCTAGATACTTAATTTCTTTAACATTTTCAACCATCTCATTATCTATTACGATATTTTAATCTGTGTATCCATTTATGTATATACATTTACTTTAACTAAAATTTAGACTAAACTTGTTCATCTTAAACCATTCACTTAGGGTGCGTAGATACTGATTAATTTTATTTATACACTCATTTATATTTCTACATGCAACAAAGAGCTACCCATCATCAGCAAATAGCTGAAATGTCGATAACTTCACCAAATTTGGCATGTCATTAACACAGAGTATAAATAACAGTGCTCCTAATACAGATCCCTGCGGTACACCTAAAGTCACATTTATTGCACTTGATATTTTATTGCCCACTTTAGTTCTTTGAGTTCTTCCTTCAAGATATGATGTGAACCATGTCAGCTCTCTCCCTATGATACCATACTTCTCCAATTTATCGACTAATATGCTCCTGTACTGCATCCTTTCAGTCGGCAATAAATAAATTCAAAAGGGATTCGCAACTATGCCCGTTTCCAAATCCAGATTGACACTTGGCAAAAAACTTATTTGATTCTAAATAATTCTGCACTACTTTGTAGTTGTACTACTTTTTCTAGCACTTTTGCTTCACTTTGTTTCAGTTGAGTTCTGTTTTATTTTTTAATGTTTTCATTATGTTTTTGAGATCATTATATGTGATACATTTAAATTTAAATTGCGGACACTCGTCTGTTTGAGCAATGAAACTTTTATAAGGTACACACGTTATCACATTATTTAGTTCATAAACACTCTTAATAAAAAAGACATTCAAATTTTGTGCCAAAGTTAAAAATGCCTTAAAGCACTTTTATGCATTGAATTCATACCCAAATGTTTTGGGGATTTCGCGAAACATTTTGGTTAATTTGCTCGCATTCTTCCTCTGTTGGGCAGTAAATAAAATTATTTAGTTTCCGACAGAAATTTTAATGTACCTTACGCTGAATGTGAAGAATATTTCCCCATCTTCAGCACATGCTTATATTTAAGAAGTTCCTTTGTATTGTTCCTTTTAGGAATTCCTGCTTCAGTTCCTAGGGAGTGCCAGTCCAGAACACGGGGAAAGTCAACTATGTATCAGCGACGCAGCTGCATCATTGGCGACCTAATGACTACGAGGTGCTGTGCTCGAGGTCATCAAAGCTCCGGTGCGAGTTGAACCAAAGACTATTCCTTTTAAATGGAGAGATGGCGTTGATTGATGTGGATCTTAAGGGAAGGGAGATAAAGCAGTGTATAAAGAGCAGAGCCAGGCTCTCTGTTGGATTCTGTCTAGTAGGTGCAGAGAGGCCTTAAGAGCATCAGACCAGATAGGAGCGTTATACTCAAGCTTTGGGCGGATGTACGCCTTATATATTGTTCCCAGGTCAGAAGGGGTGAAATATTTCTTGCATCGCTTTAAGAAGCCTAGACATTTCACTGCATTTGTGGCGATCTCGAATATGTGATCATTCCAACTTAGTGTTGAGTTGATACACATATAGAGGATGAATAGTTATACAGTTTCAACAACGCAGGAGCCATTCATAGATAATGGCAGGTTGTTTTGATAATGCTTGAGTGACAGTAGACAGCACTGAGTTTTGGGAGCATTACATTCCACTCTATTCTTTTTACCAAAATCAATTATGCTGTCAAGATCGAAATTTAAGGAGCTTAACATACGCTGCCGTTCCAAGTCAATGGCTGCAGAGGAGGGACGACAGCCGAGGAACGAATATGAAAAACTGAGGGTACTGTCATCAGCGAAGCGAGTGAACTGGATTAGAAGTGGCAGAAAGGATTGTCCAAAGGTTGGTTCCACTTTTCGGTGAGATACGCCATCAAATCACCAGTGGACCTGTTGCTGTGGAAGCCGAATTGCCGGTCATTAAGAAGCTCCCGGGTTTCAAGATATTTCATAAGCTGACGATTTATCAACGTTTCCATGACTTGGAAATTAGAGACGTAAGTGCTATGGGTCGGTAGGAGATGGGTGATGATGGTTCGCCCTTTGTAGAGACGGGCTGGACAAATGCTGTTTTCCACTTTCTCGGAAAGAGCACTAAAGAGTAAGACGGATGAAAAAGCTTACGGAGTGGTTTTGCCAGCGTAGAAGAACACCTGTTGAGAAGAACGGGGGGATACCATCCGGGCCAGCGGATTTATACATGTTGAGATCTTTGAGTACTCTTGCAACTGTACGAGTACGAAAATGGACTTGTCAAATGGAAAAATGTACTTCTGATCATATGAGAGTTTACACGTCTTATTAATGCATTGCAATCATTTCGAGCCCCTTTGCATGTCTTCCGGTTTTCCTCAGAGGCGTTCACTTTGAAAGTTCGGAAGATTTTAATTGCTCCACCAACAAAAATTCATACCTCGTAATGCGTTACGTCAAATGCTAAGCAAATTTAGTCATCTCCCTAGCCCGTCTAAGAATCAAACGAAAGTTGCGACCGAGAATACCTAGTGGTTGCATGGATTTGTGAAGGTCGGCGAGGGGGAGGGACGGTCCGCGAATTTTCTACCAGATCACTTCACTGCACTACGCGACACTATTGCGCTTTGATTTTTTCATTAAATTATTTATATTATATGTCTATACATCTACATATATATGTATTCATATATACACATATATATATATATATATCTTCTTCTTCTTTCTGACCTGGGCTTCAACCAACATGCCTCTCCAGCCAGTACGATCAAGTTGGTTGAGGTCCTTCTCCACTTGTGTGCGCCACCTTAGTCTAGGTCGTCCTCTGTTGCGTTGTCCCAATGGATCGGATTCAAAGATTTTTCCGGCCGGAGCAGTGGAGTCCATACGCTCTACATGGCCTTGCCATCTTAAGCGTTGTATCCATGTCCCTGTACAGCGCATAGAGTTCGTCGTTAAATCTTCTTCTCCAGATGCCATAAACGCAAACAGGACCAAAAATCGCACGCAAAACTTTTCTCTCGAAGAGACAAGATTCTGCGCCATAAGGTAGGACGGGGATGATCAAGCTGTTGTATAAAGCGAGCTTAGTCCTTCGAGAGAGTGCTTCTGCGTTTGATTTCGGTACTGATGTTGTTGTCCCTGTTTACCGCGGAGCCGAAGTACACGAAGTCCTTGACTACGTCGAAGTTTCTGCTGCCTAGTGTGACGCTCTGTCCGAGACGTCGATGTTGTGTGTCCTTCCTTGATGACAGCATGTACTTAGTTTTGCCCTCATTTACCGCCAGACCGATTTTAGCCGTTTCCGCTTCAATGCCAGCAAACGCCTCATTGACGGCTCGCTGTGTCCGTCCAATCACGTCAATGTCGTCAGCGTAAGCTAGTAGTTAACTGACTTCTGGAAGATCGTGCCTCTGGTGTTAACTTGTGAGTTACGCACGATCTTCTCGAGGATGATATTAAAGAAGTCACATGATAGTGCGTCGCCTTGTCTAAAACCTTTTTTGACGTTGAAGGTCTCGGTGAGTTCGTTACCGACCTTGACGGAGCAGCGAGAGTTCTGCATCATCATCCTACACAATCTGACGAGTTTGGTAGGAATGCCAAAACTAGAAATGGCACTGTATAGCTCGTCTCTATGCACACTGTCATATGCGGCCTTGAAATCGACGAATAGGTGGTGAGTGTCAATTTGCATTTCTTGGGTCTTTCCCAGAATCTGCAGTAATGTGAAGAGCTGGTCTATTGTGCACTTCCCTGGCCTGAAACCACACTAAAAGGGACCTATCACATCGTGGACAAACAGTTTCAGACGCTCACACAATACGGCAGAGTTGTTTAAAATAGTTCTGCGGATAATCCGTCCGCTCCAGCAGCTTTGGTCGACTTCAGTCGGGGGGACGGAATTTTTGTCTATGATCGTCCAAATCGAGTGGAACATTCTGCCTTACAGCGGGATTTGGGCCGTCATCGCCGTTAAGGAGTCTGCAGAAATGATCCTTCCAGATTCTCAGCATAGACTGTGACTATACTATGAGCTGTCCGTTTTGGTCCCGGCAGGCCAAACCTTGTATCCTCCGGATAGCTGCTTTACCGTTCGGTAAAATTTTCGGACTTCATTCCTGCCATAACACCTTTCCATTTGCTCCACCGCGCGCTTCTCATGCTCCTTACTCTTCCTTCAGAGAAGTGAGTCTTTTCCCTTCTTCTCTGTTCGTAGAGCTCACGAACAGCCCTCGTTGTTCGATGCAGCGTCGCCTTATAGGCGTCTTGTTTAGGTGCGTGCGCTTGCCTGCACTCGTCGTCAAACCCAGCACATCAGTGGCAGCTTCTTTGATGGCTTCTTGACAACGTTTCCATTCTTCTTCAATGCTTAGTGTAGGAAGCGTCGAACTCTGAGCGAGTTTCAGGGAAAATCGGTCGCAAAGTTCCCAGCAATCGGTTTTGGCCTGTCTCGACTCCATTGCTCTCTCGATATCCGGGTTCTTACCTTGGCTACAACAAGGTGATGATCCGAGTCGATGTTTGCACCTCGGAAGGTTCGCACATCGAGAATACTGGAGGAGTGTCTGACGTCGATCGCAACGTGATCAATCTGCTTCACGAACACGAACTGACTCGAACAACAAATCCGCATCCGAATAAGCGCTGGATTTTCTCTCTATAGCTATCGCTGTAGTAGATATCGCAGTTCTTCGTCACTTTTATGCCAGGCCCATCCTATCGCACTCCCTGGATGGTGGTAATGTCTGCCTTGTAGTAGTCAAGGGCCTCCGCAAGTTGTTGGGCTGCACGTGGCCTGTTAAGGGACCTCACATTCCACGTGCAAAACCGAAAATCATTGTCCTTTTAACGTTTGCTGGGGTCATCAACAGTAGATCCTTCACTATCCGAGGCATGATGTTGTCTCTGAACTATATGATTTTTACGTGGTGAGGAAGTTAACCTCACGCACAACCCACAGACTGGTAGGAAAGGCCCATTATTTAAATCCTCGGGCAGAGGGGGTCGCTCAATACATTAGTTCACCATACAACGGGTGTTGTGACGGCTATCCAGGGGGCGCCACTTGGAGGCTGTATGTCAACTTGACCTGTGCACTAACGAGGATTGCCTTGGCAGCTCGCCATGTTGAGCGCAATCAACGACGTTACCTAGCGTGCACAAGCCCATTCCCCCTCATTTGCATATAAATATATATGTATATATGTATATATATATATATATATATATATACCATATTGTATGGTATTGTGGTGCATGCGGCGGCGGGACGTGTGCATACGTCGGAGGATGACGCGGCATGATAAGTCAGACCAGTCTGATTCCTCCTGTTTTCCTAAGCGTTTTTAGAAAATTTAACTATTTTAAATTAAACACTTGAGTTAACTTTAACTTCACTTTTATTTTTTCTACTACTGCTTTTGCACTGCTGCGCTCTAAAAATACGAGTGAGTATCTTTTTCGATTCATAGCCGCGAAGTACTTCCTCTACTTTTTTGTTGCGAGTCTCTCCTGGAATGAGAATCTGGACGTAACTTCGCCGCCTGTCTTCTATTACAATATTTCCTTACGTTATGTTACAATTCGTATTCAATTCAATAAAACAATTCAAATAATTAAATGGCATATTACATATTAACATTTTTAAATATTTAAATAGTATACAAATGCTGTGCATTAACATTCTGCCGGCCTTGAAGTATTGATTGTAAGTTGCACTTACTTCAACCCTCTAACGGTAATGGTGCCAACTGATGTATCGCTCGTCGAAGAACTCCACCTTTAGTCTGCACATCAGCCACACGAACCTTGCCATCTAACGGTTCGACTACGTGTATGATTTTTCCCACCAACCAGTGCTGTGGAGGAGTGTTACTGTCTGCTATAAGTACTAACGTGCCGATTTCTACATTTTCCGACGACGTTTTCCATTTCCCCCTCTTCTGCAGATCCAAAAGGTACTCTTTGGACCAGCGGTTCCAAAAATGTTGCTTTATTTGCGTTAAGTACCGCCATCTCTTCGATGGTGTCATTTGTACCTCTTGTAATGTTTCAGGAAGCGCATTAAGTGGAGCGCCGACCAAGAAATGGCCTGGAGTTAAGACGGGTTCATCACTGGGATCGTTGGACATAGCACAAATGGGACGAGAGTTTAGTACTGCCACATTTCTGCCGTAACAGTAGCCAGTTCCTCAAAGGTTAAACGAGCTTGGCCCAGCGTTCTTAGTAAGTGGCCTTTCGCCGATTTTATCGCCGCTTCCCACAACCCCCCAAAATGTGGCGCTCTTGGAGGAATGTTAAGAAATTCTATGGATTCAGCAGTACACCATGCGGCTATTTCACCCTGTTTTTGCTGTTGGAAGAATTGCTCCCGGAACTCCCTTAATGAATTTCTCGCACCCACAAAATTGGTTCCATTGTCACAAAAGAGATGCCGGCAAATGCCTCTGCGAGCAATGAATCTCTTTAACGCCGCAATGAAACCCTGACTGGTCAAGTCAGATACTACCTACAAAGACTGCAATATATGCTTTCACTATCCGTTGTCCTTGTTGTTTTAAAGTGGTATAGAACGGTCCACAAAAGTCTACGCCTGTCTTCAAGAAAGGTCTAGCTGGTTGCACCCTGTCCGCTGGCAGATCACCCATTAGTTGAGTCAACAACTTGGGCCGATATTTGAAGCAAAGTATGCAACCATCCACAATCTTCTTTGCTACTCGTCTAAGATTAATGAGTCAGAACTGCTGCCGTACTATTGCCACCAAAGCCTGTGGTCCAGCGTGATAGTTTTTTCTGTGCAAATATATTAAAAAGTTATTAAGGAAAGGATGGGACTTAGGAAGGAGGAGGGGACATTTGGTTGGATATGGAAGGTCTGCATTCTGCAACCGCCCACCAACTCGTAGGAGTTTTAAAGAAGAATCGTCTAAGAAGGGATTTAAATTTTTGACGAAACTCTTTGGGCTAATCGTTTTATATTTGTCCAACTGATTTATTTAAATTTTAAAGGACTCTCTTTGAATATGCCAAATAATTCTATGCAAAGCTTCGTTCATTTCTTCCACGTCTATCGCTGTAGTTGTATTTCTATACATGACATCTTTGCGCTCAAACACCTCAATTGCATCTTGGTTAAATTTTCTTTTTCTTAATTTGCGAACAAATTTGATGACGTAGGCGAATATTCGACAAGTTTTTTTTGGAAACTACTAAATTTCAAGTAATGCTTCGATAATTCTGATGTCATCGCTGTTTCAGTTGTCAGAAGAATATCCGCACTTCGTCGCTTGCCTGGTACTGCCTTATTCATATTTAACAAATTATCTTGCTTTGGCCAACTAGAAATCGGTTCCTTTAAAAAATCTGGTCCCTCAAACCATATACTTCTAATAAGCTCTCTTGCATACGCTCCTCTTGATACGATGTCTGCTGGATTTTTCTTGCTGCTGACATGTCTCCACTGGGCTGACGGGAGATGTGTTTGAATGGTCGACACCCTGTTAGCAATAAATACATCCCACGTTGAGGGATGAGCCGCTAACCAACAAAGAACAATCTCGGAGTCCGTCCACAGATAAACTCTATCAACTATATGCTCAAAATCAGCAAGAACTTTTCCCATCAATTTAACTAGCATTTCTGCTGCACATAGCTCCAAACGTGGTAAAGTCTGAACTTTAATGGGAGCTACCTTTGCACGTCACTTTCCCTTTCTGGTTGGTGACTCTTGTGTAAACACAGCAACCGTACGCCTTCAGCGACGCGTCCGGAAATCCATGCAACTCCAATGTTTCAAAATTTGGGCTCAGTACATATCGGGGAATCTTGACTAACTCTATTTCTTTCAAACGATATCTGAACTCCTTCCACTCCTCAAATATACGGGTCTGCCCCGATTCATCCCAAGCCGTCCTATTTATTCAAAGATTTTGCAGCAAAATTTTTCCCGTCACGTACTGCAGCTCATCAGGAGGTGGATTCCATTGAACTCCTAGTGCTTTTATTACATCAGACCCATTGATCTGCAAGGGAATGGCCTTTTCTGGTTACGGAATCATTTGCAACATTTCCTCACTACTGGTCCACCACTTTCTCAGATAGAATCCAGCGGTCTCCAAAATGGTTTTTACTTCCTTATAAATTGCCTCGATTTCCTCCACTGAATTTCCTCCACTTATAAGGTCATCCATGTAGAAATCCTGACTTATCACCTTTGCTCCCAAGGGATAGTTTTCGGTATTTCTTTCAGCTAACATTTTTAAGCAACGGGTAGCTTGGTACGGAGCTGAAGTGGTACCATACGTCACCGTATTCAACATATACACTCTTATTTTATCCTGTGGATCAGATCTCCAGGGGATACATTGATATTTTCGATCTCTTGGGTGAACTAAAATTTGTCGATACATCTTGGAAATATCCATATCGAAAACAACGAAATCTTAGTAATACGTTGAACAAATTGTTCTGTAGAACTTAGAATTTTTAGCGAAACGCCTAGCCTAAGCTTGGTAGGAGAGGAATCTGGCCTGAGAACACACTGATGAGGACAAAAGTATTTCACCTCGCCTACCTTTGACTCCGCTACTAATTGCATATGTCCAAGGTCTTCATACTCCTTCATAAATCTGCAGTACTGTTCCTTAACCGTCGGGTTTTTTGCTAACTTCCTTTCTAATATAAACAATCTTTTTCTTGAGATCTATCATGAATCTCCCAGCATATGAGGGTCGTTTTTAAAAGGCAGTGATACGACAAATCTTCCCTCGTCATTCCTTTCTGTGATGGTTCTAAAGTGTTCCTCACAGTTATTCGCCAAAATGTTTCAACCAGCTCACTAAGCCTAACATTTTCCTCTGAATGTGGATCACTGAGCAAACAAACTGTAGCTTTCGGAATCAAAGATCTATCGTATCTTCCTGACACTACCCAACCAAACACGGTCTTCTGCAAGATAGGTTGGCCCTCCTTTTTTATTTGGCCAACTGCCAACAGCTCGAGGAAACATTCTGCTCTGATGAGCATATCGATCTTAGACGAATGATTAAAGTGTGGATCTGCCAAAATAATATTCTTTGGAATGTTCCAATCAGCAATGCTAAAGGATCTGTTTGGCTGTGGATTGGTAATCGCCTTGATAATCAACAACTCCATATTGGTATTAAACTCCGAAATCCTTGATTTGCAAACTGCCTGCGTTTTGTATTTCAATTTCGAGACTTCCTTCCCAATTCCATTGATTTCAATAGCCGTCCTAACCTTGCTCAGCTTTAGTCTTTGAGCCATTTGCTCCGTAATAAAATTAAGTTGCGACGCTGAATCAAGAAGAGCTCGTACTGTGTGATATCTGCCGGAACTATCTTTGACGGCTATGAGTGTTGTTGCCAAAAGCACTTGGTTTTTTGCCTCTCCAACTAATGTTGATGGTCCCGCATTGGTTGGATCATCTCCGAATTTTTCTTTTTCGTTTGGCACGAATCTATGCAACGGACGATGATGAGGTAAAGAACAAATGTTGCACTTTGGTTTCCAACAACGCCTAACCGAATGACCTTTATCCAGATAGTTGATACACAATATCAACCTTTTGGTTTCTCGGAACTTATTTGCCACTGGAAGGTTTTGGAATTCGCCACAATTTTCTATCTGATGATCCTATGCACGACAAAACGCACATTGCGCTTTTTGTGTGGCCAAAGCCAATCGTCTACTATTTTTCTCATTGCGCCCATTAGCACGACTGTCCCTTTGGAAATTGGAGGTACTGTGTTTTTCTCCATTTTGTGATCTGGACTTCTTTGCCTCTGAATTCTTACAACGACGATCAAGAATCTCTGTGAAATCCTCCCATGATGGAAGCTTTGTATAATCGACGGCATCCTGCCATTTAGACTGCGTTTCAACATCTACTCTATCGAGCGCTAGCGATATGAGAATAGCATTAGTTATATTTTCATATGTCCCTATAGAGAGCATAGCAGTTAAATGTGTGTTAAAACTATCTTCCAAATTTCTCAACGAACTTGCTGTTGGCTTAGGTACTTTGGGGATGTCCAATAATGCATTGATATGTTCTTGAAATATTAGGCACTTGTTATCAAATCGAGTAGCTAACCGATCAAGGGATTTCTTATAATTTGTTCCAATCATATCAAACTCCTTGGTAGCTCCTAATGCGGGGCCTGATAGAGAACGCTTTAAGTAATTTAATTTCTGCAAATTGTCTAAAGTCTCGTCTTTATCTACAAGACTTTTAAAAAGTCCAATGAAGTTCGGATACACCGAAAAAAGGGTTTTCCTTTTTACCTTCTATCACCGACGTAATACTGGATTTAAACTGAACATGCAACTCCTCCACCGCAGAGCGGACGTTGTCGTTAGCTTCCTCTTCTTCTTTTATGTCGAAGCGTTCGATAGATAGTTGCACGTTGAGTACATGCTTGAAATAGGATTCCAGTATACCTAATCTGCACTCTAAATCAGCGATTGAAAGTGAATTACCTCTTTGTCCAATCATCCTTTTCATCCTAGTGAGACTCCCCTTTACGGCACCTCTCATTGCTTTCAATTCAACCAATTTTGTTCCCTTCGATGATGACGTTGTCACTACCAACTTCCTTCGGCTGGGACATATTTCACACACGAACCGCAACCAATGGGGAACATTTTATTTTTAACAAATGTGTCTCAGCTAAGTACAAATTGCTCTTCCACAATATGACAGTTCCGCAACAATATCCCCAGCAACAATGGATCTTGGAACTTATGACGCAAATGTTTCGCAACTATGTCCTGCAACTATACTAAGGCACGACTCTTCCAAATTCTATCAACAACTCAGCAACAGCAGTGCTAGCAGAAGGTTTATGCAACAAATGGCCACTAATCAGCTTTCAATTATTGTTTCCTTATAGGTATTTCCTCCAATAAACTATCAACTGGCTTAGCCACAAACTATTTGCTCAGCAACATTTAGGACGTTCCTCAGTATAACATGTGATCAGCAACATTAATTTCACTTACTTGTAAAAGCTTTCGCTGGTAGTTGGTGAAAGTGTTTGATATTCATCAAATGAAGAAGTGAAAGCTTTCCCTATGACTTTGCTTTGCCCTTTGCAAATCATTCGATGGGTCTGACATGTGTCGCTGACTGGTGACTGTTGAGCTTTATCCCTCGACGTCTGCAAGTCCGAAGTTCAACCACAGAAAACTCTGCTGGGCAGTGAACAGAAATTTGAAAAGAGGAAATTTCTCGTTAATGTTACCAATTATAATTGCCGTGATTTGGTGTCTTCGATAATTTCCGTCGATGGTTTAAATTTCACCTGCCTTAATCAATTCAATCCTGTACCTTTACAAAGACAAGGATGTATTCTATTTTTCCTTGATCTTTATGTGGGATATTTCCCGGGTTTCGGCACCAATGTTTTCCTAAGCGTTTTTAGGCAATTTAACTATTTTAAATTAAACACTTGAGTTAACTTTAACTTCACTTTTATTTTTTCTACTACTGCTTCTGCACTGCTGCGCTCTAAAAATACGAGTGAGTGTCTTTTTTGATTCATAGCCGCGAAGTACTTCCTCTACTTTTTTGTTGCGAGTCTCTCCTGGAATGAGAATCTGGACGTAACTTCGCCGCCTGTCTTCTATTACAATATTCCCTTACGTTATGTTACAATTCGTATTCAATTCAATAAAACAATTCAAATAATTAAATGGCATATTACATATTAACATTTTTAAATATTTAAATAGTATACAAATGCTGTGCATTAACACCTCCTTCTCGTGAAGAGAACAACATCGGTTTTAAGAGAACTGAACAAAAGCATTCTTGCCAAGTGCACTTTCAATTCTGCCGACCAGATTTTGAAGCCCAGGTTCGCAAGATTTTCCGCGCTAGAAAGTATGTTGCATCTGAGATAGAGGGTTTCATTGCAAAGCACTTTTGCACAGTGAAATTCCAACCAGCCTCTCCAAGCTTTTTAGCATGAAGGAAGTAAGACTAATAAGCCTGAATTGTTTGGCGAGGGAGTGATCCTCTTTACTAATTTTTGGTACGAAGGCTACCCTTACTATACGCCAGGAGCTAGTAATATATGCCAGCGAAAGACTGACAGTGAAAAGTCTTTTTAGAGCCTGTAGTATTGGGCTTATGCTCTTTTGCAGCAGTGCTTCATATTTGCCATCGATACCCGGTGACTTAAAGATGGGTTCTGGATATGGAGACGCAACAGCACATCCTCCGTATTCCTAGGAGGGAATCTTCGCTACGGAAGTGTTAAGTCACTCGAAAGATTACTGTGTGGAGCACTTCACTAAAAGTTACGTTTTCCAGAGCGCAGCCCTTCACTGCGAAGCAAGCGTTGTCTGTCTTGTTCAGCTCCCACAGCTGATCTTCGCAGTTCATTCTGCGTCGGTCATGCTGTCGTCATTGCCAGCTTTCTGCGTCGGTCATGCTGTTGTCATTGCCAACTTTCCCCATACGCAGCAGTAGGGAAGAGATTGTAGAATTTTTGTAGGGCTGCGGAACTCGTTTTCCGCATACCGCGCGTTTATGCCTGTTGGCGTGTTCTCCTGCGCAGGGCAATTTGCGTCCATCAGCGTCGCAAACGGTTACTCTTTTGGCATAGAGTAAGTGGCAGGAATCATTAATATCTGCGGCACGAGGGCAGAGGGTGTTGGTAGTATGGTGGACGGAGCCTCCACAATCCTTGCTTAGGTTGTTGTGGAGAAGAAAACGGGTGGATTATCGCAGTCGCGGGTACCACCTGGAGTAGTCAAATCCTTAAGACTGTCCGTCATACCGTCTTTATTTAGAATTTTGGATTTTGTGTCAACGTCTCACCTAGGATTTTTCGAGTTGAGGTTCATTGGCTCTTAATCCCTTCCGCCGCTATAAGGCATCCAGAAAAAGAAGGCAAATTACATATGACACCCTAACGAACTTAACATCGCCGGTGATACAGTTACCAACAGGAAAAACTGGATTCAGTAATGTGAATGGTTCGAAATTACAATACAACTCCAAAATAAACCTTAAGCTGTACAAGTCGCAGCGTTAATGTCAACCATAGACCCGGATGCAGTTGCAATATAAGACAAGTTTTAACTAACCGATAGTGAGAAGTCACAGTTAACGCTTATAAAAAAGAAATTTAAATTTATACTTAAAACAAACATAACCTACGAAAGATACTTATTCAATAAAGTGATCTAAAGTTCCACGGTTTTTTAACAAAAATTAAATCGCAAATAAAAAAGTGTGGATTCAAAAGTCTGCAAGATATCCTGCTAAAAGATAAAATAATGTTAGGTATATGCAATGAGAGAAAAATCATTATGCAACACTTTTGTTTGAAATTAAGAAATAGAGAGTACTAGTTGGTGCATCGAAGTTTCATGACGTTTCTTTCAGCGCGGTACTATAACAAAAAAAAAAAAAAACAATCATTCTAAAAAGAAATCGATCTCTTAGTTTTGAAGACAATAATTTGTCTTCAAATAATAAAAGTGCCGAAGCGAGCTCTAGACGTGAGAACTCTAGAGAAAACTCATTTGCCCTTCTCGACAACATATCCGATATAGACAATGATAGTGATTGTGATGTGATTCGATCTAAAACAAGCTCAAAAAGAAAATCCCATCGATATGTGTTTTACGAGAGTCCGGTGAAGTAGATTAACTATTTCGCACTATTGTATTAAGAAAATATCAATTGGAATTAAAAAAAAACTGCGAAAATCGTGCAATTTGTTTAGTTATAATAATATTAATAATAATTGCTGGCGCGACAGTTCACGGGGGGACCAGGGAAAAAAATGCCAAGTCTTTTCGCATGACTTTCCATCAGCAAGGTCACTCAAAGTCATGTTTTATGGACTTGATGAAATGCCCACTAAAACATTAATGAATGAACTCGCTACACTAGGTCTAAAAGTGCAAAATGATTAAGAAGAACTATGGCACATACAATAATGTTTTCTTAGAGTGTGGTTCAATTAAATTGAATGTTCTTAAACAAAAAACGTTCGTTCAATATCTAAAACACAAGTCAAGTGGGACTTCGCTCGAAGGCAACGTAACAAAATTTCACAGTGCCACAATTGCCAAATGTTTGGCCATGGTGAAAAGAACTGTCACGTCAAAACACTTTGCTGGATTTGTGCGGAAAATCATCATACAAACGAATGCAAATCCGCCAATATTAAATGTGCAAGCTTCAATTAAACGCACAGATCAAACGATCCAACATGCGAAAGTCGCAAATCATTTAATGATATTAGAGCTCGACTCTCTCTCAAAAATAACGATCAGGTGCCCAGACATAGTTTGCAAAAAAGCTACTAACAAAACCAAGAGTTCACATCAAATGTTAACGACTCTCCCGCTCTTACAGTGGAACTCAATAATTTTCACAACCAAGAAATACAACAAATTTGGGCTCCAATGCATGGACAAGCAAAAACAACAACAACGTCCCTAACGTAGGACCGAAAGTTTCCAGCGAGCTTTCCACCATTGATAAAATTAACGCCCTAACTGCTAAAATGATAACTACACATTGTAACTGTATCTCAAAAGCGGAGCAATTCAACGCTAATGCACAATTAGCTATTAAGTATTTGTATCAACAAGATAAATAAATAAGAATATACGACTAAATAATTATGGAATACTAGAAGCATTCGCAATAAAATAATATAATTTTATGCTTTCTTAAGTTTTCACAATATTGATGTAGTGCTTATTACTGAAACGTGTCTAGATATAGGTAAATGTGAAATAGTGAATATAAGGTGTATCGTTTTGATCGTAGTGGTGGGTTGTGAGAAGGAAGGGGGGGCGGGGGAGGGGGGGTGGTAATGGCGTTTTTGTAAAAAGGAAAATCATACATCCTTTCAGTTATTAAAACTAAGGTAACTGAGAATACAGGAATCCAAATACCCTTAAGAAACGGTCGTAAGCTAAAAATTGTTTGTTCATATTTTCCTGGTGGTCATTGTACGCCGTAAAAATGTTACGATTTAAACAACGATTTACGGGAACTATTAAAATTGGACGACATTTTTTTAATAGGGGATGATCTCAATTGCAGACATAGGAATTGGGGTTGTTTCGGAGCAAATTCTTGGGGAAATGTCCCTGACCATTTGCATTTCAGTCACACTTTCCACATATTGTATCCTCCCCGCCCAACCTATATCCCATCAAATCAAAGACCAAACCAGTCAATATTTCATTTTCATTTTTTTAATTGAGTTCGCATTTTCCTTCATATCGATATTGAGAATATATTGAAAACGAGTGTACTGCACCAAAAACGTTTTTCCGAAGTGCTTCTGGTATGCAATAATGTATACGTGATGTTGAGATGTCGCCAAAAAATGTCTTTTCCAGGTTGCATTGTCAGTCGCTGTAGATGTAGGGATGAGCCTCCTGTTGTTAGTTGTATAGTTATATATAGTTCTCTGTCAGTGTGTTGATGTTTTAGAATGTCTTCAGCCGAAATTAGAGTTGGCATGGTTAATTCATTTATTTACAATAAATCAAATAATTACATATTCTATTGAATGTTGCACTCCATTGACTCTCATTATAATTGATTCTCACAGCATCTGATTTCTGCTCAACAAACAACGTGTGTGCAAGTAATCTCACTATCGAGTACATTTTAATCCCCAGCTTCATATACTAGAAGAAATAAAGCTGGAAAGGAAAAGCTGGAGTGTTGGCTTAATATTAAGAGTGGAGTCAGTCTTAAAATAATTACAGACCAGTGAAGTCGAAACGCAAAATTATTCTCTTGTAAACCAACGTTTTTTGAAAATAATATAGAAAATAAAGAAAGTGGAGATAAAGAAATAAATTATTACTTTATAAACATAAAAGACAATGATAGTTTCATTATTTAACTATATGCTATTGTATTTCCATTTCCCGAGATATGTACAATGTTTATCGAAAATTCTGCTGTGTATGAAAGATGTCGAGCTTGGCGTGGTGAAGCCTTTTCCAGTTTTTGCAAGTTAACGGCTTGTGGTCAGTCGTTATCACAAAAGTAAAAGTGCACCATACCAAGAAAAAGGCGAAATTCGACAGTTGTTGTAGGTCCGAGAAATTTTTGATAGCTTCCATACGATCTTGCGGTGGTTGCAATCCAGATGATGAAATGTGATATCCGAGAAGGTCAAGCTCCCCAACTTCGAATTCAGATTTTAGAATGTTAATGGATAATTTTGTGTTTTTCAGTTTTTGTAGAACTATTTAAAGATGTTGTTGATGTTGTAAATGTATCAATGTCGATGTAAACAAAATCTATATCGCGTAAGATGAACCCCAAATATCGTTGGAAGGTTTGAATGGCATTTGGAAGACCAAATGGCATTACTACGAACTCAAACAATCCTAATGGCGTTGAATATGCTGTTTTTGGATGTCATCTGGCTGCATTGGGATATTGTAGTACGCTTTATTACTATCGATTTTTGAAAACACGCGTTTATCGAATAGCTTTTCCTTGATATCATCAAGACGAGGTATGAGGTTCTGATCCGATTAGGTATGAGCATTTAATTATCTGTAGTCCATTAGTTTTCTTTTTAACGACATGGATGGATGTACCATGGACTATCTGAAAGACGTACAATTTTCTGCCCCAAATGTGTGTCCTCTTTTATGGCTGCTAGTTTTCTCACCACTGTATCGTCAGCTATTGGTTGGCAATCTGTTTTAATTCTATGGCACACTTCACTACTATTTGGCAATTTATACACAGGTGGTCGATGCTGATCCGAACCGATTGTGATAATAGCTAATTTTGTTTTGTTGTGGTTTGTTGGACTGTTTCCGTTATCTACTAATACTGCGACCTCTGGAGTTGTCGACTTTACTCCTGATGTTCAAATAGCTGAAACGTTGAAGTCGGCGATTCTTAATTCCAACGTGGAGTGTGTCTTTGCGTAATCTGGGCCAGCAGTTGCCATTACTTCGTAGGACTTGATTATAGTATTTTCGACTATTTTGTCGGTGACTTCTGCTAAATTGTCTATTGATTCACATTTTATGGTTGTGAAAATAGATCGAATGATGCTCGGCAGATGTTGTAGCTATAAAGTTTGCAGAGCGTGGTCCGAAATGTTGCTCGCTCTCACGAAGCAATTTTGATGGGTTCTGGTCTGCTAACTCCAGTAAGAAGTTTGATGATTTGGAGCTTGGAGACACCAAAGCGAGTAATAAGTTCTTTTTTAATTTTTCGTACTTCCCTGTATCCGGTAAATATTTTGCCATGTCCGACACTTGGCGTAAAGTGTTGAAGTCGAGCGCAGAGCAGAATTTCGACATTTCGGAAGTAATTTTATTTACATGGAGATGGCCGTCAATTTGCGCAAACTACAACTCTTAAGAATATGTTGATAACGCAGTTGCGGCTGTGCTGACTTTATGTGGTTGTTGCTCATCACTTTGGGCACTGTTATTTTCAGAAATTGAATTTGTGGACATATTAATTTTAAAATTTATTTTGACTGCACTTAATTGAACCGAAACTGATTGAACCGGAATTGATTGTACTAAGAAATTATTATTGCCTTTGCACCAAATTTTGATAGTAGTATGAATTCACAAACGCTAATGCATTTCATCAAATATAAATATATGCTTTGTGTAATTTGTAAAACGTCAGGAGAGCAAAGGACATGTATACTTAAACTATTTCAAAAGTTTGGAAGTTGGTATTGTTGAGAAGTTAGCTGTGTTCGAGAATAGATGGCGGGGCTATTGTGCGTATTGTACCGCTACAAATCTTTCAATTCTCCATGAGTAAGGTAACCTGCAAGATCCCTTTTTTATTTTTAAGCTCGGATCAATGCGTTATTCGAGTATCGTGTGTTCACAACTGCTAAATGAATTAAATGCCTTATCGCCTCTACACTGCCCCCACCGAACTCTATACAACTTCACGTCGTTGGAATTATCTCCGACACCAACGACCTAAAAGAAGACTACTGCAAAGACTAAATACAATGCAATGCAAATAGCTAAAAGTGCAGATCATTTAAATTCAAATAAATCTTGTTTTAAATTAAAAAAATAAACGTGTGTTTTACATAACAGCCACAATTGGTGACCCCAACAAGTGAAACAAATAAGACACTTTAATCTCATTTAACGGCGTCACACCTTACAAAAATGTCTACAAGCGATGGACATAAGCAGCAACAAGAACGCAGTGATTCAAAATCTTCTGCACTTCCAGACCAAGTCGATGCACAGGAGCTACTGTCACTGATGAGTCTACGACTTCCAGCATTTTGGCGAATCAATCCAGGCCTCTGGTTTGCACAGGTGAAGGCTCAATTTCACAACAACCGGACCCTGACAGACAACAGCAAATTCAACGCTGTTATCAAAACTCTGGAACCTGAAATTTTGAACGAGGTGGGGGACATAGTACGAAAATCGCCAACAAAAGATAAGTATGCCACCTTCAAACAACAAGTCATTTCACGGTTTTCAGAGTCAAAAGAATGTCAGTTAAATAAATTAATGACCGGGATTGAGTTAGGCGATAGACGACGCTTAAGTCTATTACGCGAAAACGTTTCCGATGATATGCTGTTAACCCTCTGGATGAATCGAATACCCAGCCACGTTCGAGGGAGACTGTCAGCCACTAACGAACTTCCCCTCACACCCCTAGCTGAAGTTGCTGACAGAATTATGGAGAATACATCTGGTCCAACGGTTTGTTCAACACAAGTAGTAGAAGCTAATTCGTCAAACGATCTTCATTTCATTTCATTTCATTTATTTATTTAGCTAAGGTGTGCTATTAGATAGATTTTGATATTGATTTTTTTGCATCACATTTCTCTTAATTACTAGTTTTTGTACATTTCAATTACATTTTATTTTTACATAGTCTACTATCTTTCTTTTAAAATCTTTTAGACGGGTTTCTTGTTTCAAATCGTTTGGTAATTCATTAAATAATTTAAACCCTCTATAAAATATAGTATTTTGTGCTCGACTTGTTCTTAACAGTGGAAGACGGAAATCATTTTCGTTTCTTACATTATAATCATGTATGTGGCATTGCTCTGTTCTGGAACTTTTGTAGTCTATCTTGCATTGTGCTTTTTGACAGATAAATAATTGTCGAACAATACTCAAAATGAGGCTTTATTATACTATTGTATACATTAATTGCACAAACAGTTGGTAATCTTTTCCTTATTCTTCTAAAGAAACTAATTTTTTTACTTATTTTTTTGATGTATAGTCAATATGATTATTAAAACACAATATTCTATCAATAATAGCACCTAGATACTTAATTTCTTTAACATTTTCAACCATCTCATTATCTTTTACGACATTTGAATCTGTGTATCCATTTATGTACATACATTTAGTTTTACTAACATTTAGACTTAATTTGTTCATCTTAAGCCATTCACTTAGGGTGCGTACATTCTGATTAATTTTATTTACACACTCATTTATATTTCTACATGCAACAAAGAGTAACCCATCATCAGCAAATAGCTGTAATGTCGATAACTTCACCACATTTGGCATGTCATTAACACAGAGTATAAACAATAGTGCTCCAAGTACAGATCCCTGCGGTACACCTAAATTCACATTTATTGCACCTGATATTTTGTCACCCACTTAAGTTTCTTGAGTTCTTTTTTTAAGATATGATGTGAACCATTTCAGCTCTCTTCCTCAGATCTATGAACACTGCAACAATATTGAGATTATTTTGTACTGCATGTTTTCATTATGTTTTTGTGATCATTATATGTGATACATTTAAATTTAAATTGGGGACACTCGTCTGTTTGAGCAAATTTACAAGGTACACACGGTATCACTTTATTTAGTTCATAAACACTCTTAACAAAAAAGACATTACAGTTTTGTGCTAAAGTTGCATGGTCATTAATTGGCACATTATCGAAGACAACACTTTTTATTACGCTTTTATGTTCTTTTAGGACTAACGATTCAATATTTTTCCACATGTCTCTTTGGTTCTTAGATAATTCCATTTTCCTAGTAATATAATTATTCTTTGCTTTAACTAGTGACGATTTGAACGCATTTCGAGCTATTCTATGCTCTTCCCAACTATTTGTTGAGTTTGTCCATGTTGCTCGCCTTTAAGCTTGTAACTTTTTAGTTTTTAATATTTTGAGGTCTTTATTAAACCACTGGTTTACACTACTAGCAC
Organism: Eristalinus aeneus; assembly: GCA_955652365.1. NCBI lineage: Eukaryota > Metazoa > Arthropoda > Insecta > Diptera > Syrphidae > Eristalinus > Eristalinus aeneus. The sequence goes on from OY019133.1 coordinate 56,798,057, forward strand.
ATACATATTTCTTATTTTTCATACAACACACTGATTTTTCGAGTACGTTGGTAATGTTTTCTGTCTGTTTATTTAGATCATTTACGTATATATATATACAGAGTCACGTTTAATATATTCTTGAAATTTACGTCTTAGCATAGTTGAAGAAACGCTGTCAAAACCAACAGCCACGGTTCAGGGTTTTTTACGCAGACGCAATCGTTATCAGATACACCGATCTCAATTACCACATCGCAATAGATCTGAAACCCCCTCATCCACTAGAAATCCAACACAGCATCATTTTCCATCTTGCGGTTTGGACATTTTTCGTTTTTCCATCAAACGGTTTGGTGACGAAGCTAGAAAATGCCAGAAGCCATGTGGGTACTCTTCGTTAAACTAGAATCACTGTTACCATCCAAGGCGGCAAGTAACAACTATCAAGAGTACCGCCTACATGTGTTTGATAAAAATACACATCAAAAATTCTTGATCGATTCTGGTTCCACCGTTTCCGTTTTGCCTCGTTCACTTAAATCAAATTCTTTGCGCCGCCAATAGCACACCAATTTATAAGACTCTAACCTGAACCTTGGTTTACGGCGCGCAATTAAGTGGGATTTCATCGTTGTTGATATCAAAACTGCCATCATCGGAGCTGACCTATTTGTCCACTACGGATTGATCATATATTTGAATTCCAATCACAGCACCTGGTACCCTTCAATCAGCTGCAGTGTTCGGATTATCGATTGTGGATGCACAGCACTCTTACGAGCACATCATCGAGGAATTCATGCACGTCGCTTCACAACCTCGCACAGTTGCAAGCAGGAACACAGTGCAGCACCATATTGTCGCCACTAGTCAACCAGTAGCCGAAACACTCCGCAGACTTACTGATAAGAAACTCAAACAGGCAAAAGCTGAGATTAAGTCCATGATGGAGAAGGGCATTTGTCTACCGTCCATCAGTCCATGGACCAGTCACATGGTTAAGAAAAAGTCGGAGGTTGGAGGCCATGTGGTGACTATCGCAGTCTAAATGCACAGGCACAGCCGGATCGATATCTAATTACATACGTAATGGATTTCACGGAACAACTGAACAACAAAAACCATTTCACAACATTTGACTTGGACAAATCCTATCATCAAATTCCGATGGCACAGGAAGACACTGAGAACAAGACAGCTGTGACTACGCCTTTCAGGTCATACGAGTTTACCGTACTTCCGTTTGGTCTGAAAAATGCCACCCAGACCTTTCAGCGACATATGAACAGAGTTCTGCTATGGAGATGATCTTATCATCTTTTCAGAAACAGAAGAACTCCACCGAGAACATGTTCGTGCGGTACTTCAGCGGTTAAAGGAACATGGCTTAACAATTAATATTGCAAAGTGCACTTTCGGCAAACAAAAAGTCACATACCTTGGGCACACCATAAATGGTTCAGTCTGTAAACCATCCCAAGACCGAATTGAAGTCACCTTGAAGTACCCAAAACCGAAAGCAGTTTGTGAACTTCGTCGCTTTCTTGGGATAGTCAATTACTACATCCCAAGGTGCGCTCACATCCAAGCATCACTAAATGATTTCCAAAAAAACTCCAAAAAGTACTATCGCCGGCAAATACCTTGGACAGCACAGGCGAAGAATGAATTTGAACAATGTAAGGAGAACATCAGCAAATATGCTCAGTCAAATTGATTCCAAAGCACCATTCATATTGACAACGGATGCTTCCGACACTGCACATGGCGCTAAACTGGAACAACTTAAAGACAAGCAAACTTCAACGACAGTCAAACATCGCGTTTGCGACAAAGAATGACTTGCGATATACCTGGCCGTTAAATTCTTCAGGCACCTGCTGGATGGCAGACAAATTATAATCCAAACCGACCACAAGCCATTAGCTAACGCTTTCCAGCAGAAGGCAGATAAAGCATCGCAACGTCGACTAAGGCATTTGGATTACATTGCGCAATATACTATCGATATTGTTTACCTGTCCGGTGGAGAGAAAGAGGTTGCAGACGCATTGTCCAGAATAAATTTAATATACATGTCCACAAAAATATATCCTCACGCGTTACAGTGCGCACAACAGGATGATCCAGAACTTAAAAGCAGTTTTGGATAATACAAACACATCACTTAAACTACAGCGAATCACAATAGAACCAGACTGCCAAATATACTGCGACATTTCAACCAACACGTATGTACATTCCATCATCCTTACGCAAAACTATTTTCAACTCGATTCATAACCTCGCTCATTCAGGCGGGTACAGATATTGCTTAACGATGATCGATCGATTTACTAAATGGCCGGAGGCTGTGCCCTTAGGCGACATTAATGCAGACACGGTAGCAGCAGATTTTTACACCTGTTGGATTACACGATTCGCATCGCCCAAGACACTGACAACGGACCAAGGCACTCAGTTCGAGTCTGCATTGTTCAATGCACTAACTAATATGTGTGGTACAGAGAGGATACGAACATCTCTTTATCATCCACAATCCAACGGGATGATAGAACGATGACACAGAACATTGAAATCAGTGCTTATGTGCCAGCCAAACAGTAGATGGACGAACACAAGATTGAAACCGGCGCACCTTGACAGAGACAACATAGATAAGGAAAACAAAATATCTGTACGGAAAAAAGTGTCATTTTATTAATAGCTGTCAATTCGTGACTTTGTCACTGGAGGCAAGAATGATAGAAATACAGATTACGCATTGCGCATGTCTGTCACCTTCTGTCAGTTTTTGATGACGTAGGCTGAGACAACGGATGTTTACTTTCTATATATGGATGTCAGGTTTGACTGCGATTTCCGCGCGTTTATTTGAGAAAAAAGAAAAATATGTTGTAATTTATTAACAATTAAATAAAGAGACATTTTTGAAAATGAGGTGTGCTGTGTTTGGCTGCAATGCAAACAGCAATAAGGGAAAACCGAATGTACGGTTTTATTCGGTTCCAAAACACAACATCCTACGGAAGCAGTGGATTCACTTATGCAGGAGAAAGGATAACTGCACATTTCACTGCGGATAGTTTTGAAAGAAACTTACAATTTGAAATGGGCAAGATGATTTGTTTATTTACTTACATATTAAGTCACAATATTATTACAGGCCTTTGCAAAAATAATGGATATGAGTTGAAGGCGGGAACAATTCCAACAATCCAACTGAGAGCAATAGTTGCTCCTTCATCCCGCGACATCAGAATGCAATCAAAGGCAATACATGAAATGATTGCAGAGCTACTAACAGAGAAACCAGTGGCATTGACATAAAATAAATGGAAAGGAAGTAAAAAAAAACAATCCTTAGGCTTCTAACGTGCACAGCGTCTGAATGTCAGTCACCCATAAGATATCGGCAGGCCATTTAAACGTTATTGGAACTGAAAGACAGAAAGTTAAAATCGCTACAAAACTTTTTTCTCACATCTCTCTCATTTAAGTGACCAAACAGTTGCTTCGGATGACACGCCTGACTTAGTTTCCGAATGTACTCTTACAAGTAATGTTTTGTCTTCATACATATCTGAATTATGTAAATATGTTAATATTCTTTTTACTTTAAGGTACGATACTTAAGAGTATAACTATAAATCCTCCGAGCACTGATGTCTACAGCCAGGTGGACAATGAATTGGAATCTTTAGCTCACGATGTGCTTGAAAACTTGGCTGCGTACATTTGCCATAAGTTGGGTAATGAAATTCCCGACATACATGTTCTTCCAAATAAGGACACGACTTTTACGTGGGTTAACCATCTCAACGAAGGGGGCCTGGATAAACCCACATCTGCACTAATGGTTCACATGAAGCAACTCGAAGAAATTTTCGAAAGTGTTAATGGGGATGACCTCTTGATTTCCCCTGAATATCTTAAGACACATTTGGAATTGACAGCAAATGTGAACCGTGGGGAGAAAATAAAAAAAAACTTTATTTTAGAGCACGAATATATTTTAGGATAAGGAAACTAAACAAAGAAATTACAGAGTTTCAATTCAGAAAAAAAAAAAATATAATAAAATTGTCCACTAGTTCAAAATTTAAATCTCGTCTTTTATTTCAATAACTTGGTTGTTACATTACTCTTTTGGAAATAACACATCCAATAATAAAATTTAGTTAAATTGATTTATTAATGGCAATTCTAAAACTTTATACAATTATGATTATTGCTTTACGAAACTCTGTGAACGTTTTTTCCACTCTGCATGCAAAATGCTTGACTTAATAGCTCGGAAAGTAATTGGATAGTCAAATTAATTCAATTGGATATAAACTTAAAACTTATTTTATGTTAAAAAGTTCTTAAAACGTGAATAATATTAGAAAAAAATCAACTAATAACTTTTCCTGCTTCAATTTGTATGAAGATATTAAACAATAACAAAGAGCTGTCAAATCAGAAGTCTCGCGTGACGTAAGCTGCACAGAACGAAAGAAAATTGAACACTCTATTGCACAATCTCTCTTTCTATCATTCTTGACTGGTGGGAGGGTAATGTGGTAATACTGTACATATTACCCTATCGCCTCCACATTGCCCTGACCGAACTCTAAGCAACTTCACGTCGTTGGAATTATCTCCGACACCAACCACCTAAGAAAAGAAGACTACTACAAAGAATAAAAACGGTCGCAGTATCAGGCTTGTTTTGAATAGCTAAAAACGCAGATCATTTAAATTCAAATAAATTTTGTTTTAAATTAAAATAATAAACGTGTGTTTTACAAAACAACCACATATGCATTATATTCCATTTCTTTATTATGTTCTGCTCCGAGTCAAGAAATTTGCTACATGTATTGCTCCAAAAGTATCAAATCAAAAATGCGTGAACGGGTCTTTCCGATTTGGGTATATAATGAATCAGTCATTTTAAACTGGCTGCGCTACTCCCTTGCCGACTCATTACCATGTGCCATAACTGACACTTAAAAATTGTAGCTGAGGAGATATCTTGTTTGATTTCAAGTTAAGGTATATTCTATCAGTGGTTGTTTTTATTTAATGAAACTATTTAAATGTTTTGTTGATTATTTAGTAAGTGTTCATTTACAAATTATATGCTTTACAAATTGCAGATAGAATGTAACGCAAGCATATCTTTTTGTCATTAAATAAATAAGATGAATTATTTTATTCGCAGCAATCTCAGAATAGTGTTTCAAAACTCATTAAAAACAAGTTAAGTAATACAATTTTTAATATGACAACTTTACTTCGTCATGCTCAAACCCAACATGGTGATGAAAATACAGTTGATGAAGAAAATATAATTGTTATAAGTGGAAATTTGTGTTATGATGGCACTGAAACCGATATTAAAAAGTGTGTGTGGTTTTATAATGTTGAACCAAATTTTGAAGAAGAAAAAAAGGTAGGAAAACATGAACAATTTATTTTATTTGCTACATAACATTGTTGTTTTCAAAAAAATATCATTTTGTATAAAATTCTGGTTTTTCAACAGAGGAAAATGTTTTTCAACCTGGGTGTTGAAAACATAATTACATATGTATATGAATCAACAGTTTCAGCTCCAGCTTTAACATGAATTGCAGGTATTTTCGCACCATATATTGGTTCAGCCTTGTAGCGTCGTCAACAAAACATGCCAGAGCCTTGCTTAAGCTACCATGATTCCCACGATTCATTACATAAAAAAGCTGTTTAAACAATGTCAATTTAGTGTATGTGTTTCCGACAACGCGATCGCCAAATAAAAACCTACACTAATTTCACGGAGGTTTTAAACAGTTCTCTAAATTCAATCAATACAGCTAACTGTTCTGTATATTTTCGGTAGCTTATTAATTAGCGCGTTTTCTCTTTTTTATACAAAACAAATTTTTTTTCACTTTATTTTTGTGTAGTCTCTTAAAGTAAATTGCAATTAATAAGTCAATTTAGTTCTTAAATTTTAGTTCTATTAAGGGTAATTTTAAGACCACAGGTTCTTACCTAAACAAGTAGAATAGTGACAGTTAAATAATGTTTTTGTAGACACATTCCGGATGCCACGATGACGTCCGATTTAGTATTTTTTTAGGTTCATTTTATAGATAGGGTCTCCTTTCTTGTAAAGTGGAAAAATTTCGGGCATGCTTTCCTCCGACCATATCCTACAAATGTGCTGGTGCACCCAAACAAGTCATCTCCAGCTGCTTTAAATAATTCTGCTGGCAGTCCAGCCGCTCCAGCAACTTTGTTTGACCTAAGTTTCTATATTGCTATCTTTACTTCGTCTAAGCCAAGGGGTCGGAATTCCTGTCTATCATATTCCAAATTGAGTAGAACATTCTGCCTAACAGTGGAATTTGAGGCATTATTGCCGTTAATGAGTCTGCAGATTTTCATCACAGACTGCGATTCTGCCACAAGTTCTCCATTTTGATCCCGGCAGGCTTCATTCCGAACTTTGTATCCTTCGGATAGCTGTTTTTCCTTTTCGGACCTCATTCCTGCCATAAGACTTTTCCATTTCTTCGACTACACGCTTCTAGTGCTCCTTCTTTATTCTTCTGAAAAGCAGTTGGTCTTCCCTTCCCGTTTCTGTTCTCAGAGCTCACGAACAGCCCTCTTTGTTCCATGCAGCGTTGTCTTATAGACATCTTGTTTGGCTGCATGCACTTGTCTGTACTCGGCGTCAAAGAATGGGTTCCTTCTGGGTGGTGATGTGAAATCCAGCAAATCAGTGGCAGCTTCTTTGATGGTTTCTTTATAACGGTTCCAGTCTTCTATCATTCGTGCAGGTAGCGTCAAACTCTAAGCGAGTTTCATAAAGACGCGGTCGGCAAAGTTCCCAGCGCCCGATGTTAACTTGACGCCGTATGTTAACTTGATCTCGCCTTGTTGAACAAACTGGTAAATAACGTAAGTTTACAACATACGTACTGTTTTAGCCTTATTTGGTGAGAAGTTCTTAATTACGTAATCTCATATTTTGAAGACGGTAAATGGTCACCAAGAACATTTGAAAAGAAATTTGCAAAAGAATTTTATTGTCTATTCCCAAAAGTGAAAGAAGAAACCACTAAGGAAATCAAGGATTTGTTTCGTCGAGCCTTTCTCTGCGAAGATTCCGTTTGTCGTTTAATTTTGCATTCATTTTGCATTCTACTTCGAAAACGTTTTTTTTTTATATTTTTTATCGAGTCAGCAAAGTTTCCAGCTAGTTCGTGTATTACAAGATTATGTTATTTCTTTCAATACGTACTCAGTAAAAACAAAAATGATGTGTCAAAATTTGAATTTTCATTTCTTTTCTATATGTCTATATATTCAATAAAGGATAAATACGCTTTATATAATTTTTTAAACATTAATAAAGGATAAATACGCTTTATATAATTTTTTAAACATTGGTATTTGTTCTTTTGTTTAAAAAGATGAAAAACACTTTGATAGTTTTTCGGATTAATTTCTGTTTTAGTTTTTCCTTTCAAAAATTGGTTTTAATCTTTCCTTCGATGGATTAAATTCGGTACAAAATTTTAGAAATGATATTGCTTGTCAAATTTTGCAAGTTTAATGCTTTCAACATGCATCTTAAATATGATGGAACGAAAATATGCTGAATCGAATGTTACTGGAAAATGTGGGTGGGTCATATGAATTGTTTTTTTCTTTGCACTGTATAATTTGATTCTGAAAAACGTGGTTTTCCAGATATAGCAAATGTTCCACTAGTTTTATCCCGAATTAGATACTGTGTTATTTCCACTTTTGCAAATTTTGAAATGCACTATACAATTTCAACTTTTTTAAAATCAAAAAAATGTGGAAGATATTAAAATATAATTAAAATTGAATAGTTTTCTGTAAGTAATTAAAACACAGTTGAATGTATTTTTTGTATTCATCATTTTTACGATTCCATAGTAAAATATTTACTGTATAAAGTTATATTTCGTTTATTAAATTTTCGTGACTTCTCTTAAGCTTATATTCTTTAAGCATGCAAACTTAATGTAAACCTTTTCGGTTATCTTTCTGATTTTTCTATATAAATTATAAGGGTGTAGTCCTTTTAATTTCACTAAGTAATGGCACGTAGGGAGAGTATAGCGTCGCTCCCGAATCTGTATTTCTTACACGCAAACATTTTTTGAACAAGTAGGTATATTTTGTATTTAAATATTCTATTATATAAATCATAAAAAATGCAAATATTATATTTTGATAATTTAAAACCAATAGTATATAGTTCCGTATTAATCTTGTTTTCAATTTCGTATTACGGATTTTATCGATAAAAACGTTGTAGGAAATTGTTTACACCTATTTGAGGAAACAACAAGTTCTTCATAGAAATGGTCAGTCAGTTAATAACGCATAAGCTTTAATGATAAGGTACATCATCTGTATTCTCAGAACACTTTTTATTCACATTTTCGTATTTCGCCGAGACATGAAAAATTAAAAGCATGATTTAATTCACACAGTTATAGCAGTCTGAAGTTATTTGCAGTTCGAGTCAGGGTGTATTTAATGTTACATAGCGTTACAGCCCACAATGGGACCAGGGGTCTATTTTGCTGATAAACTATTGGTGTTGTGCGCCCTACTGCTCTCTCACGAGTAGAAGGGACCTACAGTTTTGTTTTGTCGAAACCGAACAGCGAATTTTTGAAAAGCTTAGAAAATTATAACTTTTTATTACTCTTTGAGTAAAAAAAAAGCTGTCAGCAGCTTTGTCCGAAACGGAAATATTTTCAAAAGATAAACTGCGAAAAATTCTGTAAAATTAAAACAATTCATTAGAGAAATAATAAAGTCGGACAAAAAAAAAAAAAAACATCTGGAGATGAATAATGACGACGTTACGTCGTCTAGTGGGAGTACAAAAAAAAAACACCTTCGTTTAATGTCGATGAACAGGCCGCCGGAGAGGGAGAAGATTAAAGAAAGGCTTGTAGGTAATTATTAAAGCCCTTTAAATTAAACCGGAGACCTTTAAGAAAATAAATTTTAATAATGAGGAATGAACACTCTCACACAAAAAGTTGGTGTCCGATTACACTAAAAAGAGAGACAGATTTTGAGGAGGATCAAGATTCTCAGCTCCCTGGCGTCCAAACGCCAGACGCATATCGATCTACAAAGTTCGAATCTATCTTTCGATAGCTTCGTTTATGCTCGGTGGACAACTGTCGGGAATCACGAGTACGCATTGCTTTTATACCTCTCGACATTTCATGGTTTCAACTCGTACTGTATCTAATTTCCTCGCTTTTAAATAAAACTAAATTGCTCTAATGTAATATATAGACTGTACTAATGAAAACTTGTTTCGAGAATAGAGAGGACAGCTTTATAATTAAGCTGATAGAATGTTAAATAACGAACTTTCTACTCTAACGACGCATATACTAAGAGTGTTCGCCGGAGTAGATTGATTACATGAAAAGTTACACATACCCTAACCGGATTGCCTGATCCAAAACGCAGAGAGATGCTTACTTTTTTGTTATAAAAAGGACAGTGACCGGACTGCTCTTCATTAAAAATGAAGGAAACGTAAGTTCGGGATATTTCCAGTCCGGTATATCCAGCCTCGTTTATTATTAAATTGAAACTACCATAGCTGCTGATAGTTAACTACTTAAGTTACTGGTCTAAAACGAAATACTAATGTATTCTGAAAAAGAAAGTAAAACACATAAAAATCTTAACAAAAAAATAATTATTTTTATGTTAGATAAAATGAGTATAACTTCGATTTTATATAGATTAAGCAGTAAGTCATTGCAATATTG
>OY019133.1:56820359-56857859 GCA_955652365.1 Eristalinus aeneus
TTTTGTTTTATTGTTTCAATAAAAAGATCCCCTGATGAAGGGAAATAACCTGGTTTCATTGAAAATCAACAGTGACCAAAAAAGCCGACGAAGGAGACAGTTTCCCCTGCATAACAAATGCTAATATAGCTGAATACATTTTTTAGAGCTAACGGCTGGCCCAGTGGGTAAACTTTACTATTTAATGCGGCAAATGACCACCCTATTAGTTCGCCATTTTCAATGTGAAATACTGAAATTCCTGCCCGTTACCATATATGGGATATATACATAATTCCTTAGGAAAATAACGTCACCGTAAATACAACGTATATGTTTTTTACTTATCTTTGTAATCTACCTAAGTTGCTCGAAGAAAATCACAACGCATTAACACCTGTGATTTGTTAAAGAAACGTAATGAAAATGATCCATTTTTAAAGCGGCAGATAACTGGTAATGAAAAATGGGTTGATTACAACAATGACAATTAGAAAAGATCGTGGAGTAAGCCAGGTGAACCAACTCAAACAACATCGACAGCTGATGTTCATCAAAAGACCTTGCGCCATCTAATTACTTTTTATTTCGATCTCTGCAAAACTCCTTTAGTGGTAAAAATAACAATAATGATTGTCAAATCGTACCTGGTTCAGTTTTTTGCTGACAAAAACCAGAAGTTCAATGAACGTGGAATTATGGTACTGCCTGAAAGATGGCAAGAGGTCATTGCTCAAAATGGGCATTACGATTAATTATTAATAATAATTATTAATTATTAATAATTAACAATTAACAATTTCATTTTAAATAAACCTTATTGTTATATATGTCCTTTTAGTGGGACAAAATAAGTACTGTAAATGGAAAACTCGTGGGAGGTAGAAATCAATTCAGTTGGATTTTTGTGTAATTTTTTATAACGTAAAATACATCATTCAAAGAATTGTCGGCCGGAAACGACTAATTTTGCCATCTCACTGGTAATTTTCGAATTCTTATGTTTGATTGGCGCTACAATCTGGGCCGGAACTAAGCCTTAACCAGGCAGGTACCTGCTTCCAATTTCGATCATCAACTTGGCTGAAGTTCTTGTGTGCGCCATTTCAGCCTAGGACGTCCTCTGTTGCGTTGTCCCAAGTTGAATCTCAAATTGCCATCAACGCAAATAGGACCAAAAATCATAAAGCGGGACTGGGATATCACTCAATTACGTCTTGAGCCCAGAGAAACAGCGATTGGCAAGAGTGATTTTACGCTTACTTTTGGTACTAATGTGGCTGTCCCTATTTACCGCGGAGCCGAGGAAGGCAAAGTCATTGTCTGGAAGTTTCTGCTGTCTAATTATCCACTTGTATGCCAGCAAACAGCTCATTTAGTGATCAGTGTGTTCATCCAATCACGTCAACGCGTAACCTAGCAATTGAGCTGACTTATGGAAGATTGTGCCTAGTGTTGATTTGAAAATTACTCAAAATCTTCTCAAGAATGATCTTAAAGAAATCATATGGCTGGTCGTTGCCTTGTCTAAAACCTTTTTTGCCATTAAAGGCCTCGTTGAGTTCAGGACCGATTTTGCACAGCGTCGAAAGTTTTCCATCATCAGGAATTGGGCTGGGAAGATCATTCCATATTCGTGTGGTGCGGCTAAAAAACGAGTCTCTAAACTTTACTGTACTGTGAGCATTCCTACCGAGGCGGGTATTGCGGATGAATTCTTGAAGGGAAGGAATGAAGGTGGTTAACTCGTTAGAACTTTGTTTTTGTTGAAATAGCGATAAAATAGTAATAGAGACGCAACATTTCGTCGATGTTCAAGCGAGTTTATTGACTTGTCAGCATTATTATCACCAATAAGTTTTATCGCTCGCTCATATAGGAGCGTTGTGCTCAAGCTTTGGGCGGATGTACGCCTTATATATTGTTGCCAGGTCAGAAGGGGTGAAATATTTCTTGCATCGCTTTAAGAGACCTAGACATTTCGCTGCATTTTTGGCGATCTCGAATACGTGAAGAATTAGAAGAAGCTTCCGAGTTTCCAGATATTTCATAAGCTGACGATTTATCAGCGTTTCCGTTGGAAAGTAGGGACGTAAGTGCTATGGGTCGGTAGGAGAAGGTGATGATGATTCGCCCTTTTTAGGGACGTGCTGGACAAATGCTGTTTTCCACTTACTCGGAAAGAGCCCTAGAAAGTGGGACAAATGGAAAAGCTAACGCAGTGGTTTTGCAAGCGTAGGGGAACACCTCTTCAGGAGAAGTGGGGGATACCATCCGGGCCAGCGTATTTGTGCACGTTTAGATATTTAAGTACTCTTGCAACTGTACGAGTGCGAAAATTGACTTGTCCCATGGAAAAATTTACGTTCTTGAGTACAGGCTGCAAAATGTGCAGTTAACAGATTTGCTTTGTCCAAAGAGATGACAGCTAGAATGTCATTGCAAATAAGCGTTGGAATAGAAGACGAGGCGGAATTCTTTACGTTTTTTTACAAAGCACTTCTTGCCTTTCTTGTGGGCGCTGAAATTCCACTCATCGCAAAAGTTTTCCTCTGACCACATCTTACAAATGAGCTAGTATATGTGCCCCTGTGGACTGTCGCGCCAACAATTAGAAAAGATGCTCCTTGTCTTCGACGCTATAATGTATATATAAAATATTATATATATTTATCTTATTATAACTCATATTTTTCGTTGTAGTCAATAATTATCAATATCGTTCTTATCTACTAATGTCAACGGTTTTTTGTACGTAACAACGTGGTCAAACAATTGTTGCGCATAAAAAACCATCCAAACATTCTTTTACAAAACTGAAAAAAAAATTATTTGGACAGTAACAGTAAATTGTTATTGAAACATTAATTTAGCCTTTCAAACGTGTTTTTTCTTCTCTTATAGTTACAACTTTAAATATGAATTCTTTCAGAAAGTGGTGCACAAACTTCGCGAACATTACATTTGCGAAGAAAATGAGCTATTGCCACATCTTTGTTGTAGAGTACATTCCAAGTACTCATACAAAACAGTCCATACCACAAAGCCGTTTAAGCCACACACATGCCGATTGTCATTGAGTTGAGTAGAACGTTTTATCACTACACAAGTTTAGAGAGCTCACGTTTTCATAATTTTAAATTTACAAAATAGCGACTTTTTGTTTCTATTTGTAAGGGTGGGAGCTCCTTTAAAAATCCCATTGGTTATAATGGTTTTGTAGATAAAGCTTTTTTCAGTACACTAAAGCTTCCTCTTGGAAAAAGCAGTTGGGCTCATCAAGTTTTAATATCAATGTAAAGCTTCAGTTTGCTGTTGTCTTTTGTGTAGAGCGCGTGATTTTAAGTCGGCGGGTGTATTCGTATTATTGTTTGTTTATGTTCAATATCATTACGGATTAATTTTTGATTATTTTTAATTATATTTAAATTTTTACAATAACTTTATGAAACATACAAATTTGAAGAAGTGTGTGATGCTATAATAAAAATCTTTGTGTACGAAGGAAATTAAATATGAAGTGCTGAACTGTTTTAAACAAAAATGACTTGATATAGAAAGCTTGTAACATTAACAGATTTATCATTTATCATTTCATATTCTAGTAAATAGGTGTACATGCGTACCTACATAAAATATTATCAGGATAAAGAAGGGACTAACATTTTTTTGTGTAACATTAATTACCGGAGAAGGTTGTGTTTTTCAGAAAGAAGGTTTTCAGAATTTTGTATGTTTTAAGGAATAAAGACAGTTTAAGATTTGCTTTTACTGATGAAAATGGGTGGTAAACAAAACAAAAACATTTTTGCTTTGACATGTTGCTTATTAGGTTGTTGCTTCAAAAGTCGTCACTTTCGTTTATTTTCTGGCTTAATGCCTTACGGTCCTTGAAGTACATACAAAAAAGGAGAGGTAAAAAATAATACAAAAATCAAAGAGGAAAATGTTATTATATTTATATTTGTTTATAATCGTAAGTTATGAGTATGTATTAAGTAAAAGGAAAATGGGCGATGCTTTCTGCATATTCAAGAATATTTTAAAATAAATATATAATTCCTTCTATAAAATGTCAACAGAACGACAAGAGTACATTCTTTTTCTTATTGAACCTTTTGAATCTTATTGAGCCTTTTGAAAACTTATCATAAATAAGAGAAACCGGTTTTCCAATTGATATTTGCGTAAATTTTTGATTAAACTAATATTTAAAATCTTTTCAAAAACTATTATTATTGATGTTATTGTTGTTGCTAGTATTATTATTGTTTATTTATTATTGTTTTACTTCTTTTATCTTCATTATTGAGGCTTGGGTCCATCTTGAATTACAGCGCAAAATAAATAATACGATACATTCAATTTAAGCAACTCCATATATTGTTAAAACATTATTTTTTGCTATTATTATTTTAGTATATTCTTTTTCGATAAATATTCGTTTAGTAGTTTAATTTTGAGGGATGTTTTAAACTAATGAAATTAAAAACTACGTTTTCAGAATCTGGAAATATTCGTAGTTTTTTCGTCAAAGAGAGAGAAATGGGAGGGACATTTTTCATTCATTCATTCGTTTAAATTTGTCTTGTTAAATATACTTGAGTTAATTTTTCAGAATATATATGAATATATTAGCATATAACGAATTTTTTTTCTTACATTGAGTCATAGTCCAATGTTTCTAATTGTAATTTATTTAAATGTTTGTATTGTTAAATTGTATATATTCTTTCTTTCTTAAATGTAAAAGTTGAGGCTCAAGCCATTTGTGGAAAGTATTTAATGTATTTATGAAAAGGTTTAAGGTTTCTTTTTAAGAAATGGGAACTACGCATATAATATCAAAATGTTTTGCAAAAATTTTATACACACTCATAATTTGTCTGTTTTTATCGCACCTAAACGTTAATTTTCACTTAATTTTCAAACGCTTCCAATATTCTAAGTATAATCGTATTTGCCAAACAAGCTTCAATGAATAAAATAACACAAAGAAAGGGTGTATTAAAATTAGATATTCCTCTTACCCTGGTTCATTAAAACGAAAATGTATGTATTTTCATTATTTTTATGTTGAAAATAGAAAATCATTTTGTCGTCTCTTTGTTCGTTCCGGGAGTCATTTCATAATAAGATTTTAGTTTATGCGAAAGTTGCTTTTCCCTCCGTTAAAAAATAAAAGTATGCTGGTCAAGGTTGAATTGATTACTTGCTAAGTATTTGAAATAAATTTGACTATACACTGAAATAGTGTTACATAATAATATTTATTTTATATAAATGTCTTAATGACGATTTTCTTCAGTACTTCAAATCTCAAAATAATAATTTTATATTGATTGTTTCAGTACTGTTTTTTGACATAAATTATGAATATCATATTAGCTTTAATTAAAAACATGTTTTTAGTTTGTAATAAACACTAGAAATTCCACATTGTGGTATTAAGAGAATACAACGTCTGAATTGATTTCTATATTTGTCCTTCTAATATAATTTGTTTTAAAGTGTTAATTATATTAAAACATGCTTTTTTAGAGAAGAAAATCGTATTATAAAATAACCAACCAACATGTCGAAGAATAACTTGTTCTTGTTTTGTACCTTATTTAATTTACGAAATTTAACACGCGCACATATCTTACTTACGGATAGCTACGGTATTTTTTTATACTTTATTTTATTGAAACTTTATGGCTTTAACAGCAAATTGTATGTGTGTGGTTTAGTTTTGCCATTTCTTGTGATATAAGGGCAAAAATTATTAATGTAAAATAATAATATAAGAACTCCTGTTTATGAAAAACATGCAACACCACCCAGGATCTTGGTATCTTCCCTGGGGAGTACCTGTACAAAAATTGATAACGGTTCCATTTCAACACCCGGCAACTGTTTCTTATGGTCCTGCTCAGTCCGCTACTGTCGATTGCGCAGTGACTCAAAATCAACATTGTCGTACCACCGCACAAACTTCAAGTCGCAATTATCAGCTTCACCGTATGCACGCCTCCCCAACAACTCCTACAGCAATGGCTGTTCATCGTAACCCAACAGCGGTTTTGCAAAACTCTCCGGTTGCAGCGATTCAACATCACCATCAAAATTTACACACAGCTGCAACACTATTTACACCTGTATCATTAGGAGCCTTTTTGACATCTTCACACTCACATTTAACTGGATTATCAATTCAACAAGCACATGTTCCTTGTGGACCTATTCCTTCGTCTAATACAGTTCGCAGAACTAATGCACCAATTTCTTCTCAGTCGCAATTAAATCAAATGAACTTAAATGTTGGTGTCATAGCGCTCGGAAAATCAAACTGTGCGACTTCTTCAATCTTGCCCGTGAAAAAGGTAGGCAATCAACAATTTTAAGTATTCAAATCAAACTAAGTCATTCATATCAAAGTTGCTGTAATGGTTAATTTTTTTAAAGCGATTTAATACAAGAATTAGTTGCTATATTTACCGGTTAGTAATTAGCATTGAGCAAACTACAACAGCAAGTTTATCTTATTTAACTTCAATGGAGAATGATGATGTTACATTAAGTGAAATTCCATTAAAATGTTCAGTAACATTATGTAACGACTCTTCAATAGTTTAATGATGTCGGTACTTTAGATTATAAATTAATTTTCCTTTTATTAATATACTACAAATTGTAAAATAGTCAATCCGTTAAAAATGACAACTTTTGGAACTTTTTCACTTACTATTATCAAAGATGACCATAAGGATATCAATGTATTCAGAACATTGTTACACAAATTATGCTGCACCCACAATTCGCTATCGAGTAAAGGCAATAAATGTTCCTTCTTTAGTTGGTATTATAATACGTTTCTAATTTCTTACACCAATACGATTGAGGTAGACGCAGACCATCTTAATGGTTGACTAGGCTATGTAGAGCATGACTCAAAGAAGGGGTCGTACAGAGTTCATCGTTTAATATTCTCCTTCGGTTACAATCAAACAAAATCAAAAATTGCACGCTTTTCTTGGGTTTTTTTTTAGGATCTGCCGCAGTGTGAAGATCTGGTCGATTGTGGACTTCCCTGGCCTGAAACCACACTGATAAGGACCTATCAGGTTGTTGACGAACGGTTTCAGGCGCTCACACAGTACGGCAGAGAAAATCTTATATGCAATGTTAAGAAGACTGATCCCTCGGTAGTTGGCGCAGTCAAAGGCGTCTCCTTTTTTGTGAACCGGTCAAACGACGCTGAGATTCCACTCATCGGGCATGCTTTCCTCCGACCATATCTTACAGTTGAGCTGGTGCATGCGCCCAACTAGGTCATCTCCAGCTGCTTTAAGTAGTTCTGCGGGCAGTCCGTCCGCTCCAGCAGCTTTGTTTGACTTCAGCTTAGATATTGCTATCTTCACCTCGTCTAAGTCGGGGGGACGGAATGCTTGTCTATCATCGTCCAAAGTGAGTGGAACGTTCTGCCTTACAGCGGGATTTGGGCTGTCATCGACGTTAAGGAGTCAGAAATGATTCTTCCAGATTCTCAGCACAGACTGCGATTCTACTACGAGTTGTCCGTTTTACAGTCTCACAAAATAAACGTTGTTCATAACTTTTAACTATTTTTTTGATCGTAGTAATATTTCTCAGTTGTTCATAAAACTAGCAGTGTTTGGAATTATACTGTGCCTAGACAACAGAAATCAATTAAACAATATGAAATTATTATTACTTACAGCTAACCATTAGTACTTTGTAGCAAAGCCTTTGTTTTTTATCACTGCGCTGCATCTTCGTGGCATTGAGTCCACCAGACTCAATGGATGGTAAGAGTTTTTAACGTCGCCCCACAAGTTCTCAGTGGGGTTTAGGTCAGGGGATTGTGCTGGCGACTCCATTGCCCGTTTTGACGTATGTTTTGGGTCATTATCTTGTTGATATATCCAAATTAGTGGCATTTCCTCCTCGGCATATGACAGCATTAATAATAACAATAATAATTGTTGGCGCTACAGCTAGGGGACCAGGCCCTAGCTTGCTCATCAACTACTCGTATTGTGCGCGCTACTGTTCTCTTACGAGTAGAAGGGACCTACAGTTTTTTGCCGACTCCGAACGGCGAAATTAGAGAAGCTTTCTTAGACAGTTATTACTCTTTGAGTGTTTTCAGCAACTCGAAAGAGGTGGTGCCGTGAGAAATTCGAAAAATTGGTGTTGAGCTGTATAAAAAAAACTGGGAGTCGAACCTAGACCCTTCGGCATGTGAGCGTCGCACTCTACCCACTATGCCACGGCGACCACATATATGACAGCATTATCTCTTCTAAAATTTTAACGTACTCAGCACCGTCTATTATACTTTTGATAGGATATATTGGGGCAACCCCATTATCCAAATAAGACTATTTTGCTTTCATCGCTCCACAGAATATTCCTCCATTTCTACTTAGGCTAATCTTTGTGAAATTTTGCGAATGCCAATCTATTTTGCACATGTTCTTATTTTTCAAAAGCGGTACTTTTCGCGGGCTTCGAGCTGGTAGTTTAGGCTCTAGAAGACGTCTTCTAACAGTTACAGCACTCACCGGAAGTTGGAGTTCATCCCTTATCTGTCTGGAGCTTATTGAAGGGTTCTCCTTTGCCATGTTGATAATTTTTCGATTAGTTCGCTTAGCCGTCACTCTTTTTGGACCGCGTGTTTCGGGCCTAGTTTTCCAGTTTGGCGCATTGCTGACCATTTTCGCTGAACATCCTATGATTTTCTGGATTAAAGCACATGTTTTTCCCTCCGAACGCAATTTTTTTATCAAATTCCGCATATCTTCGGTACAATGTTTTGATCGACCCATATTTCTAACTTTAAAGTATTTTAATAAAAGACAATATATACAAAAACATTCACTTACCAAACAATTTCTGAGACACTTAATGGTAAAACCAAAAAACACTGCTATTTTTGTGAACAGGCTTCAATCAACAGATTTCAATGAATGAGTGAAAAAAGGAGAAAGTAAGCCTTTATTTTTTATTTCTTATTTCTGGTATGTTATCTTAGTTACCGGCAAATACAATGAAACCGGAATTACATTTGGAAAAGGGATCTTCTTAGAAATATTTTGCTAATTATCTAAGTCGTATAACTACTGCTATTTTTATAAAAACAACTGTATAAAAAAAACTGTCTTTAATCGACAAATATATTTTTCTTTTCATATCAAATATATTCTTTGCATTGCTAAGATCGGAAGCTGAACATCGAGGATGAATTGTAAATGTGGTTGTTTTGTAGTTCTTTAATTTTAATTTGTAGCAAAATTGTAAAGTTACAAGAAAACTTATCTACCATCGATGATTCTTACGTTTCGCACTGACTTTTTCTTCAGTCACTGAAATACCCACCGAAATATATACGTATACTTCCACTTGCAGATGTAAAAATAATGTATTTATTTGTATGCTACAAATGTTCGTTTTATAACTTAATACAAAGAAATAGCGTAAGACCGAAAACTAATACTATGAGAAAGAAAAAAAAATTAAAAAATCTATACGAATTCAACAATCTTAATACTTCGTCGTAGAAAATAAGTATTAATCCAATTAAAAAACAGCTGTTTAACATAAACACAAAAGGAATGCTGAATTATTTCTCCCATGCCATTTGGTATTTATTTAATAAAGCCTTGAAGCTCTGATATGGAGATTCCTTGCCAAATTAGCTTCATTGCTAACCGAAGTTAGGTTAGACTGCTGTTGTCCTATACCAGGTTGGACATGATCCCGCAGAGATTCTTAATAGGGTTTAGGTCAGGAATTGGTGCATTATACTATTGGAAAATTACAACTGTTTCTTCAAATTCATCTAAGAATTCAATAAGTACATTATCTAAAAGGTTCAAGTAACGAACCGAATTCATTTTGTTACTGATGAAATATATTGGAATTTTTTTCCGTATTACAAAGCATGGTGTTCCCATGATGTTTGCACATTTAAAATTTCTATTCAAGCTCAAGCCCTGTTCCCGAGGCCCAAAGTAAATTTTCTATCGTCACTAAAAATAATATTTTTCCATTCAGTGGCTCACCCTTAATGCTTTGTCATACATTCAAAACGTTCATGATTATGATGTTTTTGCAAGGCCAGTTTACATTTTGTCCAGGCGAACGGTAGTGGTTACTAGAACTTCGTAATCTAATTCTAATTCACGGCGAATATCAGAAAGACTCAATTGTTTAGTGCTTGCAAGTCTGACCATTTCGTTAAAGTTGCTGGTCGACCAGTATGTTTAGTTTCCCCATATAACGCTCCTTACCTTAACACATTTGCTACATCAACGTCTAATCTATTAATTTGCCTTGCTATTTCCCGATTAGAGAGTCTACACTCCTGGTATGTCGTCTTTTTTGCAATCTCTTCCTTGGCAAATGTTTTTCCACGTAGCATTATAAAAATTCAAATCTTAAAATAAAATTTAAGCTTTATAAACATAACTTTACAATGAAAAGAAATATAAAAAAACGAACTTTTCGTTTCTCTAACATTTTTATACTGGACCAAAGCCAAAGCTAAACTCTCTATGGAAGTATAATTAAATGTTTTTAGAAAAAGTTGTAATTCATAAATTCTGGTTAAGCTTTTGTTGGAATTTGTATGTGCAAGTATCATTATTTTAATTGGTGTATACATCGATGATGCTTCTTCTGCTTACTGAACTTCTCTTAGAAGTTCTATTTTATCTTTTCTGCATTGGTCATTTTTACAGCACACGAAGCTAATATAGAAAATACCGTTAAATTAAAAATTTTTATTTTTGTATATCTACACCGCTGGACAAAATATGTGTCCGTATATTTTTGTATATATATATTTTAATTTAATATTAAAATCAAAATATTATTTCATAATGATTTATTTTTAAAGTCGTTAAATATAAGAAAAAAAAAGTACAAGAACCTAAGTTGTAATGTAAAATAATTTATAATTCCTATTGAATAAAATAATAGGTGCGGATGGTCGAATCTGGAATCAAACAATTATTCTACTTTATTATTAGGCAAAGAGTCTGCAAGCACTTGACATGTTTCTCTAGGTATTTGGTACCAAATATCTCGAACATTTCGCCGTAATTGTTTTTTGTTCGATGATACCGGCTTTGATAATTGACGTTTTGACTCCACTTATAAATTCTCAATAAGATTGAGATCGGGAGACTAACTCGGCCAGGTTATTATTGACATTCTGATCCATAAGCCAAGAGCTCTTCAAGACTGCAGTGAATTTTTCAACCCATCTAAAGTGTTCATATATTTTTAAATACCATTTTACAAAATATCATTTTCCAAATAAATTTTTAATTAGATGTTTAATTAGATACATTATAAAGAGTGGAAAAAAATGTGTGTCTCATGAAAGTTACTTCTTCGACATCTTTTTCATTCTTCGTGTTCCACTAACGGGGCAAAGCTTCTTCTTCTTCTTGTGGTGCTACAGTCCGGGGTGGACCTGGGTCTCAACCAACATGCCTCTCCAGCCAGCACGATCTTTCGCCAGTTGTCTCCAGTTTCGCACTCCAAGTTGGTTGAGGTCCTTCTCCACTTGTGTGCGCCACTTTAGTCTAGGTCGTCCTCTGTTGCGTTGTCCCAATGGCTCGGATTCAAAGACTTTTCGGGCCGGAGCAGTGGTGTCCATACGCTCTGCATGGCCTAGCCATCTTAAGCGTTGTATCCATGTCGCTGTACATTCCATACAGTTAGTAGTTAAATCTTCTCCTCCAGATGCCATCAACGCAAACAGAACTAAAAATCGCACGCAAAACTTTTCTCTCGAAAAGATTAAGGGCTTCCTCATCCGCCTTTGCTAACGTCTAAGATTCTGCGCCATACGGTAGCGAGCTTGGGCCCTCGAGAGAGGGCTTTATTACTCAATTGCCTCTTGAGCCCAAAGAAACAGAGATTGGCAAGAGTGATTCTGCGTTTTATTTCGGTACTGATGTTGTTGTCCCTGTTTACCGCGGAGCCAAGGTAGACGAAGTCCTTGACTACCTCGAAGTTTCTGCTGCCTATTGTGAAACTTCGTCCGAGACGTCGATGTTGTGTGCCCTTCCTTGATGACAGCATATACTTAGTTTTGCCCTCATTTACCGCCAGACCCATTTTAGCCGCTTCCGCTTCAATGCCAACAAGCGCCTCATTGACGGCTCGCTGTGTTCGTCCAATCACGTCAATGTCATCAGCGTAAGCTAGCAATTGAACTGACTTCTGGAAGTTCGTGCCTCTGGTGTTGACTTGTGAGTTACGCACGATCTTCTCGAGGATGATGTTAAAGAAGTCACATGACAGTGCGTCGCCTTGTCTAAAACCTTTTGTGACATTGAAGGTCTCGGTGAGTTCGGTACCGACCTTGACGGAGCAGCGAGAGTTCTCCATTGTCATCCTACACAATCCGACGAGTTTGGTAGGAGTGCCACAACTAGACATGGCACTGTATAGTTCGTCTATATGCCCACTGCCATATGCAGCCTTGAAATCGACGAATAGGTGGTGAGTGTCAATTTGCATTTCTTGGGTCTTTTCCAGGATCTGCCGTAATGTGAAGATCTGGTCTATTGTGGACTTCCCTGGCCTAAAACCACACTGATAGGGATCTATCAGGTCATGGACAAACGGTTTCAGACGCTCATACAATACGGCAGAGAGGATCTTGTATGCGATGTTCAGGAGACTAATCCCTCGAAAGTTAACAAAGTCAAAAGGGTCTCCTTGCATGTGAACCGCGCAAACGACGCTGAGATTCCACTCATCGGGCATGCTTTCCTCCGACCATATCTTACAGATGAGCTGGTGCATGCGCCCAACCAGGTCATCTCCAGCTGCTTTAATTAGTTCTGCGAACAGTCCGTCCGCTCCAGTAGCTTTGTTCTACTTCAGCTTGGATATTGCTATATTCACGTCGTCTAAGTCGGGGGGACGGAATGCTTGTCTATCATCGTTCAAATTGAGTGGAACATTCTGCCTAACAGCGGGATTTGGGCCCTCATCGCCGTTAAGGAGTCTGCAGAAATGATCCCTCCAGATTCTCAGCACAGACTGCGACTCTACTACGAGTTGTCCGTTTTGGTCCCGGCAGGCCTTGGTCCGAACTTTGTATCCTCCGGATAGCTGTTTTACCTTTCGGTAAAACGTTCGGACTTTATTCCTGCCATAGCACCTTTCCATTTCCTCGACCGCGCGCTTCTCATGCTCCTTCTTCTTCCTTCTGAGAAGCCGGTGGTCGCGTTATAGGCGTCTTGTTTAGCTGCGTGCGCTTGCCTGCACTCGTCGTCAAACCATGGGTTCCTTCTGGGTGGTGACGTGAAACCCAGCATATCAGTGGCAGCATCTTTGATGTCTTCTTGACAACGTTTCCATTCTTCTTCTATGCTTAGTGCAGGAAGCGTCGAACTCTAAGCGAGTTTCAGGGAGACTCGGTCGGCAAAGTTCCCAGCAATCAGCTGCTATTGTAGCTTTTCGACGTCAAATCGTTGCTCTCTCGATATCCGGGTTCTTACCTTGGCTACAACAAGGTGATGATCCGTGTCAATGTTTGCACCTCGGAAGGTTCGGACATCGAGAATACTGGAGGAGTGTCTGCCGATCGCAACATGATCAATCTGGTTGACGGTTGATTGATCAGGAGATCGCCAGGTCCCTTTGTGAATGTCCAGGTGTGGGAACCGCGTGCTAGCCACAGAAAGTTCCGTACCACGTGGCCTGTTAAGGGACCTCACATTCCACGTGCAAAACCGAAAATCATTGTCCTTAAAACGTTTACATGTTGTTGTCTCTGAACTATCGTTAGTCTTACGTGGTGAGGAAGTTATCCTCACGCACAACCCACAGACTGGTAGGCCAGGCCCATTATTTAAATCCTCGGGCAGAGGGGTTCGCTGCATACATTAGTTCACCATACAATGGTACAAAGCTAGCATAAGCGAAATCGTTCGATCTTCCACCATCGACTTTAACGCAAGTAACAATGCGAGTTTATGGACTTGATTTATTCACCTTGTAATGAGCCTGACGAGCGGTCGTCCATTCCAATAATTTGTCTACTTTTCTGTTTTAAATTTAACCCGCTTTGAATGATTTATACTTTTAGTATTGTCGACTTGTACAAAGCTGCCACAGTTGGTGTAAAGAGATAGAGAGGCGCTCAACAGGGGACCATCAATCCGATTCTACTGTAGAAGACTCCAGACTTTGGAGCAACTAGATCGTATGACATTTCCAAATCTACAAAGAAGCTGCTCAAGTTAGTATTTTTCCATGCTTTCGTAAGAAACATCCTCGGACTGAAAAGCTGGTCGGTTGTACTTCCACGACAAAAATCGCACTTCATCCCTCAACATGGAGTACACCATAGTTCAAGACCAGGCCTCCAATACCTTAGCGTGAACATAACCTAGGACACTTTGTTGAGATGCTAAAGTGTCTTCCTCCACCTTCGGACTTTACTTCGCCTTGATCATACCGAGATTGACATACTTGATTGACTCTGTGCAGTGTTCACTTCAACTCCGCATGTCCACTTCATTAAAAAAAAAATACACCATTTTTAGATTATACTCCTTTAATGAAATTGAACTTCCCTTTTCTAAGTCGCGAACTGTTTGCTAGAAAAGATTTTGGGCAGATTTATGGTCACCAACCTATCGCCAAACTCCTTCCGTGCTCTGGCTGTTGGCATAGTAAGTCTTTCCCGCCTCAGTGTACCGGTGACCAGAAGCAGAGTTCCCCATGAGAAGGCAGTCTGTGTTAGTGTTTTTTCCACTGATGGCTTCTAGAACTCCGATTGTCTTATTTCATACTATTCTTTTCTCATCAATCGTCATTAGCCGTCGCTTCACTCTACAAACATCATGGGAAGCGGTAATAGCAGCCACCATTGTTCCTCTACATGTGATGGACCAATTGAAATTTACTTAATCCTGCCGGATATGTGTGGAGCAAATTGTTGTCGCATACCGCTGCCCTGTAGTTTCTCCCACCATCCGCAACAACTTCCGATTTTGACCTCGGAAAGAGTTGAACATGTCACTTTTTCAGCAGAAATCATATAAAATATATGAGAAAAAGACCGTTAAAAATTCCACATGTCGTTATATCCACATTCAAATCACCTGGTACGATCACATATTCGAGATCGCCAAAAAGGCATCGAAATGTCTAGTTTTCTTAAAGTGATACAAGAAATATTTGACTTCTTTTGACCTGGCAACGAGTATAACGCTCCTATCTGGTCTGGTGCTCCGAAGACCTTTCCGCACCTACTAGGGAGAATCCAAAAGTGACTGAAAAAAAACTTATTGGTAATAATAATGTAGTGAAGTCAATCGACTCGCTAGAACATCGACGAAATGTTGCGTCTCTGTCACTATTTTATCGCTATTTTCACAAAAAATACTCTAATAATTCAAGAATCCACCAGCAATACCCGAATCGCAAGGAATGGTCACCCATTCATCCTTAAACCCACCTTCGAACGAACAGTAAAGTTTAGAGATTTGTTCTTCAGCCGCATTAGTCCTACTAGTCTCCAACGGTAAGCCCAAAACGACTGACCATTTGAAAGACAACATTCACCGCCGGTCGAATATTTGATTTCCAAATAAGATAACGTTCAACCCAACCAAGCCAAATTGAAATTATATTCCTCGAAGACTATCTAAAAATCATCATATTTGTTTCACTCAATTTCATCCAAAACAAAAGTCTTTTTTTTTCCAGTTTGTATTGTGTATTACTTCAAAAAGCAATGAAAATATATATTGATTTAAATTTTAATGACACGTGTTTCTTGTCAACCCAAAGCAAATAAACATAATCATAAACACTTAAAAAATGCTTATAAAATCACTCAAATTTTTTTTTAAATAATTCATTCATTTGTTGATTGCTCCAACAAAATGATTCGAAATGCAGTAATATACACGTCCAAAATCGAAACTAGAGCCGAAAATTCTTATCAGGCGCTTAAGCAGCGTGTAGTCCAAGAAAGGTGCTTCTTTCGACAGCAAAGCATGCGAAGAAGCGTTTCATAAATTTCATAAATTTTACAGTTTTTAGTTTTAGTGAAGCAAAATTATAGATATGTGTACAAGTTTATAGAAAAGTCTCATATATTTATAATTTCTTACATAATAGAGGCATATAACTTTAATATCTTTTCGCTATTAACGTAAATAATTTGTTTATGAGGATTAAATTGTGTTAGCACATAAAATCATCTGATCAAAAAAATAGATACATTGTACGAGTATTGTTTTCCGAAGATATACAAAGTTAAGGGTTCATTTGATTTTTTTTTCTTTCAGTTAGAAACCGATTATTTTGTCAACAAACCATTGTTTTACTAGTCTGGATGTGTGCTTCGGGTTGTTATTCTGCTGAAAGAACCAGCGTAGGGGCATGTTTTCTTCGGTGTATGGGAACATAACCATTTCCAAAATGTTTTTGTACTCAACGGCCGTCATTCTGCTTGTAGTCTGAAATATTACGTATTAAGTTCCAAGAGAAATATCCCCAGACCATATATATATATATATATATATAGTATATATATATAGTATATATATAGTATATATATATATATAGTATATATATATATATATAGTATATATATATATATACACATATATGTATATATAGTATATATATATATATATATACATACACACACATATATATATATATATTTATATATATATATTTATATATATATATATATATATATTTATATATATAAATAGTATATATATATAGTATATATATATACACACACATATATATATATACTATGTATATATATATACTATATATATATATATACTGTATTAAATATATATATATGTATATATATATAGTATATATATATATAGTATATATATATACATATATATAGCATATATATATATGTATATAGTATATATATATATATATATATACAGTATATATATATAGTATATATATATATTTATATACAGTATATATATATATAGTATATATATACATATATATAGTATAAATATATATATATATATATATATATATATATATATATATATATATATAGTATATATATATACATATATATAGTATAAATATATATATATAGTATATATATATACATATATATAGTATAAATATATATATATATATATATATATATATATATATATATATATATATATACCAGGTAACCCGGTATGAAATGAAAATAAAACACTAATTATTAATGGGAAAGTAAAATCATTTTATTTAAAGTATTGGCCATTGCTTTCTACACATTTTGACCACCTTTCTAGAAATTTGTGAATTCCACACCAACAAAATTGTATGTCTTTTAAAGCAAACCAATCAGACACCCAATTTTTGACCTCCTCGTAGGAATCAAAGTGCTGCTCAGCCAATGCGTGTCCCATCGATGAAAACAAATGGTAGTCGGAAGGAGCCAAGTCTGGTGACTACGGCGGGTGGGGTAGCTGCTCCCAGCCAAGTGTTTTGACTGTATCCTGAACCGGTTTTGCTTTGTGTGCAGGTGTATTGTCATGGAGCAAAACTAATTTCCTGTCTTCTGGCCCATTCTGGTCGTTTCTCGATCAATGCATGGTTCAAATTGATTATTTGTTGTCGGTAGTGATCAGTATTCGGTTTCACCAGGTTTTTTGAGCTCGTGATACAGCACACCTTTCTGGTCTTACCAAACAAACAGCATTGTCTTCTTGCCGAATCGATCTGGTCTTGCAGTCGATGTTGATGGTTGTCCCAGATTAACCCGTGATTTTTTCGGTTTAGGATTTTTAAAATAAATCCATTTTTCATCGCCAGTAACAATCCGATGCAAAACCGATTTTCTTTCGTGTCTTTGAAGCAAAATTTCACAAGTTTTTTTTCGGTTTTCCATCTGTCTTTCATTCAATTAATGTGGCACACCTTTTTCCACACTTTTGGATCTTTCCCATAGTTTTTAAACGATCAGAAATTGTTTGTTGTGCAACGTTTAACATTGCTGCCATTTGCTTTTGACTCAAAGTGTCATCTCCATCTAATATCATTTGCAATTCGGCGTCTTCAAACATTTTTGATGGTCTTCTACATTCTTCTTTTCTCACATCAGAATCATTATTTCTGAACCGTTGAAACCATCTTTTGCATGTTGCTTCTGATAGAGCATGATCACCATATTCCTCGACAAGCAATGGATGCGACTCTGCAGCACTTTTCTTCAAATGAAAACAAAAAATTAATGCTTTCCGCAAATCATCACTTTCAGGTATAAAATTCGACATTTTTAACACGATGAAAAAACATGATGTTGTCTGTTCAATGGCTTGATGTATACTTAATATTTTTCATAGCAAACAAACAAAAACAAAAATAAGGGCTCGTTCACAACAAATGTTCCCTATCGAGACATTTGTATCTTGACGCTCACTTCATACCGGTATACCTGGTATATACTATATATATATGTATATATATACATATATGTGGGATCGGGAGCCAAACACGAAGCGATAATTTATAATTAAATAAATTCTGTTAAGTATTAAAAGTGAGTTTCATTTCCCGAACCCCACATATATTATATATATACGTTTTTTTGTTAACTTTGCAGTGTGTTTTAAATCGTTGTCTTCCTGAAATTTTCAAATAACTGGTAAAATTTGTATTTACCAGTTATTTCTCATTCGTGAGGACGCCATTAATCAAGCAAACTCAAAACGTTTTTTCCTTTGGATACTGATAACTAATAATTGGCTTCTTCTGCACTACGCGACCATAAAGTCCAGCTTCGACCAATCGCCTCATAATATTCCAGACAGATATTTTTGAGTTTATTTTATTTTCCAATTCTCGTTGAATATCCCTTGCATTTTTTTAGGTCGTTTTTGGAGGGTCTCATTAATTTTCGATCGTCTCGGATGGTGGTCTTTCTGATCGTTAGAATGCGTTAAGTGCGTTAAATATTTTTTTCTTTGAGCAGTTTATTTATACGACATTCCAGTGTATCTATTTTTTGGTCTTCTTAACTAAAAAAATAGCTTTCTGATCTGCTGGTGAATTGTTAGCAGTTTTTCCCATTTTCAGGGACTAAACGGTAAATTTAATGTAAATGAAAATAACCGTATTGTTATGTATTAACACTTACCGAAATTCAAATCTAAAAAACTATTTTTACCAAACAATAACTCTTAAATTCTTTGTTTCTAATTAGCTGCTCCTTGTCGTTTTCTTTGTGTTTACAGTTTTTGGAAAAAAAAAAAAACAAATTTTCTTATCACTTTCAAGAGACGGAATAATCAACTTTGCACTTGAGAAGTTGAGTGGGAATAAACACCAGACGAACATATAGATCGGTAGTGCAAAAAAAATTGCGGAACATAACCTTAAAGTAAATCCGTCAATGATCGGTGCATCGTTTCTAATTAATTGCCTGTAGCTATACATGTGACACCAAAAAAAATATGAATTTCAACAAAAAAAATCAAAAAAAATAATTATATGTTAATATTAAACCTAAGTTAGTAAGAATTAATTCCAAAGGCCAAAACCATAAATCAGAATGAAGCGTATGGGGTTCACAAATAACTTCCTTAACAAGGAAATAGACTTAACCTTTATTAAAACGATGAACGAGAGTTAGTGTGGTTCAAATCGAATACTGAAAATTTAGTTGAAAACGTTAAACATGGAGGTGGTAGAGTTAGGGTCTCTAGATGTATGGCGGCATCTGAAATAGGGAAGTTAGCATTTATTGACGGCATAATGGACAAAAAGTTGTATTTAAATATATTAAAATTAAATTTAAGAAAAGTTGCATGAGAATTGGACGTGCTGAGCATTTTTATTCCCGGCAATATAATGAGGCGGAGCTCACATATGGATACTATTATTTTATTATTACGAATGGATACTATTATATATAACACGCCTCATACTCTGAAGACACCGCCACACACTCCAGACTTGACCGGGATAGAGCATGTATGGCACCTATTGCCAACCACATGCAAAGAAGTTTAAACGAAATCATAAGAAGTAAAGGAATGCAAACCCAACATTAATTTCTTTTGTAGTTTTTTTTACGAAATAAAACGTTTTTGCTATATTGTGGTAAATTTTCATATATAAACTAAAGAAATGTTATGTTTTTTGTTATGTCCAATGCAAAATAATTTAAACAACCTTTAAGGAAATAATCTTCATTTTTTATATAATATTAAACAATGACTTTTTTCTGAAAACTATAGATGTGCATTTTTACACCTATATATTTGTTCATGTGTGTATACCATCCCGGGAATTGCACTCACCACCGTCATGATCCATTAAGATTAAATATTTCTTTTAACCCACTGAATGGCCCCGAAACAATTACTCTCCTAAAGTTAGCGAAGACCTATTTTATGCATTCTGTTAATGTTTTGAAGCAATCTTTACAGTAAATTTATTACTTTTTGTAAGAATAATGTAAAATTATAGTAATTTCAAGGTAGATGTGTATATCTAATGTGTTCATCATGTGACTTCGTGAAATCGAATCCTCCTTCCTTTGCCATTGTGCACGTTTTATATTATTGGGAATCCATCCAAAACAATACAAATGAATGAGCTAATTTCAATAGTCATGTTGTTAGTATATAGTATTTTTATACTAAGTCCCGCCCACAGAAAAATATACATTTTACAGAAAACGTCTCAATGAACGAGAGCTCTTCACGTATGTGATCGGCAGTAGTAAAAAATTGCCGAGTAAATATACCAAAATACATCTCGCATAACTTGAACAAACCAAAAAAAGGGAACTGAAATTTAACATGTGCATGTACGTTGTTTGATATAATATTATGAAACATTTGTGTTCATTAGTTCTTGTTCTGCTGAATATGGGTGTGTTAGTACAGAATTCGAATAGAAAAGTATAATGCCACAGATAAACTCCGTAGAATTAAATATTATTGTAGCTAAATATACACGTCAATCAAAAGCTTTCAGCATTTGATCTTAGCACGTGTTTT
Source organism: Eristalinus aeneus (assembly GCA_955652365.1). Classification (NCBI taxonomy): domain Eukaryota; kingdom Metazoa; phylum Arthropoda; class Insecta; order Diptera; family Syrphidae; genus Eristalinus; species Eristalinus aeneus. Next base: position 56,841,383 of record OY019133.1, read on the forward strand.
TGACGGATATTCATCAAATAAACATTATATTATTTGTATATTTATACAACGATATTAAGATCTAGGTATCAAACCAGTGTAAACACGTGCTTAAACAAGGTATTGGTATTTGTAATTTTTGTTTTGAGAAACTTCAAGTGAATTAGGAAGCTTGTGTTTTTAATTTAAAAAAATAATAATTTGAAAGTGAACTTCACATTTTTAATATCGATTAAAGAAAAATTAATAGCATATACGATTTGTAAATATTGTATGAGGTGGTCCATTTAGAAGGTACCATTGTCCAGACTTGTGATGTCGTTATATGAAGGCGTAACTCGAAGTTACGCACATATATAAGTGCTCACTAAAATGATTTTTTAACAAATCCGACGTTTCAACCATTATATGCACCGTTTTGTTGAACCAGAACCAGTAACATTCAAATTTGCTTCTTTTTTAGACAAGCATGGCCCAATGATTCCATAAGCACATAAATAACCGTTGTTTTTAATATGATTCGACAATTGGTTTTATAAGGTCTGTCGATTATGTGCACCGTATGTTCTTCAATCGCAAATTTCTTTAAAAAAAAAAGAGATTGCTGAATCTCATGATGATTCAGCTTTTATTACTATATCCAACGAGTGAGGTTTTGTAGACAGTCATATACACAAAAAAAAAACAAGCGCTTGTTTTTTTTAACGGAATTTTCTGCACTAGAAAACTCTTAGCATACACTTTATGGATATTTAACAGATCACTCAATGTGTCCCGAGACATAAAGGGGTTGCCACTAACAAAAATTATTAATTTAATATTAATTTTTGGTTAGTGGCGCTCTTTATGTGTCCGGGACATATTGACTTATGTGTTATAGGGCATCTTATCCCATTCAAGATTTTAAGGTAAATTTGGGTGAAAAAAAAATTATTATTTTACCAAAAAGTCCCCCAAAAAACAATTTATACTTCATTTTAATTGAAATCTTTTTAAGCTAATCAAGTTACTTAACCAAAATAATAACAATTCATATAATAACGACATTACTAAATGAACTAAGACTCACTATTGCTCTATGTAACCGTTCTTCCCAAAAGCATAAGCCGTACCTTCGATCGTCCTGTTCTATGTTGTGAACTTTTTGTGTCAATTTAGGTTTTTTTTACTTAGTTCCACAAAAGATGACTGTGAAACATTTAACACTTAACATCTGCCAACTGGCGGGTTGGTTTTCCCCCTTGGAAGAACGTTACTAGTTTTTTAACGGCATTTCTATAATCCGTAAAACGAAATTTTGTGAATATTTCAATAAATACAGGACAACTGTTTTAAAAAATACCCACTGCAAAAACTCAAATCTGGAAGCATTTTTCTCAAATGCAAAAAAGGGCGAAGGCAAATTACCTGCACAACGTACATAGAGTATCATCAGGTAACCCACCCGCGGTGAACCAGATTCCTCGTAGGTACATTCCTGTGAAGCTTTGCGACTTGAATTTATAAGGAAAATGAATGCCAACCGGAAATGATATACATATACCAGAATCCTCGTAAATATATTCCTGTGAAATTGTATGTCTTCAATTTAGAGAGAAAAGGGTATATGAAAAATGATTTGCTATCAATAAGAATCTATGTAGGTACATCATGTGAAGTTTCTGTTCTTTAATTTATAAAGAAAATTATATATATGTACATATATGAGAAGTTACATTCCGAATATGACAAAGTAAGAACCCGAACATTTTTTTTCACGTAATTGTATATATATATATATATATATAAGAATGTTCTTTTTTCAATTAAATAAATCGACACTTTAACGTAGTCCCACAGAAAATATTGTAGTTGAACGACCTTTAATATTGTGTAAATCGGTTGTGTTGCTTTTGGTAGTATACTGTTGACACAACCTGTCGTCTTAGTCCATATCTTCAACAAAGGCCAAAAATAATTGGAAATCATGGCGCGATAAATCTGAACATACAAATTAACGTGACGATCGTTATCGTGGACGAAAAACTCTATGCAAATAAAGTCACCGGCATGCAAACCCCGCCGAAAAGCTATTTTTTGTGGATGACTTTGGCGACTTATGAAGCGCATGTTGTTTTTCACCTGACCATCAACCGACATTAAGCTTGTTGACGAAAACTTTGATGGAATTCATCTTCCAATCGGAGAACGTACGTTGTCAGCTTGGTATTGCATGAGTTAAAACAAATATCCTTACGCAAAATACACCATAATATAATCTATGGTAAGTGATGCAAAATTCTTGAGAAGGACTGGGGAAGTATCTAATTTTGATCTTTTGATACGGACGCCTACATGGCGGTGATATTTTGGATACTAAGATCATACAACGAATGTTTAAACAAGGATTTTTGCAATTAACTAGTCTACAAGGACAAGTATTACGACGAAAACTAGAGTTAACGCTCTAGTTAACTCTAGCATTTACTTTTTAAAAGGAAGATAGTATGCTAATGTCACAACGATTACATCTAAGTAGGTCCATACGGATGGTCATAATTTATAGTTTTGGCACAGCGACTTGTTTCTCCCGCGTGACGCAATTAACGTTGGCTTCGAAAGTCTAATGAGTCTATTGTATGACTTGTCGCCGGTTGTTTGAAATTAAAGTTCACCAAGTTCTTGATACGTCGTGATAACGCTTAATGTCCTCGATGATGAAGTTAAAGTTTATATTGAAGTTTTTTGTGGTATGTCGAAGTGAAAATTGAATGGTCTCCAAATAGATATTAAACAGCAAAAAATAAAAATAAAAAAAAAAATAGTTCCACCACCTCCATCCCATGATTTTAGATTAGTTGTGTAATGACGTATTGTAGTTTTGTATAATGGATGTTCCAATACAGACTTTGCATTTAATTTTTGAAGCCAATCCATTTATTTATTACACTCAACATATCCATCACTGTAAAGTACACAAATGACCAGACGGAATTATAAAACTTTAATTAAAAAGAGGACATAAGTCTTTACTGGAAAACTCTGTTTCATATATGTATTGTACTAACAACGCGGAATCCAACTTCTCATTAGGATCAAAAATTATAATCAGACTGTCAGTTTACTTTTCTTAAAATCCCAGGAACTAGACAAAGTTAGTTCATCTGAAATGCTAGGCACTATTTACCTCAGCAGTTTTTATTTTTGGTTATTGGTTTACTTTGCAATGTCATATATTTGACAGAAGTAATTCTCATTGTGTTACCACAACATAACACAATTTTTGATCCCGATCATTATTAGACGATCCATCTTATCAGGATCATAATATATATATATATATATATATATATATATATACATTTATATATATTGACCCGGTATACAGTATGAAATGAGCGTTTTTTTTTTTTGAAAATAATACTCTAATTATTAATGGGAAAGTAACAAGATTTTTTTCAAAGTATTGATCATTGTTTTCTACACATTTTGACCACCTTTCTGGCAATTTGTGAATACCAATAAAATTGTATATCTTTTAAAGCAAACCAATCAGACACCCAATTTTCGACCTCCTTGTAGGAATCAAAGTGCTGCTCAGCCAATGCGTGTCCCATCGATGAAAACAAATGGTAGTCGGAAGGAGCTAAGTCTGGGGGGGTAGCTGCTCCCAGCCAAGTATTTTGATTGTATCCTGAACCGGTTTTGCTTTGTGTGCAGGTGCATTGTCATGGACCAAAACTTTCCCATACTGATCGTTTCTCGATCAATGCTTGTTCAAATTGATCATTTGTTGTCGGTAGTGAACAGTATTAACGGTTTCACCAGGTTTTAGGGGCTCGTGGTACAGCACACCTTTCTGGTCCCACCAAACAAACAGCATTGTCTTCTTGCCGAATCGATCTGGTTTTGAAGTCGATGTTGATGGTTGTCCCAGATTAACCCGTGATTTTTTCGGTTTAGGATTCTTAAAATAAATCCATTTTTCATCGCCAGTAACAATCCGATGCAAAACCGATTTTCTTCGTGTCATTGAAGCAAAATTTTACAAGTGTTTTTTCGGTTTGATTGACCGTTTGATACCGATTTTTCGGTATTGAACGATTCGGAAGGTAATTTCTAATTTATTGGAGAAGACACTCATCGATCCCAAAAGCACGCATTTTCGACAAAAGAGCCTGATGCCAGACCCTTTCAAATGCCTTTGAAATATCAAGCGCAACAATCTTGCTTTCTCCTAAATTGTGCAAAGATTGGTTCCACTTTTCATTGAGATATGCCATCAGATCACCAGTGGAACGGTTGCTTCGGAAGCCGTACTGCCGGTCATTAAGAAGATTCCGGGACTCAAGATATTTCATAAGCTGACAGTTTATCAGCGTCCTTTTTAGGGACGGGCTGGACAAATGCAGTTTTCCACTTACTCGGAAAGAGCCCTGAAGAGTAGGACAGATGGAAAAGCTTACGCAGTGGTTTTGCCAGCGTAGAAGAACACCTCTTCAGCAGAACAGGGGGTATACCATCCGGGCCAGCGGATTTGTGTATGACGAGCCTAGAGGCGACAATACATCAATTGAATATTTTTCCGGATGAGAGGTGAGAAACAGATCCAAGGTGTTAGCGGTATGATCTGCAATGTCAGGTATTCGTGTTGGCTCATTCACAAGCTGGGTTAAATTATTTACCTCAGCGAAGATTTCAACATACCTTCCTTCGGGTGTTGTCTGACCTGAATGTCGAAGCCAAGTAGAATTGTGTACATTGAAATCGCCCGCAATAGCGATTTCAGTGCGAGGGTACAGGGATACAATTCTTGTGATGGAGTCAGACAGCGCATCAAACTCATTATAAGTTGAGTTGCTGTCCAGGTTTGGACTTCTATAAATAAAGCAGTAGTGGATTAAATGCTTACGGACAAAGAGTTTTAACCACAGAAAATAAAATTCCGGATTGGAACAGTGGCCATATTGTGATTGAATTTGGTAAGCAACATCACTACGCACATAAATGGCGAGACCGCGGTGTAAAAAGAATAAGGGCACCAAGCTATATCCAGGCAGGTTCAAATCCGATAAATCGGTATTCTCACCCACCTGTGTTTCGCTTAGCGCCAAGACAGCTGGTTTGTGACGAGAGAGGTAGACGTAAACGGCAAAGAGATTAGTTCTCAGTCCGCGAATGTCAACACGAAATTGCCCCCTCATGTCAGTCGTAGGCATCTGAAAACCAAATCCGACAATGCAGTTGGTGAAAGTAAGCAGAGTTCAGAAGTGTAAATTCTGCGATTGGCTTCGCAAAACAAATCAACGTAGGTGTTATGCCCGTACCTTGACTTGAATTGGTCCACTAACGAAAATTCACACTTCCGAATCCGCTATGTCAGATGTTAGGCAGACTCGGACATCGCCCCAGCCCGTCTGGTAAATAAAACAGGAGTTGCGACCGAGAATGCCCAGCAGTGTCTTGTGAAGGAGTGCGAGAGAGGGGAGCGGGCCGCGTGCGCTCTACCGAATCACTTCACTGCACTACACTGAATTTTTTTTTAAAGAATTTATTTATTTATTTTTTTATTTTCTCCACTCGCGGAGGTGTTGGGCGGACCGCGTTAACTGTTCTTAAGAACGACGCGAGGAATTCTTTTTTTGTTATTTATTAAGTGCATGCAGCGACGACACGTCTGCATGCGTCGGAGGATGACACGGCACTGTTCAATGACTTGATGTATACTAAATATTTTTCACAGATGTCATAGCAAACAAACAACAAAAAAAGGGCTCGTTCACAACAAATGTTCAATATCGAGACATTTGTATCTTGACGCTCACTTCATACGGGTATATCTGTCTGTCTGTCACTGTCACAGTCAAAGGCAAAGTCAGTTCTTTTGTAATAATCATATCTAGAAGAAGTTTTTTCTCTTCCATACAATACCGACACTATAAGGTTCCAGTAGGCCCACGTTAGTTGAATGGTTTAGAATGAGCATAGCTCTACCACCATGCGCACTGAATGGCTAATCCAGATCTCGCGATTCGCCAAAACTTTTACATACCATGATACCTACTAAATAAGAATTGCAAGGAATATCCTATGATTTTCTTTATGAACATCGAAGGTGCATTAATTATGAACCCATAACAGTTACAGGTAAATATTTTTATTGCGTAAGAGACGTGAAGGAATAAGCTCTCAGTAGTGTGGGTACTAAACCGAACAAAGTAGGTGTTAGGCAACTTGTATTCTTCACGAGGCAATATTAGCTGAAACAAGTTGTTTATGGTTTGTTTTTTCTTTTTTTTTTACTTCGCAATTTATTTTTATTTTATTTATTTGTATTTATATTTATTATTTATTTTTTATTATTTATTAATTTTAATATTAATTTTAATATTAATTTTATTATTAATTATTATTATTTTATTAATATTAATTATTATAATTAACACTATTTTATTATTGCTATTCTAGTTATCATTATTCTTATTCTTTTTTATTTATTTTTATTGTTATTGTATTATTATTATTGTTATTATTATAATTTTTTATTCTTATTATTTTTATTATTACTGTCATTATTATTATTTTTATTATTTTTGATACTATTTTTGTTATCAGTATTAATATCATTTTTAATATTATAATAATAATAATGAAATAATAGTATATTATCATCATTATCATTATTACTATTATTGTTCTTATTTTTATTATTATTATATATTATAATTGTTATTATTTTTATTGTTATTATCGTTATTTTTATTACTGTTTTTATTATTATTGTTATTACTATTATTGTTATTTTTAATATTATTATTATTATTATTACTATTATTATTATTACTATTATTGTTATTATTATTTCTATTATTATTATTATTTTTATTATTATTATTATTATTATTATTATTATAATTATTATTACTATTATTTGTATTTATATTATTATATTATTTCCTTTTATTATTAATAATTTTAATAATTATATTTTTACTATTACTATTTTTCTTCTTATTATTATTATTTTTATTATTATTATTAATATAAGTATTATTATTATTAGTTTTATTATTACTATTATTATTATTATTATTATTATTGTCGAAAAGTTCGCCTTGTGCAAAAAATAGAACAACAATTCCTTATAGGTTTTGGAATTATATGTTTATTTTCTGAAATTTTCAATTATATAATTAAACACAATAAGTTTATATATTTATACCTTTTGGCAGCTAAACGGGCTTGCAAACGTTTTCGCCGATACTATGATGAAATTGAGCAGAAATTGTTTATTTATACTCAGTTGTTACTATGGCTTTGTCAAGAACGTTTACTTTGCAAACTAATTAAGCAACCAAACACAATGTAGTTATTATTGTAGGTTACTTTGTTGCTATTGAATTCAAATATTTGTCACAATTGACTTTTATTTAAAACAGTTTTTAACATTCCACCCCGTGAAGCGATTGAATCTTGATGAAGAGCTTCACTCACTTTTAATACTGCAATTTTTACAGCTGGTCTACGATATATTCCTGATGAAGTTTTTACGTCAGCGCACCGAACCTGTCCATCAAGTCCTGGAAATACAACGATAATCCTTCCACGCAGCCATATACTCCTGGGTACATCAGAGTCACACTCTAACACTACGTCGCCAACCCTTATCGGCGGCATTTCTCTAAACCACTTGCAACGTTTTGTCAATATAGGAAGATATTCCCGTATCCACCTTTTACATTTTGTACGAAGGTCTTCTTCTATTTTATAATCAGCAACATCTGACGGCATTTTGGGCCATTCAATTTCATTGAGCTTGAGGAAATCTGGTCCATGCAACCATTTGTTGTTTGTTTGAAAATGGGAAGGATATCGAGGCCTGGTTGCTTCATCTGCCGGGTTGAGTTTAGAAGGTACCCATCGCCAGTGCTTAATCCGACTACTCTCTAGTATCTCTGCAATTCGGTAAGCTACGAATTCTTTATGGCGCCGTGGATCAGATCTAAGCCAATGTAGAACAGTTTTAGAGCCACTCCAAAAAATGCTGTCTCCAAAATGAATTTCGTGGTTCTGAACGACGGAATTATGTACACGAATTCTTAAAACAGCAGCTGAAAGTTCTAATCGTGGTATAGATAAAAGCTTTCTTGGGCTACCTCTTGGTTTTCCACACACAAATGAAACATAAACTTGACCGTCGTGTTCAAAACTAAGTTAGGTCACGGCACTAAAGGCTTCTCCACTGGCGTCAACGAAGGTGTGGAGTTCCACTCTTTTTGCATTAGTTAAATAGTTACCGTGGGATCTTGGAATCTTCAGCTGTATCAATATTGGAGGCTCCATTTTCCATTGCTTCCATGGAACAAAATATTCACCTGGTATAGGTTCGTCCCATTCTACACCAAATATCATAACCTTCATAACACATACTGGAATTGGTTGATCTTCGCTTTCACACCATAAAAACCGCTGTGAATCTTGATCTTCAGGCTTTATTAGTATCTGGTGAAACATTTGTTTTATGTCTCCTACCACAGCTATATTTCCTATTCGAAAATTGAAGAGCACCTTTAGCAGCGGCACATAATCATCTATTCCCTTTAGTCAAAATGAATTAAGAGAACTACCATCAACTTCTGCTGCCGCATCGAAAACCAGACGAACTTTTCCAGGCTTATTAGAGTTGGTGAGGAAGATACCACGTGCGAGATGTATGTATTTCTGTTTCTGTTTTTGTTCACTTCTTGGCATACCCATTTTGGCAATAGCTTGCCACAACATTTTTATATTGACATGCAAATTCTAGATCTTTACGCATTTTTGCTTCTAAGCTTAACAATCTTTTCTTGGCAAGTGAATAACTGTGTGGAAGTTGTACATTGTCTTCTTTCCATAACAACCCAGTCTGGTATCGATTGCATATTCGTACTGTAGTTGATGATAATAAATGTAGGGTACGCTTATCTTTCTCGCAAATTATATTTTTGATCGGTTTCACTACACCTAAATTATCAATATTAAAGTATTCATTTATTAGGCGATTGAAGTGTATATCTTGTTCTCATCTGATACATACATTTGTGGAAGAATCCATCTCAGTTGACGGTTTCGACCTTGTTTTTCCATATATTATCCATCCGAGTTTAGTGTGTGCTATAATTGGTCCGTTTGAACATTGAACTACCTCAATTGGAAATCCTAAATCGCTATTATCTAATCCAATGAGAATCTCCGGTTTTGCATCTTTATAACTTATCAATGAACAGACAGGGTGATACTTCAAACACATATCTGCATACTCAACTGTCTGAAGAGGCAAATTCAGGTCATCAACAGTTTGAACATTACTTAATTTGTACCTTTCTGCTGTATCTTGGTCTCCACTAATCTCAGTTTGGACAATATATGATTTCTTTTGTATAGTTGTACTGCCAAACCATTTGGCATTCAATGTATTGTGTCGTCTTTTTAACTGAAGGCGCTCGGCAAGATCTTGGCTCATAATAGTTATTGACGATCTCTCATCAAATAAGGCATAAGTTCAATTAAGAAGAGGTTTTGGAACAGTGACCTCTGTATCACGTGTCTTATGGTTTTCTTCATGCAAAGATTTATGATGATTTCTATTGCAACCATTTATTCCACATGGATTTCGAGTTTTGCATGTACTCAGCGCATGTCCAAATTTTAAACAACCAAAGCACAACTTGTCTGTTCTTAGGAATTCCCATTTGGCATTAAAGCTTAATTCGGCATATCGCTTGCATTCATTAACTTTGTGGAGGCTTTCTTTAAATCTTAAAGTTAAATCTTCAGTTACATTCAGAATATTTCCTCTACTAATTTTTTTTTTCATGTTCCACTTGCGCTGAACTATGATGTAAGGTAGTTGTTGTTGCAACTAAAAGGTGTAGCTAAGCGAGTCAACCATTCATTAAATGATTTAATGATTGCAAATGGCTGAATAGACAAACTGTGTTGTATTCTGTCCAACTTTTTACTTACAGGTAATTTATTGACAAGTTCTTCCAATAGCATATTATTGGTCATATAACGTAACATTCCGCTAGATTCTAAAAAATTTGAAAAGTTTTGTATTTTTGCTTCGTATGGTATTATTTGCTCTAATTTGTCTTCAGGAATGTGGCGACTCATTTTTATTTTTTTCAATTGACTTTCAATCAAACATTCTGGACGGGCATAGCGAAACTCAAGAGTAGCCATCACTTGATCGACGTTGTTAGAGTGTATTAGAAGTGATTCAACAACTTCCCTCGCTTCTCACTTTATGCTCTTATCAAGCTGGAACATATTGTCTTCTTCTTCTTCTTCGGATGGCGCTACAGTCCGGGGTGGACCTGGGCCTCAACCAACATGCCTCTCCAGCTAGCACGATCTCTTGACAGCTGTCTCCAATTGCGCACTCCAAGTTGGTTGAGGTCCTTTTCCACTTGTGTGCGCCATCTCAGTCTAGGACGTCCTCTGTTGCGTTGCCCCTGTGGTTCGGATTCGAAAATTCTTCGGGCCGGAGCAGTGCTGTCCATGCGCTCTACATGGTCTAGCCACCTTAAACGTTGTATCCGTAGATGCTTGACTAGACTCATGCCGCCGTACAGCCCATACAGTTCGTGGTTGAATCTTCTCCTCCAGATGCCATCAACGCAAACAGGACCAACAATCGCACGCAGAACTTTTCTCTCGAAAAGACCAATGGCTTCCTCATCCGCTTTTAATAGCGTCCAGGTTTCCGCTCCGTAAAGCAGGACTGGGATGATCAAGATGTTGTTCAAAGTCACTCTGGTCGTTCGGGAGAGGGCTTTATTACTCAATTGCCTCGTGAGCCCAAAGAAACAGCGATTGGCAAGAGTGATTCTGCGTTTGATTTCGGTACTGATGTTGTTGTCCCTATTCACCGCGTAGCCGAGATAGACGAAGTCCTTCACTACCTCGAAGTGTCTGCTGCCCATAGTGACGTTCTGTCCGAGACGTCGATGTTCTGAGTCCTTCTTCGATGGCAGCATATACTTCGTTTTGCCGTCGTTTACCGCCAGTCCCACTTTAGCCGCTTCCGCTTCAATGCTAGCAAACGCCTCATTGACGGCTCGCTGAGTTAAGCCGATCACGTCAATGTCATCCGCATAAGCTAGCAATTGAACGGACTTGTGAAAGATCGTGCCTCTGGTGTTGACGTGTGAGTTCCGCACAATCCCCTCAAGGATGATGTTATAGATGTCGCATGACAGCGTGTCGCCTTGTCTAAATCCTTTTTTGACATCGAAGGTCTCGGTGAGTTCGCTACCGACCTTGACGGAGCAGCGAGAGTTCACCATCGTCATCCTACACAATCTGACGAGTTTGGTAGGGATGCCAAAACTAGACATGGCACTGTATAGCTCGTCTCTATGCACGCTGTCATACGCGGCCTTGAAATCGACAAATAGATGGTGGGTGTCGATTTGTACTTCTTGGGACTTATCCAGGATCTGCCGCAGTGTGAAGATCTGGTCGATTGTGGACTTCCCTGGCCTGAAACCACACTGATAAGGACCTATCAGGTTGTTGACGAACGGTTTCAGGCGCTCACACAGTACGGCAGAGAAAATCTTATATGCAATGTTGAGGAGACTGATCCCTCGGTAGTTGGCGCAGTCGAAGGGGTCTCCTTTCTTGTGGACCGGACAAACGATGCTGAGATTCCACTCGTCGGGCATGCTTTCCTCCGACCATATCTCACAGATGAGCTGGTGCATGCACCCAACCAGCTCATCCCCAGCCGCTTTGAACAGCTCTGCGGATAGTCCGTCCGCGCCAGCAGCTTTGTTCGATTTCAGTCTCGATATTGCTATCTTGACCTCGTCGAAGTCGGGGGGACGGAATTCTTGTCCATCGTCGTCCAAATTGAGTGGGACATTCTGCCTAATAGCGGAATTTGCGTCGTCGTCGCCGTTTAGGAGTCTGCAGAAATGATCCTTCCAGATTCTCAGCACCGACTGCGACTCTACCACTAGTTGTCCATTTTGGTCCCGGCAGGCTTCTGTCCGAGGCTTATAACCACCGGATAACTGTTTTATCTTGTGGTAAAAATTTCGGACGTCATTCCTGCCATAGCACCTCTCCATTTCCTCGACCGCGCGCTTCTCGTGCTCTTTCTTTTTTCTTCTGAGAAGCCGGTTTTCTTCCCTTCTTCTCTGTTTGTAGAGCTCACAAACAGCTCTCGTCTTTCGATGCAGCGTTGCCTTGTATGCTTCTTGCTTGGCTGCATGCGCCTGCCTACACTCGTCGTCAAACCATAGGTTCCTCTTAGGTGGCGGCGTAAAACCCAGCACATCAGTGGCGGCTTCTTTGATGGCTTCTTGACAACGTTTCCACTTGTCTTCTATTGCTTGTGCAGGCAGCGTCGAACTTTGAGATAGTTTTAGGGAGAATCGATCGGCAAAGGCTCTAGCGATCGGTTGCGATTGTAGCTTTCCGACATCAAACCGTCTTGGCTTGTCTCGACTCCGTTGCTCTCTCGATATCCGGGTTCTTACCTTGGCTACAACAAGGTGATGATCCGAGTCGATGTTTGCACCTCGGAAGGTTCGGACATCGAGAATATTGGAGGAGTGTCTGACGTCGATCGCAACGTGATCAATCTGGTTGACGGTTGATTGATCAGGTGATCGCCAGGTACCTTTATGAATGTTGAGGTGTGGGAACCGCGTGCTGGTCACAGAGAGATTTCGCCCCGAGGCGAAGTCAACTAGCCTGAGTCCGTTTCCGAGTGTGTTGTCGTGCAGGCTGTGTTTACCGATGACTCCAGCAAAGATGTCCTCCTTTCCCAGCTGAGCGTTGAAATCTCCTAGAACGATCTTGGTGTCGTAGCTGGGGCATCGATCATATGTCCTTTCTAGGAGGTGATAGAAGTCGTCTTTACTGCTGTCATCTTTTTCCTCATTCGAGGCGTGGGCGCATATAAGCTTATATTCCCGAATTTAGCCTTGATGCGGATTGTTATGAGGCGTTCGCTTATGTATTGGAAGCTTAAGACTTTTTGCCTAAGTCTGCCTCGAACAACAAAACCGCATCCAAATAAGCGTTTCCCTCTCTCCCTATAGCAGTCGCCGTGGTATATGTCGCAGTTTCTCACTCTTCTCTTGCCCGGCCCATCCCACCGTATTTCCTGAATTGCGGTAATGTCTGCTTTATAGCAGTCCAGGGCCTCCGCAAGTTCATCGGCTGCACGTGGTCTGTTTAGGGACCTCACATTCCACGTGCATATCCGTAGAGCATTATCATATTGTCTACCTTTGAATAATTCTGTATTCCACTGGATTCAACATATGCCATACAAAACTTAGGCCATTGCTCGGGTATTCCGTGAAATTCCGGAAGATCACGAATTTTTCTATACCCGTGTTCCACGAGAGATGGTTGCTGACAAAATTGATGTGGCTGAGAGGTTGACCCTTCCTGATATTGCGACTGATATGGAGGGTAAATTGGTCGTTGATAAGTCGATTGGAAGAAGCGTTGATCGAGCAAGAATGTTGGAGTCATATTCACTGCCGTTGATGCTTCGAGTGAAGGCAAAAATGTTGGAACCGTTGTTGAAGCTATTTGTTGATGTTGAGGGGGACATGAATTTGCCCATGAATATGTTTGGCATGGTTGCTGGATTTGGAAATTGAGCAGTTACAAAATGATCAAAAGGATCTGTTGCAGTTGAAGTATTGGTTGTTGATGTTGTAAGAGATTCGATTGTCGGTGTGGTTGTAAAACTACTAATAGAAACATTGGTTACCTGTTTTGGCATTGTTGACATGATCTCAATGCTGCCTTGCCCATTTTGCATTTTAATTAGTTCCTCCAATTGTTGATGGTCGTTTTTCTCAATGGCTGCTACTGCCTTCGTTGCTTCTAACTCGGGTCGTAACTCCTGTATTTGCGAAAAGATCTCCATGTTAGACGATGTTTCATCTAAGGACTGGATATGGGATGTAGTTTCATTAAAGGGTTGGATATGCGATGGTTGTGAATTTGGAATTTGCAAGTTCCCAAGTCGTTTGGAGGTACTTCGCGTTACTATTTGACTAGGAGGACTATTGAATATATTGATGAATATTTGGTGTGTTGCGACGTGATCACCGCTGGCTGCGGCGTGGATTCGCTGGCTGCGTGGCAAGTTATCGTTGGCGACGTGGTAACCGCTGGCTACGGCGTGGATTCGCTGCCTGCGCCGCAAGTTATCGTGGTCACCGCTGGCTGCGGCAAAGATTCGCTGGCTGAGAGGCAGGTTCTCGCTGGCTGCGACGTGGTCACCGCTGGCTGCGGCGCGGATTCGCTGGTTGCGACGTGGTCACCGCTAGCTAGGACGTGGATTCGCTGCCTGCGCCGCAAGTTATCGTGGTCACCGCTGGCTGCGGCAAAGATTCGCTGGCTGAGAGGCAGGTTCTCGCTGGCTGCGACGTGGTCACCGCTGGCTGCGGCGCGGATTCGCTGGTTGCGACGTGGTCACCGCTGGCTGCGGCGAAATTTCGTTGCCTTCGAGACAAGTCACCGCTGGCTGCGGCGTGGATTCGCTATCTGCGAGGCAAGTTATCGCTGGCTGCGACTTGGTCACCGCTGGCTGCGGCGTGGATTCGCTGGCTGCGACATGGATTCGCTGGCTGTGAGGCTGGTCCAATACAAATTGTCTTTTTAAAAGAAAATTAAAGCTCCTCTTTTAACAACTAAAGTCCCATCAAAAGAAAATAAAGATGTCGAAAAGTTCGCCTTGTGCCAGAAATAGAACAACAATTCCCTATAGGTTTTGGAATTGGATGTTTATTTTCTGAAATTTTCAATTATATAATTAAATACAATAAGTTTATATATCCATACCTTTTGGCAGCTAAACCGGCTTGCTAACGTTTTCGACGATACTATGATAAAATTGAGCCGAAATCGTTTATTTATACTCAGTTGTTACTATGGATTTGTCAAAAACGCCTACTTTGCACACAAATTAAGCAACCAATCACAATGTAGTTATTATTGTAGGTTACTTTGTTGCTATTGAATTCAAATATTTTTCACAAATGACTTTTATTTAAAACATTATTTAACAATTATTATTATTATTATTATTGTTACTGTTATTGTTATAAGTATTATTATTATCATTTTTATTGATTTCATCATTATTATTATTATCATTGTTATTGCTAGTATTATATATATTGTTATATATATATATATATATATATATATATATATCTTGTTATTATTATTATTATTTTATGTTTTATTTATTATAACTATTACTATTTTTTTCTTATAAGTATTATTACTATTATAATTATTATTATTATTATAATTATTATTATTATTATAATATTAATTATTATAATAATTATTATTAATATCATAATTATTATTATTATTATTATAATTATTATTACTATTATTTGTATTCTTTTTATTATTAATAATTTTAATTATTGTATGGCGTGGGACAGGGGGACCAGGGTCTAGCTTGCTCATCAACTAATCGTGTGGTGTTCCCCACTGTTCTTTCACTAGGTTATGGGGCCTACAATTTTTTGGCGATTCCGAACTCCTAAATTTCAGAAGCTTTCTTGGACAGTAATAACGCTTTGAGTGTTGTCAGCACTTGAAAGAAATGGTGGCGTGAAAAATTCGAGGTGTTGAACCGGGAATCGATCCTAGACCTTCGGTGTGTGAGCGTTAAACTCTACCCATTACCACTCTTATTATTATAACTATTATTATTATTAGTAATATTATTGTTTTTTTTGTTTTTTTCTTAATTTTATTATTATTGTTATAATTATTACTATTATTATTATTAATAATACTATTGTCTGGTTATTATTATTATAAATATCAGTGTTATTATTATTATATTTATTATTGTTATTATTACCTTTTATTATTGTTAATAATAAAAGAGTAATAATAATAACAATGTAAATAACTTTTTTAATTATTATTATTATTACTTTTATTATTATTATTGTTTTTTTACTATTACTATTATTATTCTTATTATTATTACTGTTATTTTCATTAGTATTATTATTCATATTATTATCATTATTATTCATATTATTATCATTATTATTATTTTTACTATTACTATTATTATTATTATTATTATTATTATTATTATTATTATTATTATTATTATTATTATTATTATTATAATTATTATTATTACTATTATTTTGTTATAATTATTATTAATATTATTATAATTTTTTTTTGTTGTGTATCCATCACGGAGCAACACAAAACACTACGTTCTCTAAGTTTTAGTTTTCAGTATCGCTTAACACAGCAGATGTTCGCTATCTAACTCTATCTTCTTAAACTCTGATCGTGGCAATGTAAAATCAGGGAACCCAGGCCTAGCTCGCTTATGAACTACTCGTGTTGTGCGCGCTGCTGTACTCTCACCAGTGGTTATTATATTATTATATTTTTCTTAGACAGTATTAAAATACATGTAATAATAATAATATGAATAATAATAATA